>OY982939.1:10563788-11163788 GCA_963891755.1 Pyrrhia umbra | reverse complement strand
CAAAACGGCTCAACCGATTTGGATGAGATTTGGTACGAAGATAGAGGGGATTCTGCCGATAGTTATAAGCTACTTTTTATTCGGGTGCGTTAAGTCGTTTCCTCGGGACGCGGGTGAAGCCGCAGGGAACAGCTAGTCATGTATAAAATTACATATTTCTCAGATTCTAGAAAAATTGGAATCTTATTCTACAAAAAAACCCTTCCACAAAGATCTTTACTAGTCTATGAAAAAAACCCAACTAAGTTCTCTTGGCAAAGTACTCTGCAAGTAACTAACAAACTTTTAATATGAATTCCGTTCATAATAACTGAAGTTCATTAGCTGCAAGACTGCAGTCGTTTGTGCTACTCACACAGAATTGCCCTCATCAATCGTTTTAATTAAACACGAGGTACAACTCGCCTTGTTTCGGGGCGAACCTCAAAAACTAGGCAAGAAATTTTAAAAACTTTATTTGTACTTCTCTTAATTATTCGATTTTGAGTAGTTATTTTGACTGATGTACTTTAGCTAGCTTTCTGCCAGCGGCTTCGTCCGCATTTTCAATACAAATTCAAATTAAAAATGACAGAGAGTCACACAAAAATTGCCCCCTTTTTCACACCCTTAGGGGTAGAATTTCGGAAAACCCTTTCTAATCGGATGCCTACGTCATACAAAGAACATATCATCCAAGTTTCAGCTCTCTACGATCAGCGGTTTAGGCTGTGCGTTGATCTGTCGGTCATTCAGGACAAAGCATTTTATATGTCTATACATATAAAATTCTATGAATTTCAGAGTTCGGTAGTAATATTTTGGCGTACTATAAGGTACATTACTCCCTAAACCTTTAAGATAAACCAGCGCTATCTTATCATCATTCCCGTCTAAGAAACTTAACATTTCGTTACTCTTCTTGCTTTGTAAAATAAACAACTCAAACATTTAATAATAACGACACATTCCTCGTACAATCCTGAATGCCTTGAACCCTATAACCTAGCTTCTCACAGCATCAAATTAGCAATAACCATAGCCATTGTTACTATCGTGCCGCTTCAAACGCATAAGGAAAAGAACGTGAATACCCGTGGGACTAAGCAGCTGACGCCTAAATTGTTACAGTAATTTAGGAGTGGAGGAAGGGAAACGCAATCTTACACATACATACAAACATTCCTATATTTCACTGTTTTTTCTTTTCCGGAATTGTGAGCTCATTGCTTGGATGATCTCGTCGTAATGACGTCATAAGTATAGCTAAATGGTTTGGGTGTTTCACTGCTGAGTGAGGGGTCATCAATTTGAACCCCATTCGTGTTGTTATTTAGTGACTTAACTCTTTGAATGGATAGTTATCACTGTTATAACATGCATTGGTGTTATATACGTAACCTGACCTTGGGATGTGACCGATTCCAAAGTCAGGCAGTCTGGAGTTTTTTTTTAGATCAGTTCATAAGCTCACTCGCTATTGAGGTATGATGCAATACATATTAATGAAAGATTGTGTTTACATAATATCGTCACATTTAGGGTTCAGTCAGAGACACCAGTGTCTGTGAGATATTCATTGGATTCCAAGGTCAGTTTTATTGGACATCACTTGACCAACAGCTGAGAATCTTTAATTAGACGTAAAGCTGGAAAAAACATAATTAAATTATTAATTTTTCGACCTAAGCTCTTGGGCAATTAAATAGAGATTTAAATCGCCTTCTGTCCCCTAATAACATAAACAACGGGTTTCCAGTTGACATACCTCTCCCGAAGGAGTTTAATATACATTGTTTCATACGTTTGGATGTTTACCTTATTGATACTTTCAACGAAGAAAATGTATATCATCGAACTGTCAAAATGTAAGGTATTACAACTGTAATGGAAAGACTTTGACTTATGTAAATTGGGGTACAGAGGTCTTAAATTTTGGACTTTGTCTTCAGTTATAGTATATGTTATAGTACAGCGTTACAGAATATGCTGAATAAGGACTTCTATAATCATTAGGATATAATTCACATCTCCCTTAAATATACCCCGAATTTTAGCACCAAAAATTTCTTACAAAAATTCCACCGTGAAAAGCAAGTAAAATAATAATTCTTCGAGATTTCTTTCACCAGAGAGGTCCCATATTTTGAGCACATAATCGGCTATTGTGGCATTGTTACATGATGTATTGTGACGGTAACAAGCTCATCTGAGTTCGGTAATAAGGTAACTTTGTGTCAAAAGGCATTGACATGTAATAAACCAAATGTGATTTTTTTTGAAACATCCATTGGAAAACACAAAGGCCGACTCGTGATGGCAAATGGTATGACTAGCTTCTGCCGTCATGTTTTTTTTACACCCCCCGCTATGTTGTATGAATTTGCGATGTATATTCTATACTTTGGCGCTACTCCATGAGAGTATGTTTTATGCTACAATTTTACATTAGTAGTCTTCCATGTGCCAAATTGCCTGGTCTTCAGCTTGACGCATCCTTCAACAATTTAACGCCTCAGGACATCTTGTATCGGCTTAATTTTCTCTACACGATATCATTAATTATCAAAAAGTCAGGAAAAGAGCATACTGAGTCGGTTCCAAGTCAGCGAAATGGTCACCCATCCACAAACTGACCGCAGTAAGCACCGCTTTACCTTGCGGAAAAATCGATCAACTCTATTACTTAACTACACGCACACCCGTCATATAATAAAACACTGGTGCCCATAATTCTAGAGTCCATAATAAACGAATATATCAAAACTACCACAACCGAACTGAAAATAAATCTGTCGGAACAAAAACATGAAAACGAAACGACCCGGAAAATATAGGATCTCTTATGACCGTGTGATTCGGGATATCGGTCAGATATACGATATTGTTTGTCACAAATTCGGGCTGAAGTCCAATATCGGGGTTCGGGAGACCCGCAAGCTAAGTGTCGCATTTCACGAATTGTTTTTACTTGTAGACTTTACTCATACCTTTGCTTCAATTTTGTATGAAATAAGGCAATTAATTTTATAGTCCATATATTTTAGAATAGACTAGCTTTCCGCCAGCGGCCCGTGTGGGCTATACGAATTCAAATTAAAAATTACCGAGTTTCATAAAATCTCTGTCCGCCATTTTCAACCCCTTAGGGGTATAATTTCGGAAAATCCTTTCTTATCGGATGCTTACATCATACAAAGAACACACCCTCCAAGTTTCGGGTCTCTACGATCAGCGGTTTAGGTTGTGCGTTGATCCGTCAGTCATTCAGGACAAGCATTTTATATGTGTAGATAGATTATAACATAAATACATATAAGGATATATAATGGAGGCCGAGCCTTTTGCTAGCCACTGGGCAATATTTCAGAGTCCAAGCTTCGACTGAGAAAGTCCAATTTATCTTTGCCCAATTTATAGTTTTAAAACCACTTAACTGCGACCATTAGAACACTAAAGAATTCTTCGATTCTCGAAAGAAATGCATCCTCTTTTCATCAGTTGTCTTATTGCGTATCACTGCCGCTAAGGGTCATTTGGACCCTTAAAAACCTTGTATGGTTTTTTTTTATTAATGTAGAAAATATAAAAGGTTTACTATCATCTGTCTCCACTATTATCACCAGCTACCATTAGTATTATCAAGAAACTTGGTTCATCTTCATCGATATCCATTATAGACTGTTCTACCTATCCTATACAACCCTCATCCAGGCTAAACAAAGCAGTATTTATTTTAACTACGCAGCTATTGATCCGGAGTCCACAGGGGTGGGATCTGAGAGGTCTAATAATAGGTGCCCTCATCTCTTACGGTATTTATATTCTGTCGAGATGAGACTTTTAATAGTTTGGGTTATAGGAGCTTATATCAGCAGCATAAGAAGTTTGAGAAAAGCTGAGGATAGCTCTTCTGACAGAACTTAATAAAAACTCTTGTTACCTTACTATTCTATGCCGGCTATTATTGTCCCACTGCTGGGAAAAAGAAAAGCTTCTAGTCATACAGTGATGATAGGAGCTTTTTCTTGTATTTTGAATTTTATTTTGATTCTGTTAAAGTTAAATATAAACTAGCAACTAAGACGTGGGCCTAAAGTCAGTATTTTGTATTAAATATATTGCAGTAAGCAGCTTAAAGATTGTAATGCTTGTAGTTTGGATAGTGGACTAAAAATAAACACAAAGGAGGGTAACGTTTTTGTTATAAGATTTTAAGAGTTCTTCACGTCAGTGAGCCAGTCAGCCAAGATTATTAGATTTACTAGAGGACATGAAAGCTCTTATTCTCATTTGGTCTGCTATCCTAACCTGCTTCACAATTCTATGAATTCAAACTTGATTCTTCACCACAAATTACTCTTAGCGTGAACCGCAAAAACGGCTAACCAGAACCCAAGCATAAGTAACAGGGCTGGAGGCGTCTGCAGCAGACGTGTACAAACGATGTCGATATCTCGCGGTCACACCCCGCGATTAGCCACGAGATAAGTCACAAGTTAGCGGCGAATATATCACGTAATTAGTGGTAATTCTGTCATACAAGTGTAAGGGTTTATCGGAATTTAGTGTTGTAATATGACAGTACACGCTTGTATTAGAACCAAAGTGACATATAGACAATCACTTTAGTGAAATAGAGATATCGACTTCATGAGAGATGGTTCTTTGTCTTTAATAAAAGCTAAACCTTTTTGTTCGTGGTGTCCTAGTGGTTAAGACCTGCTTCTCGTGTACGAGTGTGCGGGGTGTGACTTTTCTAAAGTCATATGTACTTTCTAAGTATATCTTAGACATCACTGACTAACGGTGAAGGAAACCTGGTCTTAAAACTCTGAAATCGCCAAACCGCTTTGAGCAAGCGTGGTGATCAATGCTCATGCCTTCTCTGTATGAGAAGAGGCCTGTGCCCAGCAGTAGGACAATATAATAGGCTGATGAAACCTTTTTGTATGAATCTATAATGTGCGTGACTTTTTCAAAACTACTATTCCGGGTATGATGATTCTCATTGTTTTACTGCTAGGCTGTTGTATAGCAATGAGCAAGGCTCATGGCTTCACCTCCTATTACCTACCTCAGAAAGCAAGTTAAGCTTGGATAGATGTTTGAAAGTCATTACGGGTAGTTAGACGCTAGAAAGTCTGACAACCAGTCTTGCCAAGGGGTATGGTGTTATCCGGTAACTGGGTTGTGGTGGTCAGATAGACAGTCGCTTAATGAAAAACAAGGGTACTCAGTTTATCTGGCTAGACTAGACAGATTATTAAGTACATGCTTACAGATCCGGCTAGACGCGGCTAGATGCGGCTAGACAGATTATTAAGTACATGCTTGATGACACGTACTCTGAGATGACGCTAAAGTTAAAAAAGATAATCTCAATTTAAAAATAAACCAAACAGTGACAAATTGATTGATGAATTAATAAAGATTGATCAATCGTCATTGACGATAATTGAGCGGTTTGAGTGGTTTTATTACCGCGATGAATAAATGATTGATTGATTCAGATTGGTTTCATGTCGTTCACTTCCGTAAGTTGATTGATAATGCTTGCGGTGAATGAGTAATTAAATCCGTTTATGTGTTTTAAAGCACTTTTCGAATGTGTTATAATGGCTTTATATTATTTAATAGTGTGTGTGAATAGGCTGATGAGGATTTCTAAGTATACATTTATTCATTATAAAAAGTCGGTAAAATTTAGTTTAGAGTTTTAAAATTTTGTTAGCCAAATAGTGCTCATGACTTCCCCATAATGCAGGTCTGGGGGTTAGACATGTGGCAAAAACGCTATAGAAACGCTATAGAATAGAAAACAAAATGTATGGGAATGACATATAGCTAGTCGTAAACGAATGTCATTCCCATACATTTTGTTTTGTATTCTATAGCGTTTCTATAGCGTTTTTGCCACTTGTCTAGCTCCCCTGATGTCTCATGTTAACTAAAGTGTATCGATGAGTCGACTTCTCCATTGATCATGATTTTACAATTTAATACAACACAGCACAATACATTACTTAGCATTTTTAACTGACTTCAAAAAAAAAGGAGGATCTCAATTCGACTGTATGTTTGTTTTTAGTGCCATAGGCAGGCATATAACAGGTTTATGTTGTATATATGGGTAGTCGGAACTTCGGAAGCCACAAAGTCTGACAATCAATCTTACCAAGAAGTATCGTGGTACTTGTAACTTGGTAATGGAAGTGTGTAGTCAGCTCAATGAAAAACACTGGTACTCACCTGTATCCACTTTAACTGGAAGGCGCCCCCAATATAGTTGGAGAAAAAGCTAGGCAGATGATAATATTAACTTTTGTTGTTTACTTTACTAACTAATATGGATGTTACTTATCCGAAATAAAGATTATTATAGATATTTTTTTTTTTTATTAAATTATATTTTCTAACCATACACAATACCGTCCACTGAACCCTGCAACTCGTACCGACACTCACTTGGCCGGCTTTTCTCATTCAAAACAGTTCATTCAAATAAAAATTCCCTTCAATGGACTCACGATCCGTACAGCAACCTCATTTTAGATCCTCACTTTGAATAGCGTTTTATGTTGAAAGGGTGGCGCCCTCGCAAATATTCGCTGCGAGGAATGCTGCCAAAGATATGGGTTTACGACTCCTTACTATACATTTGCGTACTTCACCGTAGATAATCCAACGAAATTTGATGGATATGATACTACTTTTTATTGGTAATATATTAGGGTCTCATTTTAGGGTTATACTGACACGGTAATACACTCAGTTAGAGAAAAATTCGAGTACTTTTATCTTGAAAGTCAAGTATAATAAAAATACTTGTTGCATGTTTAAAATGGCTGATTTTACGAAAAATGTAAACAAGGTCGTTACTTATTTAATTCTAATTCTGCCACAGAAATTAGCAAAATGGCATAAGGATGGACGCATTTATGTCAATTTTATGCTCTAAACATAATTTAATGCCATTTTATTTATCTATGTGGGAAAATTAGACCAAAATAGGTTATGATTTTGTCTGTATTTTTCGTAAAATCAATTGGGACAGGCTATAATTCGATCACTTTTAAAGTAGACACATTCGTCTAAAGTTCGCAAAACTATTGCATGAGACATTAGTTTTGATACCCATGTTAAACAATGTGTTATTTGGTTTTCTATCAGAAATTTTCCTGTAGCAGCTTTGAGTCTGGATTTGTGGCAACCTGGCAATGGCTTGCGAGTATTAAATGGGAATTTAACTAGTGGTAGTGTGAATGGAACTTTATACTTGTCTAGACATATTTTTAGATGCTAGTTATGCACTGTGGAAAACTGGAAGGGCCTAATAAGTTAAGCAATTTCTACAGTTTAGAAATTGTTAAGTAGGATTTAGTTCCTAATTCCTACAATATCCAGCGCTGTAGCGCATTACAGCGACAATCGTCGATTGGTTACATCAAGCTTACAACGAAGAATCGCGTCACACGTCAATCTTAACGAGCCAATCACAGCTCACCACAGACCTCACCGCAGAGGACGTTTATCCGGCACTCGCCGCTAATTGGTCAGTCTGGAGCGGCGCGTGACGTCACGGTTGAAGTCGCTCGAAGCATGTCAATTAGTCGCTAATGGTCGGTAGGCTGATGTGCACGTGACTTCAGCTGCCACACTCTCGACTATGAATACGAGTATATTTAAATAGATTCTGGCCTTTGAAGAAAAATCTTAGGATCCGATGTCTAGAGGTACCTGTACCTATCTTTAATTTAGTATTGATGGTACATTCTTCATTTCTGAAAATCCAATGAGATGCTGTTTTTTGACTTCCACTACCTATATAGCTTCAAACAAAAAAAACAATGTAAAATGTGAGTATCATGTAACCATCAACGTATTGCCTACCCAATAATAACTATTGTTTTGTAATGCCTGTTGTCTGGTAATAGAAGTCTGTCATGCTCACTCAAGTGTCCTGCTGATGGTGGCGATGTGTATCGGGTCGTTAAGTTCCCTTCAAAATGGTTGAGCTAAATGAGGCTGATGCGCTCGTCATACTCGTGAACGGGTGCCGTCAGTCGGGACTGGTCAGCTTCTAGCTGCTTCGGCAATCAATTTTGGCTTCTCCTACTTTGCAGTTTCATTTTTTTTTTTTTTGCATATATACATTGATCTACATGATCCTCACATTACACGACTATTTGTAACGAGAACAATTGTTTTTAAAAGAGTATCCATGGAGTTTCTTGCCGGTTCTTCTCCATAGGACCCACTTTTTGGAACCGTGCACCTAGTTTCTAGTTTTGACGTTTTATAAGTACCTGTAAATTGGTCTACATAAAATAAAAACCTTTTGACTTTGACTTTGACTTTGACCCTCATCGTACGACCGTAAATGCGAAAATAACTCTTCCTGTCTGTTACCCTTTGAAAGTCAAATTTGAACTTGACTGAACCGATTTAGATGAAATTTGGTAAGGAGATAGACTGAAACCTTTGAAAGGATATAGGATGGGTTTTAAGAAAGTAGTTCCATCAGGATACGATTAAAATCACGAGTAGATTCCTATAATTTTCAAGTTGTAAGAAAGCTGTGCTGTTGAATCAAATTGTACATAGGATACCTAATACTTAGGAGCAACAACTCTTATGGCAGGTCATTATCAGTATTCTATTATTCTGCACTCCTTTGAGGGCTCGTAGCTATGTAACAGCCGTGTGGATCGTGGATAGACCAGCTAGGTTAAGCTGCGCTAGTCACAGTCAGTCCATGGATGAGGAAATATTTCCCCTCCGTACCTCAGAGAGCACTCAAAGCAGTCAGTCCTACGCCTGATCTCTCCCCGGTCTGTCGGATTGTCTTCCCACCGGACTATGAGAGTGAGGGAGTAAAGAGTGCACCTGTGTCGGCGCAAGCGATTGTGCACTATAATAACTTCTGCGTGCCTGACTAGTTTCCATTGAGATAGGCCGCCGTGACCGAAATCGGTCTGGAGATTTTCTAGGGTAACCGAACCCTTATAGGATCACTTAGTTGTCTATCTGTCTGTCTATCTGAATAAAACTATTATTTTAAGTATGACACATTTAAATAATCGTTAATTTATCGTTACATACAAAATTAATTATGCGGTCGTTTATATGAAGATATTGATAGTTATTTCGTATATTTTTCGTTCCGGTTCGGAAGCCTCGGTGTGCGAGTTCTACACGTACTTGGCCGGTTTTTATTTTATTCAACGTTCCCATCTCCATGATTACTGTTACTATTTACAGAAACAAACTATCTATCAGTTCAAATACTGAACCTTCGTTCGAAAGGAAGTCTCAGAACTTCGATTACCCTCTAGTCTATATCGGTGGAGGGTAATTCCGGTTCGCAGCTAGTCGGCCAGTCCTCCAGTGACAAGGGAGGGCTTAGTGCTAAGTGCTTGCCAATACACTCATACTTACTTAAAGTAAGATACGATAGGCAGAAACTAGATAACTAATAAGCTTTATTTTTTTAACATTCGTATTTATTTTCTCATATAGTTTTTGTATTATAATAAACTCAATTTTCAATAAAATGTTATTATTATTTCTATTTAGATATGCTGCTACTCATAGTAGTAATATTATGTGAACGTTTCATAATAACTAATTACATCCTTACTAATCCTTACTAATATTATAAATGCGAAAGTAACTCTGTCTGTCTGTCTGTCTGTTACGCTTTCACGCCAAAACTACTGGACCGATATAAATGAAATTTGGTACAGAGATAGAATAGACCCTGAGGAACAACATAGGCTACTTTTTACCCGGGTGCGCTGAGTAGTTCCCTCGGGATGCGGGTGAAACCGCGGGAAACAGCTAGTTTTACATAAATGTAAGACAGAAAATTCAAGTGAACGAAAATTTCATCCAAATCGCAGCCGTTGTTTTTGGGAAAATCGCGTACATTCACTTATACGGGTTATATACCTACAGACCCTTCTAGAAGTAAGTTAAAAATTGAATTAATTATAATAGAAGAATAAATAGAAGTTTATATGGTAAAAACTTTTGCATACCATAGTATTACGTAAACTGTAGAACTAGCTACAAATCCCTACCCGACCATTAAAACCCAGCCGAACGAATTAACTGCAATGGGAGTAATTGGTGAGTCCACTGCGACGACAGACGTGTGGCGTATTCTGTGTACGACGCTCATAAACCGATTGAGAGAGACCAATAATAGTCTGGCTGCTAGCTCGATATCTGTTGGATAGGCATTCACTGAGAAATGGCGAGGCAGAAGTTAAATGGATCGTTTTAATTCAGGATATCTTACAAAATATATTTTATATTTACGGGCATACAAACGTAGCTCCATCTTATCCTTACTAATATTATAAATGCAAAAGTAACTCTGTCTGTCTGTCTGTTACGGTTTCACGCCAAAACTACTGGACGGATATAAATGAAATTTGGTACAGAGATAGAATAGACCCTGAGGAACAACATAGGCTACTTTTTACCCGGGTGCGCTAAGTAGTTCCCTCGGGATGCGGGTGAAACCGCGGGAAACAGCTAGTATATTATAAATGCGAAAGCTCGTGATGAAGTACATGCATTATGTTCGTATGGTTGCTACTCCTTCACACAAAAGCTACTGAATGCATCTGGATGAAATTTGGTACATACATCTATACTAATATTATAAAGAGGAAAGATTTGTTTGTTTGTTTGTAGGGTTTTAACTCAAAAACTGCTCGATCGATTTTAAAAAATCTTTCACCGTTAGAAAGCTACATCTTTACGAGGTGTCATCTACAGGCTATATTTATTTCCAGATATAATTAGGGATCCCTACTAAAACTTGAATAAAGTAACCCAAGGTGTAAAAAAAATGTCCACGCGGGCGAAGCCGCGGGCGGAAAGCTAGTGATTATGTATAGAAGTAGGTTATAACTTTTTATCCGGGTGCGCGAAGTAGTTTCAATTTAGATGTTTTTTTCCTATTAGAAATTTCTCAATTGTATGTTTTTTAGTTTTGTCTATTTTCCATGTAGGTAAGTACACATATCGCGAGCGACGTCGCGCTCAGAAGTTAATATACTAACAAAATATCAATGTATCAGTAAAATACTTTCAAATAATGTGACGTAAAAAGCGAAGTGTTTGAACACTGGCCCACACGTTCAAACTTTGTCAATATGTTCGCTAAAACTCTGACATGTTGTCAGGCCCTGATTGGCATCACAATATCTTTTATATAAACACCAAGAAAAGTTCGTGGTGATAATAAATTTGTACTAACAAAACGTAAGATTTTCGACTCTACACATAAGACTTACGGTCCACATTATCATTGTAGGTATAACTTTATTTTGTTTCTGTATATATTTTGATATTAAAATTGCCCGATGAACGCTGTGTATCATTATTATTAGCCTCAAAGTTCAGAACTCAAGTCATTTATTTCACTTAGGCCTTTTAAAGCACGCACTAAAGTCAAAATCTATTTTTTCTCTATATACAACGTGTAAAAAAAATAAGCAATAATATTTAAGGGTATGTACATATATCAAGTATAGATGCTACTGACAAAATCTTATTATTAAATCTGTTAACTTTTTTTTTCATATTTTTTTTCACTAAGTTTTATTAGGCTTATTAGGCTAGTTGACGAATAGGTAGAAAATACGGGGTAACTTATTTGCAAACTCGGCATTATTGATCTTCAATTTTGAGTTTATTAACCAATTTTTAGGGCTGTAACCTATTTTTTTTAACAAAAACTGTTACTTCTTTTTGTTCTAAAACTATAAGATCCCATAAGATTTCCAGTTCCTAATACGGCGTAAAAGATTTGTTATCACCGAATGTGTAGCCCGCTTAAATTTTATTGCTTATTTTTTTTACACGTTGTATATATAAAAGCAAGTCGTATAGTCAAGAACGGCTGGACCAATTTTAATGAGTTTTGTGTCTTTGGATTTGTCTTCGTCCGGAATAGGATAATAAGTATTAAAAAATCGGAAAAATATAAAAATAAGGATGGGGCGTACGAAGTTCGCCGGGCCAGCTAGTATACAAATAAGATTGAATTAATGTTGCCCATTCCAAAAAGTAATTTCCTATGGAGAAGAACGGGCAAGAAATACGATGGTTACTCTTTTTAAATTGGCCTGTATTAGCAGTCCAATGTTTGACCAAAGGCCCCTAAACAACTTCATGCATCAATTTCTGACGGCACCCTGCAGCAGACAACATTAAAACCAAGTGGCATGATGATGTACTAACCATTTCGTTTATTTCCAGGAGTTAGCAGCGGCCACTCCGACGCAGCGCAACTGGCGCGGCATCCTCATCGCGCTGCTGGTGATAGCGGCGGTGCTGGGCCTCATCGTGTTCAGTATCGCGCTGCTCACGCCGGCCGGGGACGGGGGCCGGGTCCGGGGCAGGCGGCCCACGCTGCACGACGTGCTGGGCGAGCATTACAAGCCCTTCAATGGGACCTGGCTTACAGGTATATGTTTGTTTTATTTTTGCCCGGCGTATTTTTTTTCTTGTTGTAGGAATAAAAATGTTTACTGATTCTATGTTTTTAAAAGGTGTGTATCTGGTTTAAAATATCCTGTAAATTGTTTACATGCTTACCTATCTACCACATAATAAGAGAAAATGAAAAAACAATACATTACCATTTTATAATGACAATTTTGAAAATTATCATTCATATAAAATATACCAATCACTAATTAATATAAACGAAAAAAAGGAAAATATCTATGATTGATATTCATTCTTTTAACGTAATTTTCATACTGAATTCTGGTTTCACTCTGCAATATTTTACGCCCACTGAATAAAATTTATTTTCACTCTAAATTTTACAAAAATAATTACAGTGTATCAGCAACAAAATAATTCAATGCATTTTACAAACTAAGTACATAAATTAATGTGGGTAGTCGTAAAACTGCGTTATCTCACAGTTTATGACGTCATTAGACACAAAATATGGTGTTTAAGAAATATTTCACGTTATTTATTGAGGCTACTTTTTATTTAATGAGAAGAGGTGTCTAAAATAAAATTAAAAAAAAAACGTTTATTTTTTACCCGACTGTCTAAGATGAGAGTGAAGTTTTTCGATTGTAATATATGTTTATTTTTACTTATTTATTTACATAAAACAAGGAGTATAAAATGTAAAATTATCCCATTTTAGCATTACTGGGTTTGCCGCCAGTAAGCTCAAGAACTGCCTGAAAAGCCTTTTTGAATGGCTGACTATAGTTATAGACGTTATATTTATCCGATTTGGATGAAATTTGCAATGGAGATAGAGTGGACCTTGGAGATGGTTATAGGCTACTTTATATCCGACTAGCGGCCCGTCCCGGCTTTGCACGGGTAGCCTATGTTACTCAGGGTGAATGTAGCTTTCCAATGGTGAAAGAATTTTTAAAATCGGCACAGTAGTTTTTGAGTTTATTCATTACAAACACACACAAAAATACAAATCTTTCCTCTTTTTAATATGTGTGTAGATTGCGTTAAATAGTTTCCTCGGGATGCGGGTGAAACAGCGAGAAACAGCTGGTATATTATAATTATACAATACTAGTACATAGTCCCTACATTTTGTACATAAGTGCACTTGACGAGTCGTCCATTAGTCGGCCATTAATTTGCACAGTCATTAAAATGGCGCCCGGTCAATGACCTCTGGTTCAAGATGGACGAATTGCAATATTGTGCGTCCTTCAAATGTCTAGTACATTATCTATTTAAGTTTATCTTAATATAGATTTATTTACAGAAAGTATTGACATTATTTACATTAGAAAATATTAGAAAAGAAAGTATAAAATATTGTAATATAAATCTAACTAAAATAAGGCGTCAAAAAATACTTCCTACTCTAAGGTTATCTTGTACATCTAAGTACTAGATGTAGAAAAGATTTAGCATCAGTTGAGACGTCTAGCGAGGGTGAGGTTAAATGATAAATGATATTTATTTTGCAAATAGGTTATAAAATAATACTTTTACTCGTCAAACCATTGTTGGTTCGACCCCCAGCCGTGACACTAACGCCCTGAAAGCACTTTAAACATAAGCTTATCTTATCTGGCCGAGTTGTAGGGTTTAAAAATATTATTTAAGAGCAAATTAAGATTGTTTCCGAACGTAGTACTGTATAAACCTAAATTTGATTTCTAAACGAGTGTGTTTTAAAAGGATGTAGAATTTGAACCAATGAGAGGGACTTCCGGAAAAAAATGTAGAAATGGATGGCTGTTGTTGAGTGCTTAAAAATATGTGAAAATTAGATGAGTGATTTTACTGTTAAATAAACGTGTCAAAATAGACTGTGTCTCTCTCCCCTTTCGTCCCACAAATTTTATCTTTTTTTTTATCTTAGAAGAGTACAATTGATCAATTTACATAAATATATAACAAAACGTGATTCTCCCATAAATTCTGTATGACAGTACAAATAATAGACTTTACTTTTACCATGCCAATTCACTAATAATGTATTGAATTCAAAATAACTAAACAGTTTTCAGTTAATTCAAAATAAATCAGGGTTAGAAGACGAATAGTAATTGTTTTTAGACTTCCGTACCCAAAGGGTAAAACGGGACCCTATTATTCAGACTCCGCTGTCCGTCCGTCTGTCCATCTGTCCGTCTATCACCAAGCTGTATCTCATGAACCGTGATAGTTAGACAGTTGATGTATTTCTGTTGCCGCTATAACAACAAATACTTAAAAACAGAATAAAATAAACCTTAGGGGGCTCTCATACAACAGACGTGATTTTTGCCCTTTTGTGGTAATGGTATAGAACCCTTCGTGCGCGACTCGCACTTGGCCGGATTTTAGAGTTGTGTTGGAATTTTTGGTCATTGTGTGCACTCTCCATATTAACCTAACTAAGAGCGAACCAATTTAATGAATAAAAAGCATAAGAAATAACATAGTAACAGGCTGTATATTTCCTTCACTACTCTGTGTTGAAGATTAGCTTTTTTGGAAGCTACTACATTGAAAAACCCGTCGCCTTTCACAATCTCCGGGACGCATGACATATTCATAGTATCACCGTGGTCCACCGTTCCGTCGACCCACGTAGTCTACGTCGCCTAGAAATTCTTATTCATATAAAAATTGTATGCCTGTACCCGAAACCCGGTTTTACAACCCCCCAGAGATTGTAAGCACCGAAATTGTATCTTTTTTTTAGATATTCTTCATATATTTGTTGATAAAATAATGGTCAGTTATAGGAGTCATCTACACTACCATCAAAAATACTAACTTTTAAAAGTAATCATATATAATATGTAGAAATGTGGGTTTTCTACTAATTTGCGATGATGTGTGTATAACTTTGTTATGTTTGTAACTTTTTACGCAAAAACTGCCGAATGAATTTAGATGAAATTTTGTACACGCATAGTTTATAACGTCTATCCGAATTCGCGATGTAGTTCTCTCTTGTTGCGGGTGAAACCTCGGGAAACAGCTAGTCTATACTAATATTATAAAGAGGAAAGATTTGTTTGTTTGTAGGGTTTTAACTCAAAAACTACTGGACCTATTTTAAAAATTATTTCACCGTTAGAAAGCTCCATCTTTACGAAGTGTCATAGGCTATATTTATTTCCAGAAATAATTAGGGATGCCTACTAAAACTTGAATAATGTAACCCAAAGTGTAAAATATGTGCACGCGGGCGAAGCCGCTGGCGGAAAGCTAGTACGATAAAATTGATACGTAGTTGTTTTAAATAGATTTGTTATAGGTACATTGTATGGTCATTGTGGATGTCGTTCCAGAAGTTTTAATTTAATCGTCAAAGAAACGTAAAACTACTGCAACGGGCCAAAAATCTGAATATAAAACCGACATGAAACTTCCAAAGAATAAATCTTGCTGGTAAATCAAACACGACTGGAAACGCCCTACGAAAGCCCGACATAGGTACTAGGAAAACAGAAAAAAAAAAACATTTTTACAAGAATAACTTTGGGGTGTTTTTCATCTAGAACAAATATTGACGGGTATAAAGCATCTCCCCTTCCTCGCCACTCTTCGCCTTCCAAACATTGTTTTTGTATTATATTGAAAACGTGGAGTATATATAAAATAGAGCTCTCATATATGATATTAGTCAACTGCAGTACAAATGTAAATACCACCAATAAGTTCTTATCGTCTTATAAATAAAAAAATATCTGTGTAAACGAAAAATACATACCTATTTTTTGTAGTGACAAAATAATAGGTTTTGTCCCATTCATCTCTCAAACAATTGGATCGATTTTGATCTCATTTTAATGGTGACGCCAATAATACTTTTGAAAATGTACAACTGGGGCCATTGCGAAGAGTACTTCGTAACTAAACGGGTTAAATTCTGAAAAACAATAATAATATGATATCTGTATGCAACTATTTCTTCAGCTATAACTTCAGTAACTCGTTTGACGTGATTTTAAGTTTAACCTATCCGAAAAGTTTTATTTAAAGTAGTACTAAGAAATTCCCAAAGTGTTGTGACTGAAAGTCAATTAATATGCCACGTCGCTTTACTAATACACATAAGGTGACAGAGATAGCATGAGTATTGTTTGAGTACACGTTTGAGTATATAAACATGAGCCTTCCATTCTTGTTACATCAGGGCCATTATTTTTCTCTTCCACATATTTTGGGATAGAAATCTACACGGCCAATTGAGTTGGTAGCAAATATTCTGGAAACAATGGTGTGCAATATATACATCGCCTTGATCGCCTTGTGACATTTATTTCCGTAAATAGCTTGTGGAGATGTGAATAAAATGGTGCGTGGTACTGCTAGTTGAAGATTAGCCGAAGAGTTTTGTTTTGCCATTACATGTCCCCTAAACAGAGAAGGGTAAGAAAGGTATTTTAGGATAGCCTTTAAAAAGTTCAATATTAATTTTCGAAAACAGAAAACAGATAGTTTACAATCAAACTTTTTCATTGAGAAACATTTAAGAAACGTCTATTGAAAATGAAAAAAAATATACGCAATGATGTTCAATATAAGTTTCAGTACAGAACTTCTATTTTTTTTTCTTCATAAGGCTTAGCTATGTTAATAGGTACATCAGAAATAGCCATTATTTTTCCACCTCTTACAGACAAAAATATGTCTGACATTTTTAATAACAGCTTGTTTCTTTGAGCGGCTGAGTAGATAGGTAAACATGCCACCGCAAATGTCTAGTACATCGGTCTAGTATATATAAGTACTTCAGAGTGGAGCCACTCGCAAAGGCACGACGCTATAATCCCGTTTAATTGCGTATAGTTCACAAATTCGCCGCAGTTCAAGTTATATTGGGCACTCGCAAGATTGTTTGAATAACATTAATATTGAAATACTGAACACACCGAAATGAGACAAATGTGAGAATATTTGTGTATTGTTACTGGTTTTATTACATTCTTGCTGGCTATTTTTCTTATAAAAGTAAGCGAGCTATAAGGACTTAGCTTGAATAAACTTTGGTTATTAAAATGCTCGATACCTTCGGGAATTCATTGTGGCCTGGTTGTTAAGGAGTCTGAAGCTTAAGGGTTAGAAACCTAACAAGTATCAATGAGACGTTTCAAAGTAATATGTATATACTTTCTATTATTTTGGATGCCACTGATTACCGGCGAAGTTCATCGTGAGGAAACCTGGATTTTAATAAAGAAGAACTGAAATCACCAATCCATCTTAATCAATGGACGATAATTCTCTGTGAACAGTTCGTCCTGCCTGTGCATAATTAAACCATTGTTACTGTTATACGCACGCTTGTCAAATAAACTTTTAAAGCTACTGAATTACACGTTAAATAAGCTTACCTACTATAAACCTCTCAAGTTCTCAGCAAACAGTAAAATTCTCACACTAGAACAAAATGGGAGTTTTAATTGGACATTTAGCAGACAGATGACGCTTTTCGGCGCAATTTCCGAGACAAAGAAGCGTAGGCCCGAGGTGGCTCGAACCGAGTGCTCGAAGTAGGCCCCAGGCCCCAGTGCGCCTCACTTTGTCTTTTGTGCTCGAATGTAGAGCACTATTTGATAAGAAAGATAATGAGGTTTTTCTTCCTTTGTATTATTTCGACTTTATGTTCTTTTGTTGGTGTCGTTAAAGGGAATTCAGAGCTGAGCGAATGTTGATTTAAGACGACGACTACCGCCAATGACCTTGAGCAAATGGGCGGAGCTTGAGCTTCCCCCCCGCGACCCCGCAATGCACACCGCACGGTTGTCATTTTATATTTTGAAGAACTTTGACGGGTGACCATAATATTATGTAGAGATTCTAAGGACAGTCGCATATTATATTTTGATATGCATGTCTAAGATATAAAAATCGAAATACAAATAACATCTGTCTGAGTAATACTTCGAAACACTAATTTTAAATTTCCAACCCCCACTGCATATTTACTTCGTTTGCCAGAAAAGCAAAAATATTTTCAATTTCTTAATCTGCAAAACATGTTTATCGATCTAAATTGTTACAAGTTTCAAGAAAAAATTCTGACAACTAGCATTCTTGAATTAATCCGCTGTGAAAGATGGACAGACAGACAGACAAAATCGCACCATAGGAGTTAATTTTTAGGCCATATTGGTGTCCTCTTTGAGCTCTTCTAACAGAAATGCACGCAAGATTTTTTCATATTTGCATTTTACGACATCTGCTGCTTCTCAAATAACTTCAGTTCATCTTCACTTGTATAGGAAAATCGTATTAGGTTTGTAAGTAAAGCCTGGAAGCCAGTTAATTAGTCCGATATTCTGATCCATCTGTAAAGTGTCCGACCAAACCTTTGGCATCAGCTTTGGCCAAACCATCAGCTTTGGTTAAAATTGGCCTCAGTTTTGACAGCAACAGAACCGAAATTGAATAATCTATTACGTTTAAAGACCTAAAAGTGAGTGAGACTGTATAACAAATGATGTTAATATTTTAAATAAGCTGTAGGTAGTTTTATTTATATTATTAAGTTGATACACCGAACATATTAGTAAAAAGTCATTGTGGCTTCTTTGCTTAGGCACCTGCATCTCATTTATGAGTATGCAGATTCGAACTTCGAAACCTAGAAATTACGAATCTGACTATTCCAAAGTTTTACATGCACTTTTTTAGTATAACTTAGACACCATTGACTAACAGTGAAGGAAAACATCGTGAGGAAACCTGGACTACACGGTCTGAAATCACCAATCCACCTTGAAAAAGCGTGGTTATTAATGCTAATGCATGTATATGTCATACCCAAAAGTGGGATAGTAAAGATTCCGATTATGATCAGGATTTTTTAAATATTTACCTATCATGAACAATGGAATATCACCCGTTTTGGGCCCAATTATGAAAGTGCCGTAAAGCAAAAAATCAATGCAAAAATAAATGTGCTAAATTCGGATATAGACTTTGTCTGAATGAGAATTAGCTGTTACATTTTCAAGCACCAAATTTGTACGACCCTTTTCCACGATTTCATGCATTTTTGAAGAAATAAAGTAATGGAAAAAAATCCTACCATTGTATGGCATTTCGATAATCTTTTAGAAAGATGCAATATCGATTTTTGACTTTGAAATCATTTATAATTACCGATTTCAATATTTATGATCTTTATCTTTTTACCTTATACACTTCTCATCAAAAAAATCGAAACACCTCGCAGTTTATGATTTGATAAGGATTATCAGAAAAATGTGTATATTTAGGAATAAATGTAAAATGTCATTTAATAGTGAGTAGTATGAGGTTTTTAAATCCTAATGTTATTGTTCTAAATTCAAATTAAGTCTTCATAGATTTCGTATTTTGTATAATGAGTAATTTTTACCCTGTATGGAATATGAAGGAAATGGGTAAAACAACACGCGTAAATGAAAAAAAAAATTAAGAAACGTTTATTTAATAACTTGTATTCCCTCCGCGAGCTCTTATTACTGCTTCCATACGGTTCTTCATCGATCGGATGAGAGTCACGATCACATGTTGTGGTATATTATCCCATTCCTCTTGGATTGCATTTTGCAGCTGGCTAAGTGTTTCTGGGGCTGGATCTCTTGCTCGAATTCGTCTCTTTAATTCATCCCATAGATGTTCAATGGGATTCATGTCCGGGCTTCTTGCTGGCCATACCATAATGGAGATACCGACTTCGGTAAGATAATCTCGTACGACGCCCGCGGTGTGAGCTCTAGCATTGTCGTGCATGAATATGAAGTCGTTGCCAATAAAATGTGCATAGGGCATCACATGAGGTTCAAGACACTGTTCGATGTACCGATGAGAGTTTAGTGCAGGCAGCCGTGGCCCAGACACAAAGGCAAGTTCTGTCTTACCGTCGGCGCTGATTCCTCCCCAAACCGTCCACGAACCGCCACCATAGCTGACCTTTTCTTCAATGCAGCATTGTGCAAAGCGTTCTCCATCTCTTCTGTAGACCTTGTTCCTTCCGTCGTTACCATACAGCATAATTTTACACTCATCAGAAAACAGTACTTTGCTCCACTGAAGGTATGACCAAGTTAGGTGCTCGCGTGCAAAGTTAAGGCGCGCTCTTCGATGGTCTGCAGTTAATTTCGGCCCATTCGCTGGCTTATGCGGTGCCAATCCGCGTTCCTTCAACCTTCTTCTTATTGTAGAGTCACTTACAGCTACTCTTCGTACAACGCGAAGCTGCTGCTGCAGTTGAAAAGCGTTAAGGCGTCGATTTCGTAAAGAAGTGGTTACAATAAATCGATCATCTCGCTCAGAAGTGACCCGATTCCTGCCAGATCCTGAACGGCGCGTGAACGAACCAGTCTCCCGATAGCGTTTGTAGACTCTATGAACAGATGATAAGCTTAGATGCAATCTTGCAGCCACAACATGCTGACTAAGTCCAGAATCCAGCAATGCCACCACTTGGGCGGCTTCTGCGGGCGAAGTATCCATATGTTTTAGAAAAAAAAGTTTTTTCAGACGTCCCAAAGTCACAGTAAATGAAATAAGAAACAAAAAGTTTAAAGACAAGCGCTAATTTTTAGTTTTTAAACGAGAAACGTACTCCAACCCTAAATACACATTTGTCTCAAAACAGTGATTAATTTCATTTATAGGATAAACAAATGAAATTCTAATTTCGAATTTTGATTTTTTTCTTCTTACTGTAATGACCAAACTGCCAGCTACACAATAATGTTTTTTTTTTCATGGAATTAATTCTCTTTTGTAAAAAATTAGGACAAAAACAATAAAAACGAAAGTGTTTCGATTTTTTTGATGAGAAGTGTATTACTAATATAAGGTTTTTTATAGTATATTTTATCAGAAAAACTCACCGCAAAAATTGACAGATTTTTTTATAAAAAGATTATTAAATTGACATGCATTAGCTAAATTTTCATTTAGTTTTGTTATTAAAATTCATCGGAATTCAAACATAACCTTGGAATTGGAAAATGGTCGAAATACCATATTAAGAAAAGCATTTAAGAGAAAAATGTACGGAAGTCTAATTATTTCAGAATGTTTGTTTTACAAACTACGGAGAGTTTTTTTTAAATTTAATTCGTATACCAAAAGATGTCGAAGAAAACATAAAAAAATATTAGAATATGCATCAAGCCTTCATAACAAGCCCTTTCATTAATAATAATTATGATGACGTAGAAACTACACTTTGTAATTTTAATCCCCATTTTTCCTCGAAAGTAATAGGTAGTATTTTTCTACTTTATCCATTTGCGATATATTTCAACAATTATTCCAAATCGATAAGGTTAGTTATTCCTGAAGTAATTATTAGCTCTGACAGACGGACACAGAAAGTCGCATCCCATAAGGGTTACTTTGTACCATTTTGGTTCGGAACCTCAAATAAACTATTTGAATATATCTTTTTTTTTTTAGTTTTCAATTCTTCTGTCTTTGACTTCTGGACCAAAAATTAAAGAAGATCAAGTCCTTTTTATTTATCAGGGCTTTAGCCAAAGAATTAAGCGATTGCCTATTAATCGGCTTAGGCCTAGCCAAAAATCGACGTTCTGTCGGATACTATTTGGTGTTGAAAATAAAACATAAGAGTGGCATAGTGAAGTAGGAACAGGAAATAGGAATACCTTCATTTCTAAAACACTATGCTTTGTCTTATCTTTTAGATTGTGTGTATATAATATTATCCCACATTAGATACCTTGACTAATAGATTAATATGTCTATCATATGTGACTGCTTACTTGGCGGTTTTACTAAACTTCGAAAATGGTTGCTATGTAAAGCATCACTACCCAATGTTACCAGTAAAAAACCGTCCAAGTGCGTGTCGGGCCACGCGCAGTAGGGTTCCGTAGTAGGTCTTAGTTAGTCAACTATAACTCTATAACCAGTGTAGCCTACTTAGCCGTGATAGTTTAGGAAAGTTAGTTTTTTTATTTTTGAAAGAACTATCTGACGATACCCTACATGAAAGATTACGCAACAAAAAAAAAAATTCATCCTCATTTCACGTGTTCGGGAGCTCCACTAAATTATTTTATTTTTTTTATTTATTTTTACCACCTTTTCGGCGTGATCAATACACATATCTATACTAAATTTCAGCTTTCTAGTACCAAGAGCCTCTGAGCTATGCCGCGAACAGACAGACAGACGAACATTGCGAATCTATAAGGGTTCCTTGTCGGACTACGGAACCCTAAAAATAAAACTAATGTAACCAATCCCAAATAGGAAAATGGTCTAGCTAAAATAGTCAGACAATACAATACATTTTACAATTTTACATTTACAATACTCTTTTAATAGCGTAGGTAAGCTTATTTTTTTATCATATTCTGCATTTTTTTTCAAATTCGTCTCGTAGCAAAGAAACTCGAACCCAAATTCACGTGTTTAGAAAAATATTTTCATTGGTAATAATTTATAATAATAATAATTCATTTATTTCGAGTAATGTTAACTCATACGTGTTAGTAACAATTTGACTTATATCTATGTTAGTAAACTAAATAATATACAAATCACGAGACTATACCTAATATACACACAATGGCGTTATAATGCTGTAGGTCCAGCAGAAAGTTCGCAGCACCGGTTTACGATCACGCAATCCAGTCGGCCGGAGATCATTTTTAGGATGCTGTTGGTGCTGCCCCGCACCCTGCGTACCAGGGATGCGCATCTCTTACGCATTACTGTGTAAAAACAATCTACGCGGGCTTCTGCAAACATCCCTGAAGCACTACAGAAACGCGGCAACCCCTTCAGCACCCTAAACGCATTGTTATATTGGACTCGAAGGGCGCTGTATGCCTTTAGTGTAAAATGAGCCCACAGGCTACACGCGTAGAATGAAGTACAATATGCACGGAATAATGCAACTTTGACTTCACTCGAGCAGCGTGCAAACCTGCGAGCTATCATGTTAGCACGTACAGACAGCGCCCTTCGCTCCCGTTCTATGTCTTTATCATCCCTGAGGTCGGCAGTCAGATTGTGCCCTAGATATTTAAATTGGTTTACTCTCTGTAGAGGAACATCGTTCAATTTAATAGTAGGCATCTCAATAGGTACACTACTGCTGCCGGCCTCAAAGACCATAACTTCACTCTTTTTTACATTATACACAAGTCCATGTTGTAATGCATACCTTTCGCAAATCCCCAACAGCTTGCTTAGGCCACAGGGCGACGCACTCAGCAGCACCATGTCGTCCGCATAGCTTATATTATTTAAGCACACTCCATCTATATAGCAGCCTACCCTGGTGCTGCTGAGTTCCTCAATCAGATCATTCACATATAGGTTGAAGAGCGTAGGCGATGTCAACCCTCCTTGTCTAACCCCGCACTCCAACCCATATGCGTCAGATTTGACCCCTGCCCATCTGACACTATTGACCTGGCTTTCATACCAGAACTTGATGATATTAATTAGTTCTCTTGGTAATTTAGCATCATTTAGCTTTTTCCATAGCTTTTCATATGAAACCAGGTCAAAAGCCTTCGAGAGGTCGAGAAATGCCGCGTACACGGGCGTTTTCCGATCCGTGTAATATTTGACAGTCTGCTTAAGACACAAAATAGCGCTATCCGTAGACAATCCGGGCCTAAACCCGAATTGGTTGTCATGTGGTCTTATACATTTATTTAATTGTGTATTAAGCAGACCGTCAAATATCTTTGAGATAATTGTCGCCAGTGATATAGGCCTATAGTTATTTTTATCAGCTATATCGCCAGTTTTATTTTTAACTATAGGTACCACCAGCGTTCTCAACATCTCGACAGGTAGATATGCATGACTCATGCACAATGCGAATAACATGGACAATGTCCTGGGCAGATGCGGACCCGCGTATCGTAGGTGCTCAATGCTGAGGCCATCATGGCCGGGTGATTTTCCTCTAGACATTGATGATATTGTTTTTTCAATATCCTGAGCACTGAACCTTGTTCCAAGCTCCATTCCAGCCTCAACATCGATCCCCCGCGACGGCGGCCCCAGCGGTAATTTTACACTGAAGTGATTCATAAAGATATTCGCAATCTCTTTTGAATCACTTACTCCATCGATGCACACAGGGAGCCCGGGTCTTTCATTTAACCTATTTGTGGCTTTCCAGAATAATTTAAAATCTTTTTGTGAGTGAAGTGAAGCGACCATGTCCATTTTAATCTGGGTTTCATTATTTTGACACCACTTCAATCTTGATTTAAATATTCTTTTAGAATCGCACATCTCCTCATATATTTGACCGGCAGTTGGTTTACCATACCACACCCAGGTTAAAAATTTGTGTCTGGCCTCCCTGTGTGCCCCGCTTACATGTTTATTCCAGCCGACTACACTACGCTTTCGCTTACACTTTTTATTTTCTCGACCAATAGCTGCTGAGTCGCCCAAAGCTACAACAATGTCGTGATACATTTTATCAATGATAGGCCTGTGCTGTAATATGTTACAACTTTTATCAGCACACTGTTGGAGCTCCTGAGGAAAATCGACTAGCTTTAACTTGTCGTGACAAGCCCTCCTGTATTCATCGATCTGTTCTGGGCTTCTCTCCCCCCAAACTACTTTATTTTGTGTATAGACACAGTCACTAGTTTTTTGTAAGATAGTGTCCAAATTACACTCAACAAATACAGGAAAGTGGTCCGACCATAAAACATCATAATGCACATACACTCCCACTACTGAACACAGTGCTGCTTTGGTAACAACACAATGATCCAACCAGCGTTTAGAGCCGTGTGCCTCACTTATAAAAGTGTATGTACTTGAAGTAACACCTAACCAGTCCGTATCAACACATGTCCATTGTTGCTCCGAACAAAAATGGCATAGTTCATCGTAAAATCCCTCAGTAGGATGCGCATTAAAGTCCCCTAATATGTATACGCTTTCGATACTACTGCTGTCTATAATAGCACTCACCGTACTGATGGTGTCCGTGAACTCGGGCAAGTTTATAGGCGTGTCCGTTGGCATATACACACTTATCACTAAGATTGACTTTTTATCCAACACTATTTGAATTGCACAAATACGCGGACTATCACACTTAATAACCGACACGTTGCGGAAAGCACTACGCCGCCATAAAATGGCAACACCGCCGTATGGTCTACCCTTCAGCATACCTGAGGCAGTATCAACGGCCGACGTCCCCGTACACCCGAAGTCACTGTCTACTCCATTCAGGTATGACAACTCTTCTGGTAGTAGCCACGTCTCTTGAAGGGCTATCAAGTCTGCAGTCCGACATAAACGTCGAATATCAATAAGTGAACGCTTGATATTCTTACAGTAAAATGATACAAATCGATAAGGTTTATTACTATGCATTTGTATTTTATTTAGCGCCGTTAACAGAACTACGCGGTCTGTTCACAGTCTTTGGCTTAAAATGCACAAACCTTCTGAAAATGATTCCCTGCGGCCATAAGTCATTATTCAGAAACATATCTAATTTTCTTTCCGATACAAAAAACTTATACGCATTATATTCACTCTCTCTTCTTATTGAGATATTTTCTAATTGAACTTTTTCACTTGTTCTATTAAAAATATAACTAGTTATATCGTTTTCTAATGTGTCCTTATGCACATCTATATATATAAAAGAAAGTCGTGTTAGTTACACCACTTATAACTCGAGAACGGCTGAACAGATTTGGCTGAAAATTGGAGGGGAGGCAGCTTGGAACCAGGAAAAGGACATAGGATAAAAAAAAAAAAAAAAAAAAAATGGGTAGGAGTTGGGTAGGAGTTGGGTAGGAGTTGGGTAGGAGTTGGGTAGGAGTTGGGTAGGAGTTGGGTAGGAGTTGGGTAGGAGTTGGGTAGGAGTTGGGTAGGAGTTGGGTAGGAGTTGGGTAGGAGTTGGGTAGGAGTTGGGTAGGAGTTGGGTAGGAGTTGGGTAGGAGTTGGGTAGGAGTTGGGTAGGAGTTGGGTAGGAGTTGGGTAGGAGTTGGGTAGGAGTTGGGTAGGAGTTGGGTAGGAGTTGGGTAGGAGTTGGGTAGGAGTTGGGTAGGAGTTGGGTAGGAGTTGGGTAGGAGTTGGGTAGGAGTTGGGTAGGAGTTGGGTAGGAGTTGGGTAGGAGTTGGGTAGGAGTTGGGTAGGAGTTGGGTAGGAGTTGGGTAGGAGTTGGGTAGGAGTTGGGTAGGAGTTGGGTAGGAGTTGGGTAGGAGTTGGGTAGGAGTTGGGTAGGAGTTGGGTAGGAGTTGGGTAGGAGTTGGGTAGGAGTTGGGTAGGAGTTGGGTAGGAGTTGGGTAGGAGTTGGGTAGGAGTTGGGTAGGAGTTGGGTAGGAGTTGGGTAGGAGTTGGGTAGGAGTTGGGTAGGAGTTGGGTAGGAGTTGGGTAGGAGTTGGGTAGGAGTTGGGTAGGAGTTGGGTAGGAGTTGGGTAGGAGTTGGGTAGGAGTTGGGTAGGAGTTGGGTAGGAGTTGGGTAGGAGTTGGGTAGGAGTTGGGTAGGAGTTGGGTAGGAGTTGGGTAGGAGTTGGGTAGGAGTTGGGTAGGAGTTGGGTAGGAGTTGGGTAGGAGTTGGGTAGGAGTTGGGTAGGAGTTGGGTAGGAGTTGGGTAGGAGTTGGGTAGGAGTTGGGTAGGAGTTGGGTAGGAGTTGGGTAGGAGTTGGGTAGGAGTTGGGTAGGAGTTGGGTAGGAGTTGGGTAGGAGTTGGGTAGGAGTTGGGTAGGAGTTGGGTAGGAGTTGGAGTTGGGTGGGGGACCACCCCACAGTGCTTACGTCCTCGTCGTGTCCCCTGGAAACGACCCAGTCCTGACCACCGTAACGGAGTGGCAGGCTGGGCTCGGCCAAAGTGCACTGTGCTTCGTAGCAATCTCATTCGTCTTGCGTGCTGCGATCTAGCGGGAGACAATGTCTCAAACCCCGCGGGACGCCCTCGGGCGTTTCATCAAACCCAAAAAAGGCCCTTCTCAGGGCCAACCAAAAGGCCCTTCTCAGGGCCAACCCAAAGGCCCTTCTCAGGGCCAACCCAAAGGCCCTTTTCAGGGCCAAACCGACGCTTCGGCGTCCGAAGCGAGCCGCGCGCCGTCTGCGGCGAGCTTCTTTGAGGGGGAGATAGGGCTGTCGGAGTTCTCCGACGACGACCTCAGCTCACTTGCCTCTGACGCGGAGGGGTCTAGGCCGCTGTCGCGCAAGCGCGCCTACCTGAGGGGATCTTCGGGTTCATCAGCGGGTAGGGTGAGGAAAAAGCCCGCAACAGCGTCGACCACCCACGACGTGGGCCTTGCAGACGCTCAACGCCAGCTTAACCTGACCCGGCGGGAGATGCTCCAGAAGGAGCTCGAGGAGCGGGTTGCCGCGAAGGAGAAGCGGGCGCAAGCTGCCCGGGTCAAGTCCGGGTACGGAGCGTCCCGCGTGCTGTATGCCAACCACTCCGTGGCCGAGCTGGCACGGATGGCGGAGGAGGACGAGGAGGAGATTGTGGAGGTCGCCTCCAAATCCTCCAACCTCAAGGGCACTATACAAAAGGCCCTTAAATGCCGCGCCGCGAGCATGCGCGGCATCATTGAGGAGTTGGTGGCCAGAAAGGCCACTGATGAGACGAGACAACTGCAGGCGAAGGTCGATCGCCTGCAGTTAGAGGTGAACCAACTTCACCAAAAGCTGGCTGATGCCACCGCCCGGCCTAACCAGGCAACACCATCGCCTGCGTTAGAGGCCCCGCCCTCCAACCTGGAGGATACCATCCGAAAGGTTGTGATGGAGGAGCGAGAGTTTACGCGAGCCTGCCTAGCGGGCATAGAGGACCGGCTCTTGCCGGAGAAGCGCCTTCGGCCTCCGCTTGCAGCTGACAAGAGGCGAAGCGAGCCGGGTCCCTCCTCGCAAAGGGCGGACGCCCCCCTGCCTTCCGCCACTCCGCCCTGCCAGGAGAGCTGGACCGAAGTGGTCAGGAAAGGTAAAGGGAAGGGCAAGAAGACCTGCTGTCCTCCCACCCCTGTCGTCGCCGCCGCACCTTCCAGCCAGCCGCAGACGATTGGAAAGGGAAAGGGGAAGGGCAAAAAGTCGGCACCGGCCGCGCCTGCTGCCCCCACCGCCGCGACTCCCGGTCAGCCGAGGACCGGCGCGGATAAGGGGCAAGGGAGGAAGAAAGGGGGAAAGCTCGTCCCCCCAAAGACCGCAGCCGTCGTGGTTACGCTCACCGCGGAGGCTGCGGAGCGGGGCGAAACATATTTGTCGGTGCTGATGCGGGCGCGTGCAAATGCTGACCCCGCCAAGCTGGGAATCGGTAGAGTCTCTTGCCGACAGACTCAGACCGGGGCTCGAATCTTCGAGTTCCCGGGGGCGGAAGGCAGCGCCAACGCCGACCTCTTCGCGGCAAAGTTAAGGGAGTCCATCGCGGACTCGGCGAAGGTGGCCCGACCGGTCAAGACGGCGGCCTTGGAGGTGACCGACCTCGACGACTCGGTCACCAAGGAAGAGGTCATCGCGGCAGTCGCAGCCATTGGGGGCTGCAGCGTCGCAGCGGTGCAAGGCCGGGACATCAGACCCGGCCGCGGTGGCATGGGTACCATGCGGTTCGAGTGTCCAGTCGCCGCTGCCAAAGCCGTCCTTGCGAAAGGGCGGCTTCTTGTAGGATTCAGCTCGGGTGCAGTCCGGGCACTTGTGGCCGCGCCGCTGCGCTGCTACAGGTGCTTCGGCATCGGCCACACCCGGGCCCTCTGTCCGTCCACCGTGGACAGGACAGCCGCCTGCTACCGCTGCGGCAAGGACGGCCACAAAGCCTCCTCCTGCACGGCCGCCACGCCGCACTGCGCTGTATGCGCTGCCAGCGGCCGCCCGGCGGGACATATCATGACGGGGAGAAATTGTAATCCCTCTCCCAAGAAGGGCAAAGTGCGGGCGCCGGTCGGGCCCGCTTGTGAGGATCCTCGCGCCGTTGTTCCCGTGGCGGGAACCTCGGCGGCTGCCGATGAGAGGGTTGCGATGTCCGACTGAGCATCGCACCCTCGCGGAAGTCGCGGTCTCCCACGTACTCCCCTCCCCTCTCGCTCTTAGAGAGGGGACCTGGATGCGTGGCCGCCGCGCAAAGAGGAGGTTGGAGATCATCTCCCTCCTCAAGGTGGTGATGGGCGGGCGACAGGTGCGGGGGCGCCTCCGCCCGCATTGCACTCCACACCACCTCCGTTGGATATTCCCGACCCTCCCCCCATGGGGAGGACGTGAGGGGCCCGCCGCGTAGGGCGGGCATTCGTCGAGGGGGACTGGACGTAAAGGCTACGCCGGTTTCCCAGTCCCTCTCCTTTCAGACGATGCGGGAGTCCCGCTGGGTTGTTTTAGTGGGTATACCGGGCTTGCCCGGGGAGTCCCACATACCCCCCCATTCCCCTGGATGGGGGGTATGCGTAACGCATTTTTTCCCAGCGAAAAAAAAAAAAAAAAAAAAAAAAAAAAAAAAAAAAAGGAGTTGGAGTTGGGTAGGAGTTGGAGTTGGGTAGGAGTTGGAGTTGGGTAGGAGTTGGGTAGGAGTTGGAGTTGGGTAGGAGTTGGGTAGGAGTTGGAGTTGGGTAGGAGTTGGGTAGGAGTTGCATATCACGTGAACGAAGTCGCGCGGGGCAGCTAGTTGGTAATAAAAATCGGGATTTTCCGTTCGGCTGACTTGAAATTTCCTTGTTCCGTTGATGTACCGATTTTACCTACTAGACGGTTCTTAGATTTGGACTTGTATCGTACAATCTTCCATTCGTTTTCGATTGCATGTTGGTCCCGCATAGTTAACGTAGCAACGGCCGGCGCTTGTTTACGTGTACTAAGCGATCCGCACAGCTGTTCACTCGTCTCCTTATCAGTAGATCGCAATGACGTCAGATTTAACGGTGCATCGGGCAGACCCCGAGAGCTCGACGCAACTTTTTTACAACTCACTGATTCTGCAACTACCTCCGCAAAAGAAATATTCAAATTATTCTGCATTTTCACATTTTTTGAGAATTCTTCAATGCCCGTGCAACTGGATTTATCATTTGCTGAATCTTGCATAAGGAGACTATCTGATAAATCGATAGGATCAGTTTCAATATTCCCCCCTCTCTTCGTATTGACTTTACTACTAGAGAAGGATGATGGGGAGAATTTTGTATCCTGGAATTCTTTTTTAAGATTCTCTAAATGCTCCAGAGTAGCATACGTTTCCTTCATATTTTTGATCTCGGCCTGCACCAACATCAAATCCTTTAGAAGTTTCGACACGTCAAGGTGATCAAAGGTAATAGGTGGCAACATTTCCAGGTTACGAGCCACAAAAACGGGCATTACATCCAGGTCGGTAACTTTGAACAGGTGAATGATGTCATTTAAAATGCGATTTTCTTTTCCCTGTCCTTTACGAACTGTTTTTCGCTTATCAGACGGTAGTGATTCAAACAGTAACAAATACGATTTTTGTATCTGCTCACTCGTAAACGTTGCAACACATATTCGCACTAAACTGTCCTCATCTATAATAGATATTTTATTTTGCACATATGCTAATAATACATTTCAATGTAGACGTCATTTCTGCAACACAATCACTGCAGTTCAAATAAAACACGTCACGCTCGGGTGCGCGCGCGCAGCGACTCAATTTAGAATAGCGCCACCTTGTTACCCATGGATAAACCGTTTTATTTACAAACCATTAAGTTTTGTTCTAAGATATCATCCCATGCCCTGACTTATAGCTACTATTTCTATAAATTCCAAGCTATTAGGAAATATTATAACATAACATGAAAGAATTTTAATTTTGACGACTATCTCCGACCTACATGTAAAATTTAAATGAGGTATGCAATATTCTCGTTTTGAATACGCAAAGTATTAAAAGAAATACATATTATTATTTAAATCCTAAAGTACATTTAATTATTTAGTAAGTCAAAAATAAAATATATTTGTCCTGCCAAATTTAGATACACACATTTTAGATTATGACAGATTATGGATGATTTGGTTTGAAAACACGTTATTCACATCAAAAAAATATTTTATCCGCATGTAGTGCCTTTTCAATGTAATAATTATAATTTACCAGTCATCTTATCACAAATATAATAATTTATTTACATCGCAATGTGCTCGCTCTGAGTGACAGCGTCTACCCGTGACAGTGGTCACAGACGTACCGCCCCCGTCGCCCGGTGGAGCCCCTCCGTAATTTCAACTCAACGTTTTGACAAAAGCACAAAAATTGACGTAAATATACGATTAAAAAAATATATGCGTATACAAAAAGACAGATAATAACCTTTTCTATAAAATGGTACAGGTTTCATTAAAATCCGCTTGATAAATTCTATGTAAAACTCAGTTTTTCATCTGCGTTAGACCTAACTTTATGATTTTTTTATACAATGTTATAAATACATAATTAAAAAAAACGGTATACAAGATTATCAAGCATATGCTCTAGTTTAGTATATATACTTTTCAAATCATGAAAGCAAGTCGTTAAAGCGTAATCATTAGCTTTAAAGGGACCAAAGTCGTATATCGCCGGGGAATTTGTCACGGTTTATGTCGAAGGAATAGCGATGGGATTGTTTTTGTGTGGTTTGAAATTGTAAACTTAGCTACAAAACTTTACTATCATAATTGAAATTTTAAATTAGTTTTTTTTATATCTACTATCACGGGAAAATCCGATTTGGATGAAAAATTGGTATAAAGACAGATGATAGCCTGAAGATGGTTATAGGCTTTTTTATCAGGGTGCGTGAAGTACGCCAAAACCTTCAGCAAAATACTAAACTAACAAGGCAGCCAAGCATAGAAAGAAATGAATGCACTACGGAAGCACAATTGGTCGCGGGTTACAACTTAAATGGGTGATAGTTTTAAGCGTCAATGAAATTGTAACCTACTAGTTCTTTAATAAAGTAAAATATATTGGAATATAAATAACCATTATGACTAATACCCTCTTGAAGCGATCCCATAAAGAATGAAATACGAAAACAAAAATATTTTTTGTGAATAAACAAATCACCCCCCAGTCGATGAGTTACGTGGGTTGAGTCGGGTCGAAATAAACGTTTATAATAACGTGTTTCAACCCTCAGGGGTAACTTTGAATTTTACCTTTTTATGAAAATATAGGATTCTAATAAGCGGTGTTATGTGGCGTGGATGATCTGGGATTAAAAAAGGGTGTGTTTAATCTGGTGGAAGAAAAAGGTTCTATTTTGACCTGTTTTATCAATCAAAAAGGATACTAATCCCTTTTGATTAGGGTTCATGTTTCAGTGGCATTTTGTTATCGTAAGCGTTAATATATGGCCTAATTATTTTTTATAATGCCAAACCTATCTAACCCAGTTAATCAAAATCCATAAGTCATGTATGCTAACCACTTTCATTAATATAAAAAAAAAACTATTTAAATGGGGATGATGGGGTGTGTTAGATTTCTTCTTTGACAGAGGCCATTTTAAAGAAATTAAACTTTTCTCAGACGTAGCCGAAAGTCTTAATTCAGACACAACTCCTCTAAAAACAAAACACTTTATTGCGGGCCTGTAACCCCCGGGGCTGTGGAATGTTCGAAAGAGCGCCCCCGAAACGTAAAGGGCTGAAGGAGCATGGATGGGTTTTAGTCAGTAAGAGTCTGACACTCCCTCCCGGTACGCCCACAGCGGAGTAGTCATTTGATGATTACCAATATTCCGTAACTAAAAAGGCTTGTGTAGGGTAGATTATACATTATGTAAACAGTACACCATGGACTACCTACAGCATCATTACTCATTTTATCATAAATCCATCCAAAGGTTGTCTGTAAAAGCGATCTTTTCGCTTTTAGCGATAAGACCGCCCATTGTGTCACCCTATGTAACTAACTTTCCAATGTTATATGTTTTTCTTTTGATGTACATAATAAAGAATATTCTATTCTATTATATTGCTATTGCTAGATGTTCTTCAGTGAGGGACACATACACACACATACACATAATATATACTTTACTAGTACCTGATTACATACTGGATTATATACTAATTTCGATCTAGCTGAATAGGTGCGGGGCAGTATAGATCTACTTTAATTTCTAGAATCGCCATCAACTTCTCACTCTATCCCCTTTGATCAGAAGAATTGTCAATGAATTTTATCAACTTTTATTTATTCGCTCCAAAAAAGGCACCGAAACAGAAACCGTCACGTAAGTTTTAACCCATATATTACATTGTAGCTCAGACATTTATTACTTTGCCCGAGCCGGTCTGTCTCGGTATCTAGTTACAGCGGTTTTACTGCGGCATCTAGACAGGACTGATATATATTTCATGCTAACATGTCGGTAGTAATTGTTGCCTGTTGTAGCGCCATCTAGCGGGTGTGTGACATTGACATTTATCCTTTATTTCTAAGGTAATTTATGATAGTCAAACAGGAGAAAAGAGCAGGTTATAAATTCGATATGTAGGGATCCAAGTTTTTATGAACCTTGAAAAGTTTTTGTGGGAAAGCGTGTACACGCAGTTTGAAGATTTATAGAAAGTATGATACCCAGTAATCACAATAATCTAGTGAATCATAACAAGGAGACCTGGGCTAAAGCGAACAACTCTAGTCTATTTTTGAAAATAAAATATAAATAAGTTCATTATATGTACTACGTCTGTGATTTTTTTTACACTTCTAAGGATAGCCATTCAAAAGTTAGAGGATGCTCGTATCGAATAAAAATTTGCACTTAAAAGCTAGATATTTCGGAAATGGCTCACTTAACCGAAAAGTGGGCTTCAATCTTCATAATATTTTTGAAAGATCTATCTAACGATACCCCACACGAAGAGGTGCGCGAGTAAAAAATATTTTTCATAATTTTATTTTTACACTTTGTCGACGTGATCAATATACATATCAATACCATTATCCATAAAAAGTTCAATTTTCTATTACCTCTTGGTAGTCCGCGGGGGTTCTTACCCATGAGCTATGCCGCGACAGCTATGACAGACAGACAAACATGGCGAAATTATAAGGTCCTAGTCGACTACAGAATCCTAAAAAGGAAAATAATGTAATGTTTCTAATTTCAATTATTATTGTATATATAATGTACCCGTGCTTTGGTTCTAGTTTTATTTCTTTTTATAATCAGTAAAGTATGTTTTCAACTATATTAAGAATTAATACAATATTCACAACTAGGTTCAACTGAGCTGTTGCAACTGCAATAGCAATAAAATACAAAGCAATCAGCAAATTGCATAGAAATATTTTATTGTTGATCAACGTTCCGTCAGCCGGCAATAAATAGCAACCTTGAGAGGAAGGAAAGGACTCTCAGTCTAGTCCGTTGCTTTGATTATTTACTGAAATAGCTCGTGGCTAAGCAACAGCCGCATAGGTCCACCGATCAAAGGTTAAGCTGCGCTTTGCGCGGCCGGTCCGTGGATGGGTGACCATCTATGTCATAGCGAGACTCCTCCGTGCCTCGGAAAGCACGTTAAGCTGTTGGTCCCGGTTGTCATTTGTAAATCTTTGACAGTCGTTACGGGTAGTTAGAAGCCAGAAAGTCCGACAACCAGTCTTACCTAGGAGGTATCGTGTTACCCGGTAACTGGGTTGTGGAGGTCAGACAGGCAGTCGCTCCGTGTAAAACACTGGTACTCAGCTGCATTCGGTATAGACTAGAAGCTGACCCCAACATAGTTAGGAAAAGGCTAGGCAGATGACACTGTGATCTTATACGATGACATGTGCATACAAATACTATACGAACGAAGCCGATGATCGAAGCTACTTTGTACATATATCCGTTTAATAACCCTAAAGTTATTAATACCTACCAGTTTAATTAAACCAGTGATATTACAAGCGATAGATTTTTCATAGATTACTCAATCGCTATCCGCTATCAATTTAAACATAGCCCTGAATACTAGGCCAAAAATTGGCTTTATTGAAAAAACAACGGCTACCCGCGCCGCTGACTCGGAAAATTGAACATAATACGGAGCGAAGAGCAAAATATCAGCTGTCTGTTCATGCGAGTGATGTTTGATCAATCTGAACATCCATGCTTTAATATTGTAGATGTGAAAGGAAGCTCGTGGCTAAGTAACAGCCGCACGGGCCAAAGGGCAAGGTGCGCTTTGAGCAGTCGGTCCGCGGATAGATGACCATCTATGTCATAGCGAGACTCCTCCGTGTCTCGGTGGTCCCGGCTGTCATTTGTTAATCTTTGACAGACGTTACGGATAATCAGAAGCAAAATAGTCTGACAACCAGTCTTACCCGGTAACGCGATTGTAGGGGTTAGATAAGCAGTTGCTCCATGTAAAACACTGGTACTCAGATGCATCCTATTAGACAGGAAGCCGACTCCATCATAGTTGGGAAAAGGTTAGGCAGATGATGATTATAAAATATGTATGCGAAAATAACTCTGCCTGTTACGCTTTCACGGCAAAATGACTAAACCGATTGAGATGAAATTTGCTATGGAGATCGACTGAAGCCTTAGCAAGGACATAGTTAAATATAAAAAAAACAGACATCAAATTAGCATTTTAATTGAATACCGCCGCCAAACCCCAAACAGAGAAGGACCTTCACCTAAGCAGTAGTCTAAAGGTAGTAGTGGGGTGAGCAGGATGCCACGCACGGTGTGAAGTAAAAGAGTTTGTTTACGTACTCACAGTTATAATGTTTTCCCACACACTACACAATAAAACATAGAAGGAGAATATGTCCACATACAATTGCACAGTATAAAACAGTCAACCTAAGCAGTCGTCTTAACAATTTCGATTTATTTCATTTTATTCAAAAACAGTAACTACACTACCTAAACGCCGTCGGTTTGTCTCAAAGAATGTAATTATGCCGTGTTGAGTGGCCGCTCTGTTTGACGAAATTTTAATTTACCCCAAGTTTATTAAAAAAGTAATCTTGATTAATGAAAATTTCTGGAAATAGACGGTACTATTTAATTTACTTTTATATAGTGAACTGTCTTAAAGGATCGCTTTAAAACCTTATCTCGCAATAAATTCCTGTCACCATCGGATATATTGTGTCTTTATAATAGAGAAACTTCTCTTCACCTGAATTATAAACACAAGCATATGATCTCTCTTTTAGTTAAATAATTTATGTTATTCGAATTGTTTCAGCAATTTCAGATATTTCTAATCCTAAACAGCCAAACAAACTAAAAAAAATGCACTTAATAGCTTAATATTTTGCAAATGGCTCACTGAATACTATAATATTTTTGAAAGACCTATCTTACGATACCCCACACGAAGAAAAATATATTCATCCCCACTTTACGACTTTGGGAGCTACACCAAAAAATTTTTTTTTCATAATTTCATTTTACCACTTTGTCGGTGTGATCCATATACATTTCTATATTAAATTTCAGCTCTCCAGTACCAAGAACCCCTGATCTATGCCGCAGACAGACAGACGGACATGGCGAAACTATAAGGGTCCCTTGTCAGACTACGGAACCCTAAAAAAATAACAAATTGTACAATACTATATTATTAATATAAGATGTACGTATCGAGCTACCAAGTGTATCCCGCTCGTCACAATCTGTAAGCCTCCGTGGGGGACTTATTTAATTTGCGTCACATTAATTATACAACAAGTTTAAACGACCGGTGTACTGGAAACTTTCGCTTCACACCGGCTGTTGGGTGACGTCACCGTTTTGACGTTTCTATTTAAGAATTTATTTACATTTTACAAGTCGGATTTGAAATATTGTTTTTTTTTTATGGCCATTTTTAGGGATCAAGGATAAATCATTAATAGACTCCTCTCCTGCGGTGAGTGGGGTGAGAGGGAGTGTCAGACATTTACTGACTAAAACCCTGGATGGGTTTGTTCCTTCCCTCCCCCTTTTCGTGTTCTTGGGTCACGTTAATTCTTTCGAATAATCTTGCAGTTTCGGCAGGCACTACATTAGATGGTCTTTATTGAGATACAATTTTAATATAAATGATAATAGGCTGAATGTACCTAATTGTCTTTGCCTCCCCGTCTAAATGTATTTAGATCTGGTTCCACCACTAGTTGTCGCCACTTGTTTAATGTTAGGTGAACAAGACGTGTTCTTACTGTACAACTTATTATAATTAAATAATTGATATGTTCAGAAGTCTTGTTTATTGTAATATCACTAATAGTCTTATTCTTAAGGAAGGCAATCGGTTATTTAACATCTCGCTATGGCGCTTAGGAGCCGAGCATGGAAACTGGTGGGTGTGTCAAAACTCTGGGAATGGCTCTCAGAGTTTTGACACGCCCACCAGTACTGGGTGCATATAAAATAAATATTTAGGAACTACTTCACGCACCCGAATAAAAAGAACCCTACTACCGTCTCCATCCAAACCAAATTTCATAAATCAGTTCACCTATTTTACCACGAAAGCGTAACGAACAAACAAACTCACTTTCGCATTTATATTATTGGTCAAGATAACATCACTTTGTTCACAAAGATGTATAACGGACCTCTTTTTAATTACAGCCCCTTGTCACAAAACCCGTTGTCATGGTTTAAGGAACAATGCTCTAATGACTGTGTAGATCGCGAACAAAAACGCTGAAGTCAGCGCCAGCGAGAGCTGACCTGCGAGGGTCTAGCCAGTTTTGGAAGTAGAATACAGGGGTAGGGTGACTACAGTACAAACAAAATATTATTTTAAGTCGTGGTGGCCTAGTGGCTAAGGCATCTGCCTCTCATGTTCAAGTGTATATACATATATATTGTCCCACTGCTGGGCACAGCCCTCATCTCATACAGAGAAGGCATGAGCATTAATCACCACGCTTGCTCAAGGCAGATTGCCGATTTCAGACTTTAGGAGGCCAAGTTTTCTCACGATGTTTTTCCTTCACCGTTAGCCAGAGACGTCTAAGATATACTTAGAAAGCATATATATGACTTCAGAAAAGTCGCATTGGTACTTGCCAGGTTTCGTACCCACACACTCGTACACGAGAGGCAGGTGCCTTAGCCACTAGGTCATCAGGATTTTTTTAATTGGAACTGCATTAATTCTAATAGTGATTTTAGAAATTCTAAATAGGTTACACTAGCACGGCAACCCTAACCAAATATATTTCAGAGGTCTAGCAACACTGGTGGTTGTGCCTCGCCTCAAACTTGGTAATTGGATTCAAAAACTTTGTATTGATGAGGCAATTCGATAAGTTCTCAAGCGCCGAAGAGTTGGTGACTCTACGATTATACACATTTTTTGGCGCCTGGCTTTGGTTGAAAAGGTACCTATACAAGTACTTTAGTACAGAGAACTTTAAGTGTATTGATTTTTTATTAATTAGATAAGTACTTTACGTATAGAAAGCGATGCTAAATGTTTCAAGTTTTGCTAGTCGATAATGAAAAGCACCTCGTCCGAGTAATACTACTTTAACGTATTAGAGAATTTTAAATAACAGCCATAATATAAGGCAAAGCCTTGCTTGCCGAGGTTAGTCCATGATTGGACTACCAAATGACCATAGTTTACAAGTAGAGACCTCTGCTTGCCTTAGACAGCACATTACACAGTCTGTGATAGTTACAGATGCTCCAAAATTTACCCAATGACAGTTTGTTCGACCTAAGAATCGAAGCCTGCGAAAGTTTGCGACCACTAGCCAAAAAGCCAATTTTTCATATTGAATATTCACGTAAAATTTTTATTTTTAAATAATTTATTTAACTGGAAACAATGGTCCAAGTGCCCGTCTACTATTTCGTGATATAGGCAAACGTTTAGTAGACTCCACGCGTGATCAAAGGGCTGGCCTATATTTCGGTCAAAGAATCAGCATTGCCATCCAACGTGGCAATGCAGCCAGCCTTTTGGGCACGTTTCCCGTTGACAGCGATGAGGATGAATATTTTGATGCCTAATTATATTAGTATAATTTATTATTTTTATGTTTTTATTACTGGAAACAGTTCATTTTTATTTTTTAAATTTATATTAACCAGTAATTAAACTACCATTTTAAAAGCCACCGCATAAAAAGCGGACGAAAACGTAAATCCTAAAATAAACAGCATTTTGTACTGCATTCCACAATTTATGGTGAAAGTTAGTCTAAAGTGGGACCAGTTTGGCTCGTCAGCCGTGTACCTCTGCCTGGCACCCATCCAAGATGGCGCAATAACAAGAACAATTCTCGAGCGGTTTTCAGTGAAAATTCTCTCTCTAAATAGTAGGGTGGCTTGCCGCAACGACCAACAAATTGTAAAAGGCTTTAAAAGCAAAGAAGTTCCGCCAATTGATTGGATGAAAAGCTTTTAAAAGCCTGTGCTGTAATATAAGGGAATAGGAAAAAATCAAAACATCAGGTATACGTCTATATAGAACCCTCATATCGTCTGATATGGTTAAGTACAACCATGTAGATGAGTATTGTTATAAACCCTCATATCTATCTCCTGCCTGACATGGGTGGAAGTGGAATATTTTTTTGACTTTTTTCCTACTTCTCCACTACTTTAAATCTTCCAAGTTCTAAGACAGTTAAAATCATTTCTCTGGGACTTCTTGAACTTCATCGTCTCAGAGGTTTTCTGTGGTAGCCACTCTTGGTTTTGGCTATCGGGAATTGCAGTGATTGTTGGAACTTGTATGACGGGCTTGTGCCAATCATAAAAAACGGGACAAAGAATTCAGACCCCGCGTTACTTATTACACAAACGCAATAATGCTTTAACTTAGCCAATTACGATAAAAACGGAGAAAGCGGTTATGGTGGTTGTATGAGGAAGAGGTGTGAACTACAACGACGTACGTCGCTATTACATATTTTTAAAGTCATCATGAAAACAAAAGTTCTTAAATATGCGTGGTTAAATTGGTGGTTCATCAGTGTTAGAAGTGGAATTAACTGCTTAATCTCAACAAATAAACGACAGTAGTGTTTCAAGGTACATTACACGCAGACATAATCAAATTAATAGAAGTGAATTTATCCGTTGGCTATGTAGGTACAGTTGACAGATATTGGTCCTGTAAGTATATTTAATACTAGCTTCTGCCAGCGACTTCGTCCGCGTGGAATAGTGGTGCTCCGCTCCTATTGGTCTAAGCATGATGATATATAGCTTATAACCTTCCTCGATAAATGGACTATGTAACACTGAAAGAATTATTTAAATCGGACTAGCGGTTCCTGAGATTAGCGCGTTTAAACAAAATGACAACATTTCCCTTCACTGCTCTGCTCCTATTGATTGTAGCGTGATGTAAAGTATACTATAACCATCTCAGGAGTATGACAAATAATTGTACCAAGTTTCGTTAAAATCCGTCGAGTAGTTTTTGTTTCTATAGTTTATACAGACAGACAGACAGACAAAAAATTTACTGATTGCATTTTTGGCATCAGTATCGGTCCCTAATCACCCCCTGATAGTTATTTTGGAAATATATTTCATGTACAGAATTGACCTCTCTACAGATTTATTTTAAGTATAGATTTAAAAAATCTTCTGGATCCATTCTAAAGAAATTTGAAGCATTCAATTTATCCCTATCATGATAAATTGAATGCTGCTCTTTCGCTTACCTTTCAAGGCTTGCAAGAAATTTCTTAATAAGCTTAGAAATCAAATTCCTATAATCATACGAAGGTATTGCGCGAATGTTTCCCAAAATATCCGAGCCCTTGTATTTATCCTGACGCTGAAATTTTCAAAGTTTTGAGGGGTTTATTCGTAATTTAACCGAGTTTGAAATATGGGTTTTGTGCGCCGCCATGTTTCGGGGCGGAATCGTACCTTATCACACTTTTAACAACTGGGGTATCATGCTTTAACTCATATCGGTTTATTTATATACATATACCTAATAAAGTTTTAACAGGCTGTCTGTACATTATAGATACGCATAAAGCAAAAATTACTGAATAGATTTGGATGAAATTTGTTACACACATAGTTTACTACCTGGATTAGCACATAAGATACTTTTAATCTCGGTATATTAGATCACGCAAAGAAAATCGCTGTTCTGCCAGCGATTTTCTTTGCGTGATCTTTGCTTGTATATAATGTGATTATAAGAGCGATGTAACTGGATCGTAACCAAAACCTTAATATTTCCGAAATTATCTCTGAAATTGGGTCAGGCTTCTTGACCCCTAGAATGGTTGTGAAACTTTCAGTCTTCTGACTACTCTAACGACGGTCATAGATCATGGCATTACAGTTATGATCAATGGATGCGATGCATGCGAAGGCACAGCAAAATTAAATTCTGGTACAAAATGAAGGTTACCCATAGTCAAACTAACTTCGTCCGGTGTAGCTTAAACTTGATCAATCGACTCGTGCTGTTATTATATGCTATTTCCCGCAGTTTTACCTGCATTCTGAAGCAACTACACCGTATACCCTTATAAAAACTATCACCCTCAAGGTTCAATCTATCTTCAAATCATAAAAAAAACCATTTATTTCAATTAGACCATTTACAGGCACTTTTGAATTGTCAAAGCATGATGAGTCTGTCAGTTAGCCAAAAATAGTCGAAGCTATTTGACCGTTCCAAGGTGTAGATTCCTATGGAGAAGAAAATTTCAAATATTATCAAAATCTGTGCAGACAGAGTTATTTTCGCATTTATACTAACTGCACACTGCAAACGTTGCACTGCCACGGTTTTTTTTAGGCCAGGAACTTTCGTGGGAATTCTGTATACTCCCACGAAAGTTACTGGCCTAAAAAAAACAACAAAGTTTTATTACAATCGCTTAAATGGTTAAGGAACCCATAGAAGACAAACATACGAATATTCATTTTTATTTATATAGAAATAAGGATGTACGGATAATTAAGTAACTAACGAAATATATATATTTGTCTCTGCCGTACACTTACAAAAGTCTGACAGCGGTTACTTATACGTGAAACGGAAGAACTGTCATTCAAGATCTGTCAAAATGGAAGATAAAATTGAATAATTTTGTTATTATTTTATGTTTTTTGTTTAAATATGTATGGTGTATGTTTGCTTAATTATAGTATCTATGTATTGATATCATAAAAAATATTAAAAGTATGCTAATTATTGATATCATGTTTTGTGATATTCGTAAAAGTATATATATATGATAAAAAGTTTGGTGCAGCCCGCTGTTAGTTATATTCACATTTTTCAAACTTTAATTTCTATCTAAAAGTGTGGCACATCTAAATGATATGCAGACTCAGAGCTACGTGTGAGATCGTATTTCCCGCGCGGGTGGCCACGGAGCTCGCTACCAGTTTATTTCAGCTTCAGCTACGATTTTCGAGCTGTTCACCAAAATATGGAATGATATTTTTGTTGTTCTCCTTTTAGATGCAAGATGGCTTGTGGTAGCAGATTTCATGGAAGAAAATTCGGCATCATTTTTGCAAATTTAATGCTTGGTTGGAAAACTGATATTTTATATGTGGAAAATGTCAGTACAAACTTTTCGAGTGTTTTTTGTAATCGGTTCATGGCGATCAATTAATCTGATCGAACAAATGTGGTGATCAATGCTCGTTTCTTCTTTGTATGATAAGAGGCTTTTGTCAAGCAGAGGGATAAGTAGTGAATTGGCAGATTATAATGAGGATGAGCTCACCTTCTTGTTAAAACCAAAATATGCCTGTATTTTACCCTGCAGTAAAGCTCAAACAATAATATTAAAATTGCGAGGTTTTATATTCATTCAATTTTGTATCGTCGTATCTGTCTGTCTATATATCTATAATAACCTCTCACAATGTATGTTTAGCTGAGTATAACTATTACTAGTTTAATCAAAAATCCCGTTAGATGAGCAAAAATAACTGTCATTTTAAACGTCTACCTTTAAAATTACAATAATTTTCCTCATCTCTACGTTACCAAAATTCAAAAATCGTGTATTCAAATTAGGCTGAAAATCAGCACGTCAAATTTACAAAAGACAGCCCCCAAAATGCCTGCCCTTCACCAAAACTAACAAAATCAGAAAAAACAACAAAATAAAACAGATAGAAGAAATATCTCGGATACCTTAATAACATATGAAAGGCGAGAGCAATGACCCGAGACTATATTACAATAACATTGAACCAGTCAACACGAGTTATACAAAATTGAACAGATAATATAATTCGAGCACAATCCGAGGCTCACTCCGCGCATATCTGGGCTCACACGAGCACGGAGCAATCTAGTTAGTGTTAATGCGATGAGGGGTGCTCACACGAGCGGGCGACTTCGCTTTGCCTTTCATACATAAATATTTTTGTTTTTTGTTTCCGTTAACAGCATTTTGGGCTGCGTTATTGCATTAATGGTGTTTACATGACAAACATACATAACATGAAAATTGGCCATTCTTTTCCATTTTAATATGAAACTACTTTTTGGAATGGACAACAAAAATATTTTATTCGACTTTCAAAATACCTAATAAATTATTTGAATTGTTTAGAATAATGTACCAAAAGACTTTATTTGCCGTTTTATTAATGCAGCCCTTGATTGTTTTGTTTAAAACAAACTAAAAAGAGGGATTGTAGTAAAATAATAGAAATCATCAATCAATCTAGCTTCAAGTTTATAACTGACTTCTAGACAATTATAAAGTGTCTTAACAAATCATAAGCATTCCGTTTTAATATTTTCTCGAATTTTCTCAGCGTTCATTCTCAATTCGTAATTGACTTTTGGCTTAAAGTAAAAACCGCAGCGTTTCCCCGCTCGTGTGTCGTCCCTAAGAGCGTGCAGTGCAGTCTTCAATCCGTTTAAGGTAATGCTTTTAGCCCGCCTCGACCTGGGATTATTTTTTAGATTCCTTCTTCGTTCTCTGCTAAAGTTAGATGTAGATGCTACATATAAATACATACAAAATACGTAATGTGAAAAATAAAAATATATGCGTAAATAAATAGAAATAAGAAGTTCGCCAGTAATAGGACTTAGTCTAGGTCAGTACAGCGTTAGCTAGATGTTGGGGCTCTTTATTGCCATTAACCGAGACATTTCCCGATTTCGGACTACAACTGCAAAGCTTCACATGAAAACACGTATCACACTTATCTGACCCGGTAATTGAACATAGAACTTCATTTTCAACAGTCGTGCTTACGAGAAGCACCCCAACAAGTCAAAATTCTATTTGCGTAGGTATAAAAGTTTTCTTATCAACACACCCTATCGTTTTTAATATTATAAATGTGAAAGTTACTCCTTTTATCTGCATGTTAAATGGCTGAACCGCTTTCGATGAAATTTGTTACATAGATTACAACCTGAACCTCAAAGTATATCTTAGACACCGGTGACTTACGGTGAAAGAAAACATCGTGAGGAAACCTGGACTTCAAAGTCTGAAATCGCCAATACGCCTTGAGCAAGCGTGGTAATAAATGGTCATACCTTCTCTGTATGAGAAGAGGCCTGTGCCCAGCAGTGGGACAATATATAGGCTGATGATGATGATGATTACAAGCTGGAGAATGATATGGGACAGTTTCTATCCAAGTAGGTACCTACGTGATGTAGTTCCTTCAAGATACGAGCAAAACTGATCGAAACACCTAGTCGTAACTCTTCAACCCTTGTCTATAAATACACGTTCACGTTTGAAGTAACGCACCACGTCCACAATAAAAAATAGGACGAAAACTGTCCACTGGGCAATTAGGTCGGCCAGTCAGTCATGTGAGCGACGCCCGTTTTGAAATACATTGCCGGGATTACACTGATGGCTTGACGCCGCTGGCCTAGTGGAACAGCGATGATGCGATTGACTTTTATTGAGTGAAGACAGGCAGATTTTTGTTTTTTTTTTTTTATGGATTTGACAGGTTATTGGAGTTTCATGTTTACTTTTTGTTTTGTGACATTGTAAGGGTTTTAATTTGTAAATAAAGCGACTTCAACTCTTCCAATTCATTTGTTTCTCAAAAACAAAAGCTAGTTTTTATATTCTTCCATCATCGCAATACTAAACTCTTCCTTCTTGATTGATTGAAGACACCGCACCAATTACACAGTCTAGAGACAAGAAACATCTATCAATCAGTAGAACAATCAATAGGATTGCACCCTCGTCTACTGAGAGACAGGAACATGACGAATGACACAGTCTACCGGCAAATGCTAGTTGTTGGACTAGACTTTGTTTTTACACACTAGTACAAAAAGAAGTGTTATGTTTTAACATTCGTGTATGTGTTTATGTGTTGTCGCGGTGGCCTAGTGGTTAAGGCTCGTGTGGCTCTGTGTGGGTTCGAAACCAAGTACCAATGTGACTTTTCCAAAGTCAGATGTACTTTCGAAGTCTATCTTAGACATCAGAGAAGGTGAAGAAAAAAATCGTGACGTAAAAAAAAGTCTGAAATCGCCAATCTGCTTGAGCAAGCGTAGTGAACAATACTCATGCCTTCTCAGTATCAGAATAAGCCTGTGCCCAGCTGTGGGCAGTGGGATGATGATGATGATGATGTATTTATGTGTCCATTTCTAAACTGATTTAGATGTATAGGACATCGTTAGAGTCCTCGCATCACTCCGAGTAACACAAACCAACTCACTAACTTCGCTCGGACTATGAGTAGTTAAATAATCGGGTAACTTACTTCCACAACATATTATTGGCTACCATCAGAGAGCAGGATCAAACACAGTTTAATTAACAAAGTTATTACGCTAATCTGCCCTGAGAGGGTAAGCAGAACTGTTGTTATTGTTGTTAAGGAAAGCAGGAATAAATAACTTTGCTGATTAATTTATAACAACAGTGGCTTCTGCCTGTGTCTTTTTCTGCGAGGACTTCGAATCAGGTCCAGATTTCGGAATATGATTTACGATTATCCAGGTGGTAAACTTTGTGTGTGCCAAATTTCTTTACAATCCGTTCAGCAGTTGTTGCGTCAAAGAGTAACAAACATTCCTTTACACAAACTTTCATGTTTATTATATTACTAGTACTTAGAAGTTCAGCCACGTGCCGCTAGATGGCGCTATTCTATAAAACATACGGCGCTCTCCAATTACGCCCACAGTGCGCTTAATCCGCCTCATAGCAATATCCTGCACCCATGGCGCTTACCATAAAGACCTTAATACTAGCTCTAGCAATAGAAGTACTTTTCTTACTTAATTGGTTTCTTAGAATGTTATTTTTAGATGCTGGTAATATAAAGAAAATTATACATGAAGTCTAATTTGGACTTTTTAGTAGCGAAGCTTTTATTTATTAATAAACAAAATAAGCTTATAGCTTATTTTATTTTTTTTTAAACTTCGAAACATTTCATTATAACGGGCGGAAAACAGCAAAAAAAATACAGGGATTCCTTAAAAAAATACTTAAATAAAAAGAAACAAATAAAATATACGATTATGTCCTTTGGCGGGTTTTCTTCATACTGCTCTCTTTGCTCATCTAACTCATTAAGTTTAACAGTTAAGTTATCTCAGAGACCATCTTCAATACCTGGTACACTCTCAAGTTGGTGAAGCAGTAATTAAATCAGTTCAATAGCTTGAAACGCCAACTCAGCATAATCATTTTAATGACTTGCGAGGGGGTGCAATGTATGGACGGAGAGAATAGGCGGGCCCGCGAAGATTGTTTTCCAAAAATTATAAACGCTTAGGCATTACAATATTTTATTTATTTAAAATAATAAAAAAATAAAAGGTTCAGATCCAAAGTGTAGCAAATTTCAGCCTTTTCAGAAAAAAAACTGGTCAAGTGCGTGTCGGGCCATGCGCTTTAGGGTTGCGTAACAGGTTTTATTTGATCAACCATAACTCTGTACTCTTTCTTGTACTAAGAACTTTTGAGCTATACCACTCACAGACAGATGGACATGGCGAAACTAAAACGATTCCTTGTCGACTATGGAACACTAAAAAGACAATATAATATCGCAATTAAGCGGGATTCTGATAGTGATCTAAAAACTTTGACTGCCTTTTGTGCATAAAGCCTTGCTCCTATTTTCGGAAATAAATTACAAACGCCACCCTCCTAATGGTGTAAGGTTCCCATCCAAACCGCTCACCCGAATGTTTCCAACTGCCAGCATCAGCGTTGGTGGAGCATACTGTGGTAATTACAGGCCTTCATCAGGTCTATTTGTATGTTGATCGAGTGCTCGCGATCAGCGCTCAACATTGATGAAATATTAATTATGAATACACTTAAAGCTAATGGCATAAACGTCCGACTAAACTATGGTAAAGATAGCTGGATATTCCTAAATAAATAAAAATAATTTCGACGTTATCTCACTAGTAACATCCTTTCTAGCCATATCATCTTTCACACAATCCATCCAATTACCTTTAAGATCAAAATAGTGTCAAAATTATCCATGAAATAGTCGTAACGTCAAAGAAAATTTGTGCCTAACAATTACAGTTAAACAAGTGCATTTTTCTATTCTGCTTGTCCCATTATAACCTTCCTAAGCCTTCTTTTATTCAGAGACGCGATGCGCCGGACTTCCGAACCTTAAAATCTTTTTACTAGCCTGAGACCGCAGTATGAATTGTCACAGGAATAACAGTTCCATTGCGTAAAAGAGATGGTGTCGTTTTCTTTTAAGTCTATCTTACTCTCTCACTGAAACTGTAATAGCAAAAACTCGTCATAATCTGGACTTGAATTTTGCCAAAAATTTGTTTCCCCTGAAAGGTGTTAGGCCATATATTACAACCGTTATATGCTGTCATCTTTTTAAGGGTTATCTTCAGTCAGTCCATACGTTTGCAATCCTTGTTTTTCTAGTAACTATTTTTGCAACAAAACTATCAAGTTGCTTAGAGAAAAGTACAGAAGAAAGTAGCCACAATGATAAATTATTTCATGTCCAAAGACTACCAGAGAAAATTATCCCCTTTGAGCAGAACCTCCGCTAAAAAAGGTATAAGATAAATCTGAGCAGTAAGAATGCCGACTACTTTTATTTCTTTTCTCAAAGGTACATAATTAGCTGGCTGTTCGTAAAGGTGATTACCGGTGGAAAAACAGCTTTCAAAGTCTTTGAAAAGACTTTTAACTTTAAAATTAAAGGAATTAGTGGGACACTTCGGAATTTATAAAAGGTTTTTAACTGTTGTTAAAGAATTTGCTGTATTTTCTATTACACTTTATTTTTATACAATTTATATTTTTTTCTCTAAACTCAAAACACGAATCTCCATTTGTAAAGGCTCATAAAGTATTCCGTTCGTGATGCATCGGACAAATTGACTTCCGGTGTGAGCGAGCCACTTCCGGCGCGGCCGGATGCGCTGCCATATTGTGCTCCAAACAAAATGGCGGGTCATTAGCAAATGGAGGTGTGGATTAGTCTAGGATGTTGATCTCTTGTGACTTCTTGTCTGAAAGGCGTGTCTATAAGAGTAAATTAGAGAGTAAAATATGCTTGGGCATGGAATTGCTAATGTTATCATTACGCTTTTATTAGGCTCTTTACTAAATCGTAGGCTACTGGTTTAAATCCAGCTAGTTGCTTTCTTCACACGAATTAATTCTTTTGCACATTTTGAAGACGTGAATCTAGGAAAGAAAGAAAGAAAGAAAAAACATTTATTCACACAAAAAAAGACGCTAGAATAGAAAAAGTACAAAGGAGAAAAATATACAAAAGAAACTGAGAATATCCTTGATATTACTGACAAATCAGCACTTTACCCTCATTTTAGACTATAACGATCAAATCTATTTTATACAAAAGAGGTCTTAACACCTAAAATATTAAAGTTCTAAATTGAATAGCCCCTTACAAAACACAACTCGCTTGTAGCAACTGTTACCTCACCACTTCATTGCTACGAGAACGTAGTCGCTGCTACGATTTCGTAGCTTCTAGCGTAGCCATCATAAGCAGTTTGCTACGGTTGTGCGCGCTGTACAAAGAATTGGAATTGTTACAAAATATATTATAAAATTTTACTAGAACATTCGTATTAAATTTAGATAGACGATTAGTTCGTCAATTGGAGGATATAATGTAATTGATGATCTTTTCTCTTGGAAAAATAAAGCTTAAATCCTTTGTCGACCTACGAAAATCACTAAGTTTACTACCAATGCAAAATCTACATTTCTACCTACGAATTTCCCTGAAATAACACAATAAATCTAACCCCATTACTCTTGTAATTACTGCCTGCATCCGAATACGATTTAAAAATCCCCGCCCGGCAGTTTGAGTGTCCTTAACCGGGTTTAAGTCCGGATACGGCACGCCCACCCGGTGAATAATGTGGCTTGTCGATGGATATTAGAGGTTATTCAGATAGAAGTAATGAACAGCGAGGTTACGTGGTTCGCTGCGGTCCGTCAGTGGATGGGTCATTGTTAAAAAAATCAAAGGAAAAAAAACCGGCCAAGTGCGAGTCGGACTCGCGCACCGAGGGTTCCGACCATTGCAAAGAAAAAATATGCAATAAAGTCGCAATTACCTTGTTTTTTTCCGACCGCATAATTAAGTTTGTTTGTAGAGGAAAATTGCTGATTACTTAAAAACTACCTGCTAGATCTCGTTCAAACCAATTTTCAATGGAAGTTCGCATGGTAATCTACATCATATATTTTTTTTAGTTTTATCATTCTCTTATTTTAGAAGTTACAGGGGGGGGGACACAAATTTTACCACTTTGGAAGTGCCTCTCGCGCAAACTATTCAGTTTAGAAAAAAATGATATTAGGAACCTCAATATAATTTTTGAAGACCTATCCATAGATACCCCACACGTATGGATTTGAAGAAAAAAAATTTTTTGAGTTTCAGTTCTAAGTATAGGGACCCCAAAATTTATTGCTTTTTTTTCTATTTTTGTGTCAAAATCTTAAAGCGGTTCACAGAATACATCTACGTACCAAATTTCAACAGTATAGTTCTTATAGTTTCTGAAAAAAATGGCTGTGACATACGGACGGACAGACAGACAGACAGACAGACAGACAGACATGACGAATCTATAAGGGTTCCGTTTTTGCCATTTGGCTACGGAACCCTAAAAAAAAGTCCTTACAAAAAAAAATGTAAGGACGTATGGAAGAATTTTTGTTCCTCTTTCACGTAAAAACTACTCAACTGATTTGGTTTAAATTAGGACACAGATAGCTCATGTTTTAAATAACACTTACAGCTTGCACGAAACCTTTTATCATTTATACTTTACACTTTTACGATTTTTTTATTTTTTTTAAATTTCATACATACATAGTATAATAATTAACTAAACATATATCATACACATTAAGACGAAAAACATAATAAACAGCCAAATTGTTAAATTTTATCCTCCATTTTGTCAGATCTTGAATGACATTACTTCCGTTTCACGTATTAACCTTAAAAATTTATTATAAGTAACAGCATATTTTTTTGGTGCAACCGGCTGATATGATACCTTTTATCTGGACCCGATCCTGAGCTCCACGCAGATGAAGTCGCGCACAGAAACTAATCCTTACTAATATTATAAATGCGAAAGTATGTCTGTCTGTCTGTCACGCCAAAACTACTGAAACGATTTAAATGAAATTTGGTACACAGATAGTCTAGAGCCTGCGAAAGGACATAGGCTACTTTTTACCCAGGTGCGCGAAGTAGTTCCTTTGGGATACGGGGAAAACAACTAGTAAGGTTATATTGCTAACGAGGTATACACAACCCTTTACATTTCATACATAACCGGACGGCCGTGTCCGGGTTTTGACAGTGTAATAGGGTGTTAAATATTCTGTTTCTGCCATGATAGGCCGCGTTTGTAGTTGATAGTTTGTGGGAGAGTAATATTATATCGCTTCGTTAATTGAAAGTTAGTGTTGCTAGTTATGAATTGTATATCACCCGTAACTTTGCTGCTTTGGGTTTAGTTGACCAACTAATTGTCCCCAAAGGGTAAATAATGTGATTGTGTGTGTGTGTGTGAGACTGGATTGTCTGAGTTGTAGCTATGGTACTCTCATATCTTGGTAGATATGCGGCCCTTCAACTGGCTCACTGACTCCGGGCTGATACTGAGAAATTCAGAGACAAAAAAATGAAAAATTGGGAGAATCCATCATCGGATTATTTAAGAGCAACAAAAATACTGACAGCCACACAAAAAAGATTTAATAACTTTCAACATTTTCAAAAACTTTGTACAGTTGAATTTTCAGAGCCGAGCCAGTAAATAGTTGTAAAAAACTTCACGTAAAATAACTTTCAGCTGTGAAACTGGTTTCAATCTCGTCGGCGCGGCCGGTTGCAATCAATTTGAGTGTTGCGTGCGTTGTTCCGTGTTGGTCTACATATCCTATCCGAACTAATATTGTAAATGCGAATAAGTTTGTTTGTTACGCTTTCACGGTAAAACGGCTGCGCCAATTTAAATGAAATTTGGTATGGAGATAGATGGGACCCTGGAGACGGTTATACGGTTATCATAAGAAAAAAGGATGCTACTAACATATTCGGAATCAGGAAAAAAACTGAATACGAATATAAGTATTTAACTCAACATAAAAAAAAAATTACCCCCTTTTTTCTTATGACGGCAGTAAAGGCTTGGTAGATCTAGGTAGCTCCTGACACCAGCGGGAACCCCGGCGGTGAACTCGAGGGAAATGGCTTCTGCATAAGTTTCCATCATGCCTCAGCCTTCAAATTACAACATCTCACGACCCAAAGCTACCAACAGCATCCAAGGTCAACCGGGGCTACGGGACGTTCGAAAGAGATACCACGCCCCCGGAATACAAAGGGCTGAGGAAGGAACATGGATGGGTTTTAGTTAGTAAGAGTCTGACACTACGGCGTAAGGAGTTATTTGATGATGTCCCATCCGAAAAAATAACATTACCCAAGGTCAAAAAATCAATGCCCCAATCTAAGAGGTCCACTCCCAATCGGTCAGAACGATAACGTTACAACATTATTACTTTTACGACCCTTCAAAAACCCTCATATTTTAGCACCTACCCTTAAGTACGTGAGTGCCGTATATAATTCGCTAAGGGTTCCGTAGGCCTACAGTAAAACCCTCCCTTTTGCCATAAAAGACTTTTCGTTCAATGCTATTTTGTTTGGATATGGGTATTGAATGTATGTATGAGATTTGAATGGATGTTTTAAGGTTCCATGATTGCTGCGAGATGTTTGAAAGAGTTACCGCGCCCTCTGAATACAAAGGGCTGGGGAAGGAACATGGATAGTCAGTAAGAGTCTGACACTCCTTCTCGACTCAAGGCGGGAGGAGCCATATGATGTCCCATTCGAAAAAAAAAATTAGAAAAAAACGAGTTCCATTGGTTATATGCATTGGTTTGGTTTCCGTTTGTCATTCGTATTAATCAATTATTTATTGGAAAAAGTAAATCGTCAATTACTAATTTAAGGCTAATTCTAGGAAATAAACTTGCAAGACTGCTGGTGATATCACAAAATACTATGAATTGTCTACCTTTCGGTTTCAATAGTTCGGGACAGATTTTAATTTTTGGAAATTATCTATGTCGTATTTAATAGAATTTAAACAAAGTCCTTTTCAGTGGTTCTGAGTTTCATAATTCTGGCCCAAATTGTAAGGGCTTTTCTGAAACTACACCTTTATCCGAAATTAAAACATAAATCACTTGTTACAGTAACTAAACAAAAACAAAGGAAGAACTTCATGTTTCATCCGTTATTTACAAACATATTAAGACCGTTAAAATACTCTTTTTAAGTTCCAAATAAAATCCCTTAACCAAAATGCCCGTTACGGCGAGACAGGGGGGCGCGGGGCGCGGACAGTCGCGTACAAAAGCGGGAAGCTTTTAAAATGATTCGCCGCGCTAAACGTCACAAGTGTTGGCAACTGTATTATGTGACGTCAGCTCAGGGCTGTCTCTCAAATATAATTATTAAATAGATTTAATTAAAAAATATTTTAATTTTTTGTGATTAATTTATTATTGTTAGAATCAAGTTAACAATTTAACTTGTGTTCTATTAGAAAAGTTTGATTATAATTATGTTCTTTCTGTAGCATCTCGATCTCACGTATTACAATTATCCAGGAATTCACATCATTTCATATATGCATATATAATGAAAATGAATATATATAATGAAAATGTATTTTTTATCAGCATAAAATATTTATGGGATATAAGTAGGTACATATTTAAATGGAATGGAATATTAATACCATTTTTTTCATAAATTCTGTTTAGCAGTATAAGAAGGTACATTAAAAAAAATAGCAGCAACATTTATGAACAAAAAACCTTACACTTAATGCAACAATTTCTACAGTCACAAACATATTTTATTGTGACACTTTTATTATTTTATTCGCGTGACAACCCTCACGTACAGCTGACAGATGCCAGATGGCCGTGTCATAATATTACAGTGACAGTCAGCATTTCTACACCGCCATTTTATGAAAGTATAATATCATACACGACGTAATAGTATACGAGTACTTCAGTGAAATATACATACACATTGAAATCAATTGGTAATAAGTAAGGGCGAAAGGGGCGAAATGAGTAAGGGTGAGGCTTTAACGGCATCAAGAGGTCACTGACTGTTCTCTGATGCTATCTTCGATCAACCAGATGCATTTCTAAACAATAAGCAAAATGCAACTACACCGTGTATCTATTTTACGCGAGTATTTTCTAATTTCTACACTACACACAGCCGCTAAAGTTGACCAACATGCTTCGTCACAAAAGAGTAGGTACTCTATATTGTTAATTAATTAGTTCGCTCTCGGCGTATTGGGGTCACAGGGTTAAGACTAGGGGTCAAACAGCCCCGACCCATAGCTCTTGTTACCAATAAAAATAAATATTAATTGAAACATATTTATTATACGTTTTAACAAATAATCTAATTGTTAGTTTATGTTCAATATATGTATAAATGAATGAAAGCAATTGTAATTTTAATGAACTCCATTCTATTCGTGAAATAATTATCAGAGCAAACATTACTAGAATTAATTTCACAGCGCTAACAGAATCTTTGCTAAATATTGCAGAGGTACGCTTGGTAGAATAAAAAAATATATATTCAGGTAGAACAAAAACTATTTATAATAATTAAATAAAAAATAACAGTTTATATAGAAAAAAAAAGTCACATTATTTGCCTGAACTAGGTATAAACCTGAGCTTCAGGCTAGAAATTGCATACCTAGCGTTTATGAAAGTTGTGGTACACTATACTACACCTTATTTTGGATGGGAAATCATTAAATGACTTCTCCCGCCGTGAGCGGAGCGGGAGGGAGCGTCAGACCGTCTTACTTATAAAATACTATCTGAAGTATCACTTAATCCTTACTTAGGATTAAGCTACTAACTTAAGATCGGATTAACGCTAAACAGCATTTATGAGTGAGATTTTTGCTAATCCATTGCTAAGCGGCAGATTAAAATTTAATCGTACTTTATAAGTAAGACGGTTACTGACTAAAACCCATCCATGTTCCTTCCCTCGCCCCTTGCGTTCCGGGGCGTAGTAACTCTTTCGAACATCCAGCCCCTAGTTATGCACACTTAGCCACCGTATGTAGTGTCAGTTAAAGCTGACCTAAGCACCTACCCTCACTGGTGATTGATGGAGGTAACGACCCTCTGTAATAAACTACTTTATGCTGTTGAGTAAGAACCACTAAATTAAACCCCTGCTTAGTAAACATGATTTTACTAAAAAGGTGGACCCGCCCAAAAATATTGCTGGGGAGTTTGTTGCGCCACTTCTTCCCAGCAAAATCACATAGGAAGTACTATATTCAAATTAGTCTGATGATCAGATTTTTAGTGAATAATGGTTACTTGATTTGACATTATCTACTAATAGTTATTGCCGCTGTTTCTATTTTCAAATTCAATCATCATCTGCCTAGCCTTTTCCCAACTATGTTGGGGTCGGCTTCCAGTCTAAACCGGATGCAGCTGAGTACCAGTGTATTACATGGAGCGACTGCCTATCTGAACTGCACAACCCAGGTAACACAATAAGACCCTTGGGAAGACTGGTTGTCAGACTTTCTGGCTTCTGATTACCCGTAACGACTGTCAAAGATCTACAAATAACAACCGGGACCAACAGCTTCTGAGGCACGGAGGAGTCTCGCTATGACATAGGTAGATGGTCACCCATCCACGGACCGACCGCGCCAAACGCAGCTTAACTTTTGATTGGTTGACCCGTGCGGCTGTTACTTAGCCATGAGCTCCTCAATCTATTTTAAAATTCAATGATATCAATAAAAAATAAGCTTTTCATCATCTGACTAGCATTTTCCTAACTATGTTGGAGTCGACTTCCAGTCTTACCAGATGCTAATTATCAAATGAATCCTGCTAATTGTTAATTCATGGTGAATCCCAACTCATGACAAAAGCACCTACAGTTAATACAAAAATAGCTTTTTCTCTAAAAACAAAAATCTCATAATTTATTTATGTTCCTTGATCCCTTTTCTTAACCGTGGCAGATCAATCTACATTGGACCCTAAAAAAATCTTAGGCATACCAGTCTAGCTAGATCTATGGATATTCTACCAGCGTTACAGGTTGTAAGGAACCGCTCTCCCATATTAGTTGTAATAAAACCCTCGTTGTTTCCACGCCGCTGTGCAAATCGCTTTTTGTAAGGTAGTTCACATGTAAAGAGGGTTACACACGCAATTTATTTAAGACTAGATATTTGGGACGATTTTAACATGAACGTGTGTGTATAGTCTAAAGAAGATTTCTAAAATGTAGGTCATACAATTATAGATAGTAATGGCGGAGTCCTTAAACGTCACATCTTAAAGACAAAAGGTCTTTTTTTCACTCTTTAGTCGCGCATAAATAATTTAAATATCAAAATTCAAAATTTATTTTTGGATAAATAATTAGGCTGAAAATCAGCACTTTTATATGAATGACAACTGTATAACATACATAGGTCTCGATGCAATAAGAATGGTCACCCATCCATTGACTGACAGTGACAAGGGCAGCTTAACTACATCATCATGACTGGACCCCTGTGGTCCTATCACGAATCACTTTCGAAAAAGTATTCGTATCGACAGCGATTTTTAAATGAAATATACTCGTATTTTACGAACAATTTATTTAAATTTATGACTTTAATCATATGGAAAATGGAAATTGTTATTTACTCATTTTAAACTTAAATTTTGCTCTGGTATGGTTGTATTTATGATTCGAAAATCGCTTTCGATACGAATACTTTTTCTAAAGTGATTCGTGCTAGGCCCACTGAACATTAGCGCTTTAAGTAAACTGCTTAACTCATGTCATGTGTCTATTGTTTCAGATGAAGAGCTGGTCTTCAGAGACAGATGGGGTGGTCTCACCCTGTTCAATGTCAAAAACTTCACCACCAGACTGCTTATGAATAATTCTACATTCGTGAGTATACTTGTTACTTTTTGCTACCAATAATTCCACTGCTGGACAAAGGACCAATGATTTATTGGAGTTGGATCATAGGACTGGTCCTTGTAGCGTGAAAGGCTATTTCTAAAAGTATATGTATTGCAGCTTATATGATAGGAGCAAGGGCCTCATCTCTTAAAGTTACGGTTTAATTATCAAGCTTATCCACGACATTTTTGTTTGATCTCGGTATCTTATTCAATTCCCAGGTTAGGTTAGTCCAATGTTTTTATTGAAATTTTCCATTATTTTTTCGGTGCAATTCTGGGTTTTATATTCTAGTTTTTATTTGTCTCTTATAACACGGCACTGCTATCTTTTCCTGACTTACTTAACCTCTGAGAAAAACATATAATATAAAGTCAGCTTAGTAAACTTTACGTTGGAAAGTAGCAGAACGATTCATAATTATTTTACTTTTAATATTGATATTCATTGCTCCATATGTTCGAAAAGTTAGTCTTCTCGCAAACTTTATCAACGCAATGTATAACGTTGAACTAACAATGTAAAAGCGAGTTTATTTAACAATTCAAACTCTGAACTACTGAGCACTTTCATTAAAATCACTTTGTGACTTGAGTCGGGTTTCTTTGGTCGCTCAGTCTTTGTAACAACAACCTTTTGTGTCATAAGTTGATTTCCTCTTTAGTTACACTGGTTTCCACAGTGAAGCGAGTTTCCTGAAGAAAAAGCCACTTTAATAGACAGAAATAACGTTTTTTCCGTTGTTGTGTATCGATTTTAATAGTAATTAGGAATATATAAAAAAAAATCGCAATGTAATTTGATTATGTTAAAGCAAATATGGCCATGCAATTTTTATGGGTCTCTGCAGGTGCTGAAAATAGAAAACAACAAAAAATGCCTTACATCCTTTTGGAACAGAGCTGATACTCTTATACTGCTGGACCGATATTAACCAAACATAGCTAAGAACCACCAAGAAACTGGCTTTCAAATGAAAAAAACCGCATCAAAATAAGTCCATCCGTTTCAGAGCTACGATGCCTCAGACAGATACACACACAGACAGACAGACATCGACGTCAAACTAATAACGTCTTTTTGAGTCGGGGGTAAAAAATAGTTTTAACGTTACATTTTAAATGACTTCCTACTTACCCTATTACGCATACATTAAGGAACACCATGCACTGTTCAAATAATATATTCAAAGATTGAATCACGCTTTTTAGGTGAGTATTACTTTTTGTAAGAATTGAGCTTATCTATAGAATTCAATACCTTTTTCATTTTAATTTCATTCATTCTTTTAAACACAAAAATAAAGTAAAGAAACACGATTTATACAACATTTTAGATACACCAGTAAGAACCCTACACCCTATCATGCTTCATGCTAATAATGTAGACATCCACGTGGCCTCGAAGTCAGCTCACCTCGTCAGGTATAAATAGCGTGCTGATACCTAAGTAACACGTGCGATCCTACCTCAGATTACCAGCTCACCTCGGTGGCGGGAAATGAGGCTGCAACGATACGTCGCTACGTGGCGTTCTGAGATATTTATCTTTTGAAATGTATAGGTAGAAGAAACTAAAAAGATATGTTTTAAAACTGAAACCCGAATACGGGGAAAATCGGTTTTTCATAATTATTTGAAAACTATAAAATGTAAAAGAAATAAATTAACAATTAGAATTCAAAATTCAAATGTTTTTATTTCAAATAGGTCTTTACAGGCACTTATGAAACGTCAAGCTAGTTGCACGGTTCCAAGGAGTGGGTCTTATGGAGAAGAACCGGCAAGAAACTCCATAGACACTCTTTTCAAAAGGAAATGTTTACAATAGTCTTTTTACAGAACAGGTTATCTCTGAGAAAGTTATACAATTCAAATGATGCTATACAAAAAAAATGAAATAATTAAATTACAATTTAAATTTAGCAATATAAATAATGTTTCGAGTAGTTTACTGGTCGCCAGGGAAGCCACCTGTGCAGAAAATAAGTTATTAACGCCACGCAATGTCGTCAATGAAGTCCTGGATTTTATAATAGGCTCTTTTTATAAGTGTTGATTTGACAACATTTTTAAACTTTTTATCTGTAAGATCAAGGATACATTTAGGCAGCTTGTTATAAAAGCGTACACAGTTCCCTAAGAATGATTTATTTGACTTAGTGAGTCTAAATTTTGGAACTACTATTTTATGTTTATTACGTGTGTTAATATTGTGAATATCACTTTTAACTGTGAACTTCTGAAGATTTTTACGTACAAACATAATATTTTCAAGAATGTACAATAAAGGCAAAGTAAGTATGTTAGTTTCTTTAAAGAAGTCTCTAAGAGATTCGCGAGGGCCCATGTCGTAGATCGCACGAATTGCCCTTTTCTGTAACACAAAAATAGATTGAACATCAGCTGCTGCCCCACCACAGTATGCCATACGACATCAAACTATGAAAATAGGTGAAGTAAACGAGGCCTGGCCTGGCCGTAGCTATGTCGGTCAGTTGTCTAATTTTTCTGACTGCAAAAGCAGCAGAGCTAAAATCTTTTACATAATATGCCAACCTGCCTTGGTAACCCCGTTTAAAATTTCAAACCCCCACTTTCCGCCACTTTGGGTTGAAAACAATAACATTTTCAACTCTCTCATTTGAAATACCTTTGGGCGATCATTCTTTACGACTGTTCCAAGTTCTATTTTAAAGCGTATTATTTCAATCTACTAATGCCCTAGGAACTATTCCAAAGTTATTCTAAAGATTTTTTTTACTATTTTAGTTTGGTAACCCTAACAACGAACTACACACCTTTACAGAAGAAGATACCTTATACGACGTAGTGGTTTAAATACGTTCAAAGTTCATACTCACCACGAGTATTCTAATAAATACCTAGCCATTGATATTTTTACATTGACACATGTTGCACATGTTACTCATACTCTTAGACAAAGTAAAATAAGGCAAGTTCTCCCATTTTTCCCCTTGAAGTGAGACGTTGAAAAATATCTGTTTGTTTCTTCAGAATAAACAGGCGTATATTTTACAAAGACATCGGATAAAGTTAATGCCTCTCTGCAATGTATTATATTATTTGTCAAAGTGCCGTAGAACACAAACGTAATCTGCGTGGATCGTAACTGTTCTTACGAATGCGATACATTTTATATATCCGATCATCTGTAAGACGTATACTTTACAGGACTGTTGTTACACCGTAGCGTGTGTTGACATATTTTCTTTATTATATTTTATTAGGTTGACATTGAGTTTATAACAATTGTCTGGAGAAAGACTCAAATACTGGAAATGACGGGTTAAAAATACCAAATATGCCGTGCGCTAATATAAAAACAACAACCACTAATAAATGATTGGAGAAATGTAAAAATTAAATATTTTTCCTTCACTTTTCACTAACTATTTTTATTTTTCAATTCATATATTCCCCGAATAAAAAAGATAATAATATTATCTGCAAGAAGCTAACAGTTTAACTGTAAAAAATGTTGATTGATATTACATTTTTAATTACCATAAATTAATACAATGTTCTTCAAAACCTACATATATTAAGCAGCACATCACACTTCTTGTAGAGTTGTAGACCAATAATAAAACTTACACCTTTTCAATTACATTTTATATTAAAGCGAATCAATACTTTAATTTCAGATCAGAATTAATCACATCAGATCAATCATTTAATTAAATTTCACACATTATAATATAATATAGTACAAACCAGCCTCTTTTAGAGCCACAGTAACGTATATCAATAAATATATCAAAGAACCAACCAAATCAACTCTTACACAAAAATAGGATCGTATACTTATACTTTTCAACACTAACGCTCACTCCGGTGTAACAGTCATCCAATCTGGAGCTGGAACACACGCACGCATAAAACACTCCATCCAGATTTATCAGTATTCCCCGCGAACGGATAAGAGTCGTAACAACAGCCGTGTATTGTTTGCCTTCCTTCTATTGTATCGTATCGCTCTGTGTACGCGTGCTGAACGGCTTATGTACTTTCTGTTGAAAGCAGGAACCTCTTTGGGGATTTCCTGATCGGATATTTTATTGTTCGGAACCGATAGGATTATTTTTCTAAATGCTTACTATAATAAACGTGTTTGGTGTGACGGTAACCTGGGTTTTTGAGAGAAGGACACGGCTAGGCAAACGTAGTGTAGGCTGGTAACCGGCAAGATGGAATGACGATCTGCGAAAGGCTGCAGGTATCATTTAGATGTGTCAACTTATAAATAGATAGAGAGAAACATTTATTTAGTGCAAAAATAAGACACAATACAAGAAAGAACACAACAAAGATAATAATTAATATAAAAAATAACAAATAAACACGAAATGAAAACTAAAAATTATTAAAAACGAAGACAACACGAAACAAAAGAAATAATACAATAAATGACACTTATGACGGTAGCACGAAAAATTAAAAGTACAAATTCAAATATGGAGCGGCCGTGCAGTGTGTGTCAGTGTGTCTTTAAGTTCCAAATGGGTGTCCAGCTCAGCATGTATCAGCTACTATACCTAAAAGCTCCCCCACACAGGCGCGTTATTATAGGTCGATAATATCGCATGCGGTATTGCGATAATGCGTCCCGATTACTTTTACATTCCTTGCACACAGCTGCGTTTTTATTGTCCGATAATTCTTACGAGAGAGCGCGTTTCTGGCGTCTTTTTCGGTCATCTTCCATTGCTACTGTTAGTAATAAGCATTCTTCATCTGATGATAGGATATCCATATTATAGAAAAGTTTTTAGGACACTCATACAGTCATGTAACCACTCTCAAACTGACGATAAAACCAAACGTCCTACAAGTACTAACGTTATTATCGCAGGTGGGTGTACGGTCGTTTGCGTCCTGCTACAAAACATTCTAGAACTCATATCGGAATATCGCAGAAAAACTACTTCGACTCATATTATAAACGCAAAAGTTTGGAAGTTTAACACATATGTAGATAGCATAGGATACTTTTCATTTTAATATATGGAGCCAGCTATAAAATCCAGGTAGAAGTCGCAGGTAAAAGCTAGTCAGTATATATATTTTTATTCAAACGTAAGCAAACTATAAAATCTAAAAGCAAATCAGTCAGTGCCAGACATTTCAATTTGATAAGTCTAGACTCATATTCCAGGCTTTTATCAAATAAAATGCCGCTTACATCGAAAAAGGTTTATGAATAATATTGAATTGAAGTTTCTTTCGTATTTACCTGTTTATTTGATAAAGGTAATGTGCCTATTCAGATAATGTTTATTTGAATAAGTTATAAGATATTGTCAATATACATTATGGAATACTAGGAATGCCTAGCTTAGCAGTCGTGCTCTGGTCCTGGGTTCCATACCCGACAAAATTAGATATTTCTTGACTAACCTACCGGTCCGAAATTTGGCAAGTATTAATATGAATCAAAGTCAAATGTATTTTCTACATTCATCTCAGACGCCACATACTAATGGTGAAGGGAAACATCGTGACGTAAATTAATGTAACGAAAAAAATACTGAAGTAGCCATTCTGCCTTGAGCAATTGTGTTGATCAATGCTGGTAGCCCTGTATGAACAGAGGCCTTTGTCGAGCAAGGGGACGTAAATAGGCCGGTGTTGTGGTTGATATCATCATCAGCCTATATATTGTCCCACTGCTGGGCACAGGCCCCTTCTTATACAGAGAAGGCATGAGCATTGATCACCACGCTTGCTCAAGGCGGCTTGGCGATTTCAGACTTTTTTAAGTCCAGGTTTCCTCACGATGTTTTCCTTCACCGTTAGTCAGTGACGTCTAAGATACACTTAGAAAGTACATATGACTTCAGAAAAGTCACATTGGTACTTGCCAGGTTTCGATCCCGCACACTCGTACATGAGAGGCAGATGCCTTAACCACTAGGCCACCACGACATCGTTGACCACGACGTGGTTGATATGGTTACCGAAAAACATGAAACTATAACTATATTACGGTAAATAAGCATAATATTCTCAAAAAAAATTAAATGTAATTAGTAAATAATTAGTAATGAAATAAAATCGTATGGGACGAGAGCTGTCGGCATCGATGACGGGGCTCTCCCCCAGGGCCATAGCCTGCCGGGGCTGCGGGACGTTCGAAAGAGATACCGCGCCCCTTAATACAAAGGACTGAGGAAGGAACATGGATGGGTTTTAGTCAGTAAGAGTCTGACACTCCTACCCGCCCCACCCACGGCGAGAGCAGAAAAAAAGGCTATTGGTTGAGCCCACCAGGGCTGTGGGATGTTCGAAAGAGTTACCGCGCCTCCCAACTATAACGTAAACATGTTGTAAGTGAAAACCCGTTTAGTTTCGCAACAGTTTTTCTGTTCCGTTTTAATATCCGTTCAGTTCATTATGTATTCCGTGTGCGAAGCTCACACATGTTGGCGCCATCTTGTTCCTCCGATATTTGGCGCCAAACTGTTTGGTTTATTAAATATGGCGGCTATTGGAGTACGTGTTTATTTTCGGTGAAGGAATATTCATGAAACTTATATCTTTAGCATATAGAGGAGCTCGTGGCTAAGTAACAGCCGCACGGTTCGATCAAAAGGTTATGCTGCGCTTGGCGCGGTCGGTCCGTGGATGGATGACCATCTTTGTCATAGCGAGAGTCCTCCGTGCTTCGGAAAGCACGTTAAGCTGTTGGTCCCGGCTGTCATTTGTAGATCTTTGACAGTCGTTACACGTAGTCAGAAGCCAGAAAGTCTGAAAACCAGTCTTACCAAGGGGTATCGTGTTACCCGGTACTGGCTGGTGGAGGTCAGATATGCAGTCGCTCCATGTAAAACACTAGTACTCAGCTGTATTCGGTTTAGACTGGAAGCCGACCCCAACATAGTTGGGAAAAGGCTAGGAAGATGATGATATCTTTAGCATATTCTTAACTAGATTAAGGGCTATTTCACCCACCAACTGATTGATTCATTGTTCTAGCTAGTTCGGTGGGTTCCTATTAATACCATACGTTTGCATTTTAGCACATATCAATTTGTTAGCTCACTGTTCGACATAGGTGTCCCTCAAAATGTGCAATTTCATGATTCGTTTAAAACACAAAGAATTATGGTCAATTTGACTCTGTATCAAAACGCCTCAGAATCTGGTTAGGTCAAAAAGTCGACCTAGCCATAGCCAACTGGCCCTAGAGAACTTTCGGCCAATTTTGCTAGATTACCAACCATTTTCATTTCATATTTTGCAAATAAATATGAAATGCAATAAAATAATTTCTTTTCAATGATTTTGTGTTCGTGGATATCGTGTCCATAATTGATGAACACGAAATAAAACCACGGTTATAATTAACGGCACTGTTAATGAGGATTTAAGTTAAATTGTGACGTAAAGCGAAGAGTTTAAATGTAGTCGGTCTCTTTGTGGCGCACTTCAATAAATAAAGCGCTGGAACACGGCGGCCATTGAATTGTAAATGGATTTCTACTTTTCATTTTACTGCAACTCGTGGCAGGAAGGTTTGCTGTGTTAAATAAACAAAACCTATTTTTTTAAGTTGGTTAAAAAGAGAAGGTGTATGAACCAGACACAAATCCATACGTACGGGCTACTGAGATACCTACACCATAAGAAAAATCCTAACTTCCTGACTAATGTTATAAATGCGAATTTGAATTTGTTTGTTTGTTACGCTTCTACGGTAAAACGGTTAAACCAATTTGGATGAAATGTGGTATGGATACAGATGGGTCCTTGATGACGGTTATATGCTACTTTTGATCCCGGTATGTGAAATTCAGCTCAAGACGCGAGCGAAACTGCGGGAAACAGTATAATAATATTTTTTCTCGTCCTAAAGATAGAATCCTGGTCCCTGGTCATACTAGACATTTACGCTTGTAACTATGAGACTACTATCCTACTGTAAAGTATCTTGAAAAGTTTCTTAATCATGCAAAAATGTGTGAACGGATTTGGATGGAATTTGGCACACAGATAGTTTAATAATCTGGGTAACATCTTGTTTACTCTTTGTCTTAGTAACTATACCCAATTATGAAGACCAGTTACTTTAGTGACACCACAGACAGTAGTATAATGATACTTTTTTCTAATACTCTTCTCTTTAACTTTTTTATGAATAACGTCCTTTTTGCAAATGTTGTTCATGTGCCAACAGTTTGCTCATAAAAAATGACGTCATATTTCATTTCAATACCCATGTACCTAGCTCTAGTTTCGTGTATAGTCTAGGAGCTACGGAGTGCGTGCGACACATTTATCAACAATAGACATTCATGCTGAAATATAGCAAGCTTAGTGTAGTGGACGCAGGTTCGTTCCACGTTGGTTGATTTGTTACCTCGCCTGGTATTTGGAAGTACTTATAGTCAGTGTGGTGTTGGAATTGCTAATGTATGTATGTGTGGCTGTCTGTCATTTAGAAGTACACGAAATCTTTGCTGATGAAATGCATGAAAATGTTAAAACATTCAATACTTTTTTTGGATTTTTGTTTCGAATATTTTTTGTGAAAAGATTACTAGAGGAGTGTTTAATTGTAATTTGTTTTGTTATTACTTACAATAGCTAAAAAATCTAAAATTAGAAACTACGACCTAAAACAGGGCGTCAAAAAATTCCTTCTCATCGCGGTCAACTGGGAGCGTACCCAAGAGGCTGGCTGCATTGCCACGTTGGATGGCTATGCTTATCCTTCGGCCAAAGTAGCAGCCAGCCTTTGAGTCTCGAAATGCATAATTTTGAAAATTGGTGTTTTTTTAACTTACACTTATTTTTTCCAAAATAAGAAAATACTTATACTTACTTTTTCCAAAATAAATGAGAGATTCCTCTCGTATGTACGTACCACTGGTAACGTTAGAACTCACGTACACGACTCGACCACTTCTTCGCCAGCGCGCCCTTCACCTATTGGGCTAATATTCCTTTGAAAAATACATGAACATCAATATTTTCATCATAACAATTATTATTTATAGAGTTATAATGGGATGTCAGTTGCGCCGAGATATTCCTTTCAAACGAAAACAAAAGCAAACGATAAAGGATGGAACAATTTTCCGCTTGACATAACGTGACCTTATTTTTTGTCAACATTAAAAGCTGTTTCATACGCATAATATTATATCTTAGTAGCAAGATAATTAATTAATTAATAAACAATAGAATCTGTATTCCACTCAGAGCAAGGCACTCAAAGGCAAACATTTAAAAGATAAATCGTTTGACACAGGCACTACGGGGTGTCAAAAAGGCAACTCGTCACAAGCGGCCATTAATTTGCGCGCGAAACAATGTGGAGTTTAATGGTTCGTGAGTTCGTGACGTGCGTATTTTATTTAAATTGTATTTTTTTTATTTTCGAAGCGGTGGAAGGGTTGAGTAAATTATTTTCACTGTTACCAATGAGTGTTCCGGATAATTTATCAACACCAAATTTTATTTCGCCTTTCCTCTTTCGCGCTTGATTTAGGTAAATACGAATCAGTTTTTTAACACGGGAGGAATATAATATTATAGAAAAGATGTGAAAAATATCATTGTTTATCATTCTATACTTTTATGTTAGAACTACCTTATAATACTTTTAAAATTAATATCAAAGAAAATCTTATTAAAAAAACCTATCATATTTTAAACGACAATTTTAGCGATAAAAGCAGATGGCAGCTGTGAAGAGGATAAAATGTATAAATTTGTAAATTCGGTGTAAAATATTAATTGTAAGTGTAAAATTAAATAATACATAATATGTTTTATAAAATTGAACTGTAATAGACAGATGTCTTGCTGGGAAGTTTGTTCATCACTGCTTCTTCTTTCCAGCCATAACACTAGGAAGCAGTGAAGGGTGGGCGTTTCGGGGTGCTGTCATAATGTATTTTGACGTGAAAAAGTACCTACTAATTTAATTAGTCTAATTTCACAAACGTTTTCATAAACGTTTTTGAATTTAAGTTTTTGTTATCTATTTCAGTTACTTTACCCCTGCATTCTACAACTGTTATTCTCTTGTCCACAGAGAGAACTAAACGCAGTGGACTTCAAAGTGTCAGCAGACCTGAAGTTTGTGCTGCTGATCTCTGACGTCAGACCCGGGTGGAGGCATGCGCGCCTCGCTCGGTACCACGTGTATGACGTCATCAACAGGTCTGTGTGTTAGATTTGAATCAGCATTCCTTACTAATTTAATTTATAAACTGTTTTACTATATTATCTGATAATTTCGTAGTGGCCTATAGGTCACCTTAACCTCTAAGTTAAGGCCTTAAGTACCAATGTGCAGGTTCGAATCCTGGCAAGTACCAATGTGACTTTTCAGAAACACTTTTATCTTCGACACCACTATCAACGGTGAAGGAAAACATCGTGAATCGGGACAAAAAAAATTGAAATCGCCAATGCACCTCGAGCGAGCGTGACCATGGTAATCAATGCTCATGTCTTTTCTGTATGAGAAAAGGCCTTTGCCGCAGTGGGACAATCAATAGATGATGATGATTTTTACATTGATGGAGTTCAGTCACCTCCGCTCTATAGACCCAGATACAGTACTACTCTTCGCAGGGCCTCTGGAAATAGCCGAATAATTCTGATTAAACTTCTACCCAAAGTTATCAAACTTCGATCGAGTGTATTCGATAGTGTGTAGTGGCTTCAGCAGATTTGAATGTTTCACACACAGGTGGACCATATCAAAAACAACTTAGTATTAAACAAAAAAAAAAGCTATAAAACTTCCTCTCCCCAGAAACAAGATCCCTGTGTCCCCAATCGAGGACGATCGCTCAGCCCCTCTGATACAGTACGCGGAGTGGTCCCCGGTCGGGGCCACGCTGGTGTTCGTGCACGACAACGATATCTACTTCAAGCCCAAGGTGTTCAAGACTCTGGTCTGCAGGATCACTAATAACGGTACGAGCCATAATATTATCTAGTTAGACTACTCTCAAAAGCAGTTATTGTGTTGAAAGTTTTTTGGTTGGTGAATATTCAAGCTAAGTAAGAAGCCTGCCGGGACTGCGGGACGTTCGAAAGAGATACCGCACCCCCGGAATACAAAGGGCTGAGGAAGGCACATGGGTGGGTTTTAGTCAGTAACAGTCTAACATTCCCTTCCGTCCCACCCACGGCGGGAGGGGTCATTTGATGATTTCCCATCCGAAAAAAAAACAAAAGTTAAGTAAGAACCAGTGTTCTGCAGTCTAATGAGGTGATTCTCTAAGAAACTTTCATTATACATACAACACACCCACGTTTTTCACCTTTCTAGGAATCCCAGGCGTAATCTTCAACGGTGTGCCAGACTTTCTCTACGAGACGGAAGTCCTGCGCCTGGACAAGGCGCTGTGGTTCAGTCCTGACGGCCAGACCCTGATGTACGTCACGTACAACGACTCGCTGGTGCAGTCGCACAAGTACCCCTGGTACGGGCTTGACCTGCAGGAGCCGCCGGCGTATCCCACGATAAAGTCGTTGAGATATCCGAAGGTGGGTAGCAGATTTTGATTGATGGTTGTGTCATAAGCTTTATATCTGGTTCTAATAAGTGCACAGCGATGACCAATTCATCATCATCGGCCTGTTTACTATCCCATTGTTGGACAAACATCTCACAACCTCAAAGTCTTATGAAATTTCTTTTCCATAAAAACTTAAATTATGCCAAAACTTATACTCTTCCATACGCGCAGTGTTCTTAAATGACCCGAGACTTTTTCATAATATTTATTTTGCAGGTGAACACGAACAACCCCGTGGTGACAGTGAACGTGGTCAGCGTGAAGACGCCCAAGTACCTGTTCTCTCATGCCATACAGTTCTCCTCACAAGTTGATGACAGTACGTAGAATTCGAAACTAAAACTTAATGATATTTAGTGATTATGTGGTAAACCTTCATTGTGTAAGTGATTATTGTCAAAATATCTATTATTTCTTCCAACAAATAGCACTGGGTGCGTATGAGATTTTGGTGAATATAATATAGAATCTTTTGCCTGGGTACTAATCAAAGCAAAACGCGGTCGTCAATTTATAGAGTTATATCGGATATCAGTGTAGACACTTAAAGAAGTGTCACAAATCTCATGTATCTCATTCATTCGCCTAGGCTGGTACGTGAGATGGACAGGCTGGACCTCAGAGAAGCAGTTGGCGGTGCTGCTCCTCAACAGACCGCAGAACGTCTCCATCATCAGCGTGTGCAGCGCCGTACATTACAACTGTCAGGATGTGAGTCTATACATAACATCCTTCTTTGAAGTCAGTTAAATGCTGATCAAAAATGTTTAAAACAAATTTTGCTTTTCCAGATATACCGCGACGAATCCGACGGGTCGCGCTGGTCGGGGCTGGGGTCGGAGCCGGCGGAGGAGGAGTGCGGCTGGTGCGGCGGCGCGGCGCTGGTGGGGGTGCGCTCCACTATCTACACGACGCTGCCGGTGGCGGACCTGCCGCCGGCGGGGGGGGGCGGCTGGTGGCGCCACGCCGTGCGGCTCACGCCCGACTCGCGCACCACGCTCACGCTCGGCAGCTACGAGGTCACGCAGCTAATGGGCTGGGACGAGCGGAGAAGATTCTTGTGAGTATACTTAGTTTCCCAACCTTCTTCTTTCGTGGCAGTATTCCAAAACAGAAATAGTTTAAATAGTCTCTTCGTCGAAACATTGCCAACTTATTAGTAATACGTAAGTTTGTTTGGATTTAAGAAAGAATGGATGTTCGTTACTCTTTCACACAAAAACTACCAAATAGATGGTCAAATGTGGCACATAGATACTTTAAAACCTGCATTAACATATGAAATACTTTTGTAGTGAACATAAATTGGCATAATATTAATAATAGTGATTTTCATTTATTGCATACTTTCGTTGAATCTGATGATGATACCGATGACTACAATATTCCTCACTTCCCCCTCAGGTATGTGATAGGCACGGCTCCCGAGAAGGCAGGGGAACGTCACTTATACCGGGTGAAGGTGCCAACGGACCCAGCCAGTTGGCCTGACTCGCCCACTTGTCTGACGTGCCCCGGTACTGACCTCATGCCTCCTGATGCGACTACAGAACCCGTTAGTGATGACCCGGTAAGAAGTACATGTTTGTTGAAGCAACTTGTGCAAAAAAGTACCATAGGAATGGCTGCATGGAAAATACCGTTTCGTCTGTTCTAATTTCGAAGGGTATTTAGAAATAACGAACATCGCTTTGTATTTGAGGCGGAAACATAATTATCTGCAATGCCTTTTATATTATAAATGTCTATAGGCGGATGAACGTTACCTATCTATCTTCTATTTATATATATAAAAATGAATACCTATTTCCCTTGGTCATCGCATCACGCGTGTACGGCTGGATCAATTTGGATTTTTGATACGAAGATAGAAGGGACCCTGGAGAAGGTTTTAGGTTATTTTTATCTGGGTGCGTGAAATACTTCCCTCGGGACGCGAGTGAAACCGCGGGAAAGAGCAACTTATTTATATAATTTATCATATTCTAACTAAAATTGTATTTCTTGCACAGGATTTGGAGAACGCGACGTCAGGGCTCCCCGCGTGGCCGACGTCGACAGTGCTGCCGCACATCGCGGACGAGAACGACACGCTGCCCACCGAATGCCTTTACAACCGCATCACCTTCAGCAAAAACTTTTCTTATTATGTACAGGTGAGGAATAGTGGTTTTGGTGTGTACAAAAGTAGGACGAAGATTTCGTACTATTAGTAGTCTCTTCTTGGCTGAAGTAAGATTCTCGTGAAAGTTTACGAAGAATTGCTTTCGTCCATGAAAATCATCAACAATGATTTCTTTTAATTTCGCGTTCGGCCCATTTAATGTCCTCCTACTAAAAAAATAGTTTAAAAAAAACTAAAAAAACACGCTTTTATTGCTGATCGAACTAAAAAGTAGAAAATAATTTTTAAATAATTCAATTCAGAGTAAAAAGCGTGGGGTGCTTGATATTTTAATTATTAAACCTATTCTATTGGCAACCATTTATGAGAGGAGAGTCATGAAAATATAGGAAAATGCACCCCACGCTTTTTACTCTGAATTGAATTATTTAAAAATTATTTTCTACTTTTTAGTTCGATCAGCAATAAAAGCGTGTTTTTTTAGTTTTTTTTAAACTATTTTTTATTTTCCATTTTTTAGTTCGGTCAGCAATAAAAGCGTGTTTTTTTAGTTTTTTTTTTCGGATTATTGCATTGTCAACGGCCCTTAACACGTGTGCAAAGTTCCAAGTTGATCAGACGTCTAGAAACCAGTGAAAATTAGGTTCAAAGATTCCGTTACATACATACATACATAACTACATACATACATACATACATACATACAACCCGAGCTAATAAAAGCGTGTTAAAAAAAGGCCGTTTCTCACACAGAGTAGATACACGCATTGAACATTGAACTTTTCTAAAATGGATTGGGTTTATTAGACTTTTTTATAAGTCGAGTTTTCTGCACTATGTTTTTCTTCACAATTACCAGTAGCGTCTAAGATTTATTTATTAATTTTTCCACTCTTACAACTATCCTTACAGACTAATCTAATGCGATAGTGTAATTTATATAATTATTATACCTTAATACTTAAAATAATTTCTTACTTAATATATCCATATACCTAGTTATATCTTTATCCTATAAACTATGATCTTAGAAAGTACATTATATATCCAATAAATTATTCTGTGACTAGTGGAATCTTCTAACACAAGTATAATCTCTTACTTAAAAGGAAATTCCCTAAGAACTAATGTTATTAACCTGTGAGTTATTGAAATAAACATTTTATTTATTTATTATTATATTCTTTTTTGTCGGACTTCGAATCCATTCTTATGTCACCACGATATACCACCATCTGTAGCGGCATTACTGTCTGTCTGTATTCGTATAACCCTCTGCCTTCTTCTTTTCAGCTAAAACACATAGGAAGTGGTGAAGGGCGGGCAATTTGGAGGCTGTCTTTTGTAAATTTGACGTTCAAAAAGTGCTGATTTTCAGCCTATTTTGAATAAACTAATTTTGTTTTTCTTTTTGAATGTGCCGGCAGGAGTGCGTGGGCCCGGGCGCGCCGGCCACGTTCGTGTGCTCGCACTGGGGCGCGCGGCGCGCCGTGCTGTGGGACGGGCGCCCGCTCGCGCAGCACTTCGCCGCGCTCGCGCACCCGCAGGTCAAGGACTTCCGAGTCGAGGTGAGCACAAGCCTTGCTTTCTTTGAACAATTTGTTTAGATTAGACAAATGCTAAATAGCACCAACATTTCTCCAGTAATTTATTTGTGACTAACGGCCCGTCCCGGCTTCGCACGGATGGACATTTTTTTAACTTTTCGGTAATGCCTATGTTACTCAGTGATAATGTAGCTTGCTAACAGCAAAAGAGTTTTCGAAATCGGTCCAGTAGTTTAAAGTTTATTCGTTACATACAAAAATACAAAATAGGAAAGACCTCTTTATAATATTATTGTAGATATAAAATAAGATAAGTAGATATAAATCTCTAAATCTCTAAATTGCTGTGCCCAACAGGGTCTACAATGAACATTACTTTGTTTAAATGTAACACCTAAACCACATTGTAGAATGCAATAAATATTGAGTATTGAGTATTGAGATAGGTTGAGACTGTTTAGAACTAACAGCCATCAACCGAGTACAGATCCAGACTGAATATTTCACATGGAAACCTCTATAGCACCGAAGTGATCAATGTGGATAGACTAACGATTCGAAATGTAATCCAGCACCTAAGACTTAGGGCTTGCGACCTTCACATAAACGTCACTAATACGTAGGTAATACGATGTATATTTCTTTCTATAGATTTATCCTTAATCTCCAGGTGCAAGCATACCGAGCAGCTCGCGTGCGTCTCCTGCTGCCACCAGGGTTCAGAGAAACTGACGACCTGCCTCTACCACTGGTGCTGCATGTGTGAGTATATAAAACACAATATAATGTTCTAAAAGTGTGCTAGAGTCTACGGGATTGTTTGTGAATTCCCGGAGCCCTGGAAAGCAATGAACAATTGAAGGAACACGGATGGATTTTGTTATGTAGGCACGTTAGGAGACAAGTGAAACTAATGACAGCTAACGGCATACTGTTAATTCCTCTGAAGTAAGGGCGGTGCGAGGACGCAGCCCTCGCCCTCGCGCATGCGCGCTGTTTACACACATATACGACAGATTTCGTCAGTAAAATTCTGCCAATCCCTTCCACTCAGTGGCATATTTAATTATGATGATGATGTCTGTTGCCCAGGTCTGCCCAGCCGGGCGGCCAGCTGGTGACGGAGCGGTGGAAGCCCAGCTGGGGATGGTACTTGGCAGCTGCAAGGAATTTTATCGTCGCTGAGATAGACGCCAGGGGCTCCGGTGGTCAGGTAACTTGGTTGTCATGAGGGTCATTATTTTCTGTAAGCTTCTATAAATATACTACTGATTTGTATGCGAGTGTCTGCTGAGGCAGTTCTGCGAGCTATATAACCTACATGATAACAGACATTGCGTTTGTCGTTTACTTGGAAAAGTCCTCAATACTCAATACTTTATTAGTATTCCATATGTACAATTTAGTTGACAATATGACAATAAGTAGAACCAATATGGACCCGGGCACAGCAAGAAGACATAAGCTGCAGTGCAGTATTTTTCGGGTTCCGTAGTCCGACAAGGAACCCTTATAGTTTCGCCATGTCCGTCTGTCTGTCTATCTGTCTGTCTGTCCGCGGCATAGCTCAGAGGTTCTTGATACTAGAACGCTGAAATTTGGTATGGATACGTATATTGATCACGCCAAGAAAGTGGTAAACTAAAATTTTGTAAAAAAAAAAATTTTTGGGTCAGCTCCCAAACACGTAAAGTGGGGATGATTTTTTTTCTCGCGTACCCCTTCGTATGTGGTATCGTTAGATAGGTCTTTTAAAAATATTATGGGTATGAGAAAACCATTTTTCGGTGAAGCGAGCCATTTGCGAAATATCTAGCTTTTAAGTGCAAATTTTTGTTCCATACGAGAATTCCCCCCCCTCTAACTTTTGAATGGCTGTACCTAGAAATGTGAAAAAATTCACAGACGCAGCACATGTAATGAACTTACAAGGAAAACTATCACGGCTAAGAAAGCTTAACCGGTTACAGAGTTATAAGCGACTAACTAAGACCTACTACGGAACCTTACTGCGCGTGGCCCGACACGCACTTGGCCGGTTTTAATATATTGATAAGTCTATTCTATATTTATTTTTTATATTACATCTCATTTATGATTGCCTGTCATTGGGCATGAGTGGGAGTCTTGAGTCGGGAAAGTAGCACCCAAAGTTTTGAATTCGTGCTCGACTATCAGGCAATAGGTAGTACATAATATGTATATTGTTTAAGTATGTTAATAAAGATAGTGTCTCTTATTCGTGAAAATGTTCCATCGAAAGCTCATTTAGGAACACATTTACAGGGCGAGGAGCTGAGAACAGAAATCTACCATAAGCTCCTGTCAGTGGACGTGGAAGACCAGATAGCAGTTCTATCGTGAGTACTTTAAAGAGCAACTATTTTCCATTGTATTTTAAGTATTGCATATCGTAGATCAAGATAATACTAAAGATTATTACTTATTGTAACTATTTATTATATTAGTTTCCTCAATTTGGGAAAGTTCTCACAAACATCTACATATAATAAAATTGAAAATTTTACGTGTCTGTACATTTCGGAATTTTGAGAAAGAGATATTGCAAGTGACTTTAAACAACTATGACTGATACCGACGCCTACACTGATACCGACTCCTACACTGATACCAACGCCCAGACTGATACCGATGCCCAGACTGATACCGACGCCCAGACTGATACCGACGTCTACACTGATACCGACGCCCAGACTGATACCGACACAGATACCGACGCCTAAACTGATACTGACGTCTAGACTGATACCGACGCCTACACTGATACCGACGCCCAGACTGATACCGACGCCCAGACTGATACCGAAGCTTACACTGATACCAACGCCCAGACTGATACCGACGCCCAGACTGATACCGACGCCCAGACTGATACCAACGCCCAGACTGATACCGACGCCCAGACTGATACCGACGCCCAGACTGATACCGAAGCTTACACTCATACCAACGCACAGGCTGATACCGACGCCCAGACTGATACCGACGCCCAGACTGATACCGACGCCCAGACTGATACCAACGCCCAGACTGATACCGACGCCCAGACTGATACCGACGCCCAGACTGATACCGAAGCTTACACTGATACCAACGCCCAGGCTGATACCGACGCCCAGACTGATACCGACGCCCAGACTGATACCAACGCCCAGACTGATACCGACGCCCAGACTGATACCGACGCCTACACTGATACTGATGCCCAGACTGATACAAATTAATAAACTGTTACGACCAACTCCAAATAAATTGTAGGGGCAAGAGCAGGATTAAGTCGATGTGTTATTTGCAGATATTTACGCGACAACCTGAAGATGGTGGACGGGTCCCGCGTGGGCGTGTGGGGGCGCGGCTACGGCGGCGGCGCGGCGGCGGCGCTCGCGGCCGGCGACGCGCGGAACGTCACGCGCTGCCTCGCCAGCGTCGCGCCCCTCACCGACCTGCGCCACCACAGTCAGTGCCGCTGCCGAGCCGCTTGTTGCAGCACCTTACGCAATACTCACTGCTGTGCTCGTCCCTAGACTCCTACTGGACGGAGCGCTACAGCGGCTACGGCTCCACGTGGGCGGGCACGCTGGGCGTGAACGCGGTGTGGCGCAAGGCGGGCAACCTGCCGCCGCGCCGCGTGCTGCTCGCGCACGCCGCCGCCGACCTCACCGCGCCCCCCCACCACGCGCTCGCCCTCGCGCGCGCGCTCATCCGCAACACCGCGCTCTACACGCACCAGGTAACTGTCTCCCCCCGCACCTCACCGCGCCCCCCCACCACGCGCTCGCCCTCGCGCGCGCGCTCATCCGCAACACCGCGCTCTACACGCACCAGGTAACTGTCTCCCCCCGCACCTCACCGCGCCCCCCCACCACGCGCTCGCCCTCGCGCGCGCGCTCATCCGCAACACCGCGCTCTACACGCACCAGGTAACTGTCTCCCCCCGCACCTCACCGCGCCCCCCCACCACGCGCTCGCCCTCGCGCGCGCCCTCATCCGCAACACCGCGCTCTACACGCACCAGGTAACTGTCTCCCCCCGCACCTCACCGCGCCCCCCCACCACGCGCTCGCCCTCGCGCGCGCGCTCATCCGCAACACCGCGCTCTACACGCACCAGGTAACTGTCTCCCCCCGCACCTCACCGCGCCCCCCCACCACGCGCTCGCCCTCGCGCGCGCGCTCATCCGCAACACCGCGCTCTACACGCACCAGGTAACTGTCTCCCCCCGCACCTCACCGCGCCCCCCCACCACGCGCTCGCCCTCGCGCGCGCCCTCATCCGCAACACCGCGCTCTACACGCACCAGGTAACTGTCTCCCCCCGCACCTCACCGCGCCCCCCCACCACGCGCTCGCCCTCGCGCGCGCGCTCATCCGCAACACCGCGCTCTACACGCACCAGGTAACTGTCTCCCCCCGCACCTCACCGCGCCCCCCCACCACGCGCTCGCCCTCGCGCGCGCCCTCATCCGCAACACCGCGCTCTACACGCACCAGGTAACTGTCTCCCCCCGCACCTCACCGCGCCCCCCCACCACGCGCTCGCCCTCGCGCGCGCCCTCATCCGCAACACCGCGCTCTACACGCACCAGGTAACTGTCTCCCCCCGCACCTCACCGCGCCCCCCCACCACGCGCTCGCCCTCGCGCGCGCGCTCATCCGCAACACCGCGCTCTACACGCACCAGGTAACTGTCTCCCCCCGCACCTCACCGCGCCCCCCCACCACGCGCTCGCCCTCGCGCGCGCGCTCATCCGCAACACCGCGCTCTACACGCACCAGGTAACTGTCTCCCCCCGCACCTCACCGCGCCCCCCCACCACGCGCTCGCCCTCGCGCGCGCCCTCATCCGCAACACCGCGCTCTACACGCACCAGGTAACTGTCTCCCCCCGCACCTCACCGCGCCCCCCCACCACGCGCTCGCCCTCGCGCGCGCCCTCATCCGCAACACCGCGCTCTACACGCACCAGGTAACTGTCTCCCCCCGCACCTCACCGCGCCCCCCCACCACGCGCTCGCCCTCGCGCGCGCGCTCATCCGCAACACCGCGCTCTACACGCACCAGGTAACTGTCTCCCCCCGCACCTCACCGCGCCCCCCCACCACGCGCTCGCCCTCGCGCGCGCGCTCATCCGCAACACCGCGCTCTACACGCACCAGGTAACTGTCTCCCCCCGCACCTCACCGCGCCCCCCCACCACGCGCTCGCCCTCGCGCGCGCCCTCATCCGCAACACCGCGCTCTACACGCACCAGGTAACTGTCTCCCCCCGCACCTCACCGCGCCCCCCCACCACGCGCTCGCCCTCGCGCGCGCGCTCATCCGCAACACCGCGCTCTACACGCACCAGGTAACTGTCTCCCCCCGCACCTCACCGCGCCCCCCCACCACGCGCTCGCCCTCGCGCGCGCGCTCATCCGCAACACCGCGCTCTACACGCACCAGGTAACTGTCTCCCCCCGCACCTCACCGCGCCCCACACTCGTGCTGTGTCCTACCTAGTTAAGTAGTCCCCATTAACACTGACACTGTACCTGGTAACCATGTGTCTGAAGGACATTAACTGTTTCTAGCAGTAACGTTGATATAGTTCTTTTACCCATACTTACAACAAACATTATTTTCCAGGTGTATCCAGACGAAGGTCACAGCTTCGAGCGCTCCACGATCCACCTCCACAAGACGATGGAGCAGTTCTTTGACGAATGCTTCGGTCCCGTCGAGGTAGCAGACTGGGACACCGGCGGCGTGGGGGGACTGTTCCCCTTCCGAGACTAGTATTACGATGAGGGGAACGGCGAGGCCTCCCCTTAAGTGATTACGAAGTTATCGATTAGAAGAATCAATCCCTGATTGTTGGCGAAAGATATGGTAGACGAATGTTTTATTCCTGGGTGCTGTTTAGGTCAAGATAGATAGAATCGAATATGCACTGATCAAAAACAGCATTATGTATATTGACGATAGAAACGTTTTAAGGCTGCGAACCAAGTCATTACAGCATCGTTATTGATTAGAGTAACTGTATCATGTTTGTGTTTTATCTTGATTCTGACAAGTGTAGGGGTGCTCTTGAGACCAAACGCCAAAATTGTGTCAGTTTAACGCTCCAAAAAAAACATTTAAAAATAATCGATATAAAATTTATTTGAAGTTTGTATTTTGCAGAAAATGTTTGTGATGTAAATAAAATGCCTATTGCTAATTAAACAACAAACAATCGGTATAATGCAATAAAATCGTTTTCGTGATTGCAAATAAAATAGAGAGCATCGTAAAAAAAATTGAAGGATCAGACTAGTGAGAAAATTACCATAGACGTACCTACAAGAAATGAAGAATGACGAAATTTTAGTAAATATTATAATGTGGTTTTGGCAAAATTCGATAAATGTATTAAAATGCCAAATATTGACTTCCAAGATATGAAAATTAAAAAATATATTGAAAGCGTGTTTGTGTCTAAAATCAATTGATAAAATTACAAAATTAAGAATGATTTGTTGTACAAGGAGACGAAATTCCGATATTTTAGCTAGAAAAATCTTTGTGTCGGATTAATTTATGTGTGTAGTTTAAAATAATAATTGATAAAAAAAAAAAAACAAATTAAAATTCGGTAAAACCATGTTTTGATCGGTTAAGCACCATGAAAAGATACTATCATCAGTATACAAAAAGAAAACACACACACACACACACACACGCATGCACTCACAGATACACCTATTTACACAAACACACACAATATTTAAAACACATCTTATGCAGAGGCCGATGTTCCCGTAGTAGTTAATTTGTCCAAATAATGGCTAACCAAAATTAAAACATGGTTTTAAACGTATCTAAAATATAACAGTAATGGTGCATAACTGTGTTTGCAGTTATAAAATAACAATTTATAAAGTGTAAGCCTAAATACGTCGCTAACTAGATAAAGTATTACAATAAATGTTTACGATCGTTGGTGTGTTAGGAAAATAATATCGTATTAATTTAAAAATAAAATATATTATGTGAATACCTACTGTTCGTGGACAATTTTGTGCAAAAAATATATCTAAAAATAAAATATTTTTCTTTTATGTAATTCATTAATTTCGTACTATTTTAATACGACAGATGATTATACTGATACTACATTCCATTTAAATATGACATTGGATTAAATTCTCCCGCTCCTGTAATCATTTTTGTCTCAAGTCCAAAATTGTCCACCAACGAAATAAAAGGGATAAATATATCCCAGAAAATTTTCTTATGATTACTATAAGGAGAAGATAACTTATTTTAGTGTAAAATGTATCAACTTTTATCTATCTATATATTTCTATGTCGCTTTCAATGTCAGAGAAGTAGCTTTAAAGTAAACTTAGGCACGTTATTGTCTAAATGAGATATTATTTAGTTTTGACTATCCTAGTCGTAAAATCTAGTCACTTAGTCTAAAGTCTATGTATCTGTATAATTTGGGCACAATATCTTGATCTCTTTCCAAATATTATTAAATCTTTAGGCCTTATTCATATGTAGTACAATAGTGGTTTGTAGTGAACTATTTTAAAAATAGATCAAACTATATTAGAAAACCTACGGCATAGATTGATAGGTATATCCATGAAAAAAATAACAGATTATCTTGATCAATGATACCTACACTAATAAAATAGTATTATAACAATTGTACTGCATATGATACAAACAAATTATCTGAATGCCAGTTGCTTACTTAGATACTACCTCATAATTTTACCTATATGTTAAACATAAATAAATAATATTTATGCAAAATAATATGACATGCTTCGAAATATTTTTGTCATATTAATCCTTTGTCGTACTCCTAAACACGTAACTGACTGGCATTATAGAACATAATTTCCTTCACCTCCTGCGCCTTTCACACTATTTTAAAAGTTATAGAATTCGTTGGAAATCCTTATTTTATTATTTCAAATTATAAATATTAGGTTATAAAATGAATTTGTTAAAAAATAATGATGAATATTCGATCGATGTTGAGACTTAAAATATTAAGAATGTGATAGGTGTTTTTAAATAATTTATATTAAAATTACTTACTGTAATAATTAATTGAAATTTATTACATTTTAATTATGTGACTATTTTGGCGGGTAATACTAGTTAAAATGTAGGGTTATTCCTACTTTTTGTCCAACAGTATTTTTGTAATTCATTAACAAGATCTGAATTATGTGTTTGAATTATAAAGTTACAAATATAAATTTTAAAATAATTCTAAGGATAATATTTATAGAAATATCAAAACGGAATAGCTATCAATTTGGAATATCCAGTAAATCAGCAGCCGGTCTTTCGACCAACAGACCAATAAGGCGGGCTTATGAGATCAAAACTTAGTCATGTAATTATTGATCAAATTAATAAATGGAAATGTCTGTTTTAAAGAACCGTTAAATTAACACACACTGTTTGATGATCTGAAATGTGCAATTGCGTTTATTTAATTAATCTAATGTAGTAAACCGTAACGATTAAAATGCAAGATGGCAGCATTACTATTATTGGTTTTACTTCTTAAAACAATATTAGATTATTTTTTACTCGAATATTATCGCCTGTAACTTTATAATTTAGAACAGTCAACAAACTTACTGCCCTCCAGTTTTACACCCAATTTCGGAACGATTAATCTCAAAAAAATATATATAATCATATGGCTCCTACCAAAAATGCAGTAGGTATCTTCATTCAGACAGAAAATGCAGAACACTCATTAGCGAAACAGATAAAACGATTCTGATTTTCAAGTTTGGGTGTGAAATTGTGGTGCAAATAAGCCTGAGTGATAGGAAATGGATGCACATAGATATCCGAAGTATCCCCGATAGCAGAGTATCACAGTAGCCGTGATGTAAGTGTAAATGCTCAGACAAACAGCATTATGTTGGTTGAAACGTTGTTTTTATAAAAAAAATATAGAGAAAATTTGTTTCGAATTGTCGTTTCATTAATTCCTAGATGAAAATTCCAATGTGACTTTTCCAAAGTCAGGTAGTGAAATCAAGTCGTAGCGTATAAAAGTACTAGGACATCATAAAATAAAAGAGACACCGTTGTGATGTTTCAACTACACCAGTTACTTCGTAATAATACGTACCAGGGTTTCATAATGTTGCAAAAGTCCTCACTGAAATAGCGGAACAATTCTGCCAAGTTTTGTTTGTAGGTTGCGCCTGTCTTTGTACCCTTTCCACTGGCGAAGATCTCAGTATGCATGCATATCATATTGGAAAAATCATTTTTAATGTTGCGTCACGGAAAGTACTAGGACATCATAAAATAAAAGAGACACCGCTTTGATGTTCAAACTACCCACCACTTTGTAATATGTATTCCAATGTGACTGAAAGTCGGGTAGTCAAATCGAGTCGTAGCGCATAAAAGTACTAGGACATCATAAAATGAAAGAGACACCGCTGTTATGTTTCAACTACCCACCCGTAAATAATTATGTTATATTTTTAGCCACCAGTTACGTTTTAGGTACTAGGACATCATAAAATAAAAGAGACACCGCTGTGATGTTTCAACTACCTACCAGTTACTTTGTAATGACACCACGTAACATACCAGGGTTTCATAATGTTGAAGAAGTCCTCACTGTGATAGTGGAACCATTCTACAAAGTTTAGTGTGTAGGTTGCGCCTGTCTTTGTTCCCTTCCCACTGGCGATGATCTCAGTATGCATATCATATTGGAAAAATCATTTTGAAATGTTGCCGCACGAAAAGTAATAGGACATCATAAAATGAAAGAGACACCGCTGTAAACTACCCACTAGTTACTTTGTAATACGTATTTCAATGTGACTGAAAGTCGGGTTATCAAATCGAGTCGTAGCGTATAAAAGTACTAGGATATCATAAAATGAAAGAGACACATGTGGTGTTTAAACTACCCACTAGTTACTTTGTAATACGTATTTCAATGTGACTGAAAGTCGGGTAATCAAATCAAGTCGTAGCGTATAAAAGTACTAGGACATCATAAAATGAAAGAGACACCGCTGTGGTGTTTAAACTACCCACTAGTTACTTTGTAATACGTATTTCAATGCGACTAAAAGTCAGGTAATCAAATCGAGTCATAGCGTATAAAAGTACTAGGACATCATAAAATGAAAGAGACACCGCTGTGGTGTTTAAACTACCCACTAGTTACTTTGTAATAAGTATTTCAATGTGACTAAAAGTCGGGTAATCAAATCGAGTCGTAGCGTATAAAAGTACTAGGTTATCATAAAATGAAAGAGACACCGCGGTTATGTATCAACTACCCTGCCACCCGTAAATAATTATGTAATATTTTTGCCCACCCGTTAACTTTGTAAATGAAAACTTAGTTGTCAAGGTTACGGAAATCTGTTTCCCACTATCACAATATCTAGAATCGGTTTAATTTTTTTATTTTTAGTTGTTGTAAATTGGACTGTTCAGACGGTACGAAAGTCGCCGGGACAGCTAGTAGGTACCTATATAATAAAAGACAAAGTTGTGTGGAATTGCAATTTATTTTATCTTACACAGATATTATCACTTATATTACATTTGTTTCTATTCTATGGCCCGGAGTAACAGCGTCCTACAGGCATAGCACCCAACTGCCACCTGTCAACAATACATTACATTAAAATAATTTCAATAACAAAACATCACGCCGGTGTCCCTTGAAGAGGTGGGTAGACAGAGGTGTAGAGTAAACTAGCTTCTGCCATCGACTTCGCGTGGAGCTTAGAATAGGGTCTAGATACCAGCATAAAAAGATAGAATACTTTTTACCAAAAATCATGTTTTAAGCTGATTTCTGTGCCAAATTTTATCCAAATCCATTGAGTAACTTTAAAGCGTAAAAAAGTAACAAACACCCATCTAAAGTTTAGATTTTAGTTAGACTTTAGATTCTAAACAGACTATTACATTCATAATAGTAGTAGAATACCTATCTAAGTCTGTGTAAAGCATCAAAGCAGTAATACTTCCGTTGCGAAGAGATGTCGATTATTTATGTTCTTACTCTCAATGATAGCCGACATGGCCCTCAGGGGACAGCTACCGGCCAAGCCATGCACTCTCTGAGTGTATCGTAGACACCACTGACTCACAGTGAAGGGAACCGTCATGAGGAAACCTGCACCTTAATTACGTAAAAAATGGATATCCAATTGCCATACCCATCCAAAGGAGTTTAATATCCATTTCTGCATATTTTTGGACGTTTATATCATTGATATTTTTAAAGAAGCAATGAATATCGTTGAACTGTCAAAATGAAAGGGATTGCAACTGAAATTTAAAGATATCGGCTTACGTAATCAGGGGGCTGGACTAAAAAGTCTGAAACACCAATCCGCCTTGAACAAGCGTAGCGTTCTCTGTATGAGAAGAGGCCTGTGCCCAGCAGTGGCGTAGTAAATACGCCGATGGTGATGGATAAAGGAGGTAGTACATACCGTTAACCAGTTTACTTCCAGCGGTTGTTCTCGTAGTCCCACTTGGAGGCGAGCCCGTCCACGGGGTTCATCTTGAGGTCCAGCATGCGCTTGAGCTGCGCCTTCTGGTTCTCTTCGCTTAGGGACTCGGGCAGGGGACTGTATACTGGGGAAAATGAAAAACATTTGTTGATTAGTACCTATATAGTACTTATGTCCTGTGCTGTATTAATAATTATCTTTCTTTTTAGGGTTCCGTAGCCAAATGGCAAAAACGGAACCCTTATAGATTCGTCATGTCTGTCTGTCTGTCTGTCTGTCTGTCCGTCCGTATGTCACAGCCATTTTTTTCCGAAACTATAAGAACTATACTGTTGAAATTTGGTAAGTAGATGTATTCTGTGAACCGCTTTAAGATTTTGACACATAAATTGAAAAAAAAGCAATAAATTTTGGGGGTCCCCATACTTAGAACTGAAACTCAAAAAATTTTTTTTCATCAAACCCATACGTGTGGGGTATCTATGGATAGGTCTTGAAAAATGATATGGAGGTTTCTAATATTTTTTTTTTCTAAACTAAATAGTTTGCGCGAGAGGCACTCCCAAAGTGGTAAAATCTGTGTCCCCCCCCCTGTAACTTCTAAAATAAATGAATGATAAATCTAAAAAAAATATATGATGTAGATTACTATGCAAACTTTCATTGAAAATTGGTTTGAACGAGATCTAGCGGGTAGTTTTTAAGTAATCAGCAATTTTCCTCTACAAACAAACTTAATTATGCGGTCGGAAAAAAACAAGATAATTGCGACTTTATTGCGTATTTTTACTTTCCAATGGTCGGAACCCTCGGTGCGCGAGTCCGACTCGCACTTGGCCGGTTTTTATCTATTTATTTACTACCGTTTCTCACGATTTCTACCGCGCCCTTCACGCACGTAGATAAAAACTATCTATATACTTTCCCAGGTTTTCATAATCAATTTCATCTTAGATATTGGTTCAGCTGTTTTACTGTGAAAGTGTAACACTTAAATTCCCATTTCTGATATTAAATAAGTATTAAATAAAATAAGTATTAAACAAACTAGTTTCCAGCGGTTTATCCCTGCATGAAATCTATCTCAATACATATATGACAAGAAAACTGGCCAAGTGTGTTTGTTTAATTGTTGTCATTTTAGCAGCCACCACACTCTGCTAAAATCGAGATCTATTTCTTTGGTTGAAAATAAGCTCATTGACAAACATCAGAGTTCCAGAAATAGATTCCTGTTGGCAGTGTTGCCACCGATGAAGTACTCCATATTTATTATATTATAATTTAACTCACCGAAGATCTTCATGCCCATGTAGATCCAGACGGCCAGGGACGCGAAGGCCAGCGACCAGCCGAGCACTCCCTTCCACTCGCCGGTGGGCGCCTGGAACTCGGCGAAGGTCTGGCAGAAGGACGCGCGGTACAGCGCCTTCTTCTCCTCCAGGGTCAGCTTGCGCCAGTCTCCCTTCTCCTTCTCACGTAGGACCTGGAAGAACATTTCAATTATTATTACTTTTAGAAGAGGAATCGTCTTTGCCAAACGTTTCTAAGGTGACAGATTTAAGAGAATCAAGTTCATATCTTGCTCATCGTCATCTGCCTAGCCTTTTCCCAACTTTTTTTATGGGACAAGCCCGCCACACTATTCCCAATCACTGCAACTCCTGAAAGCCAGAATCAACAGTGGTGGCCACCAGAAAACGTCGAGGCAATGAAGCTCGAGTTCCAGAGTTTTTTTTGACTGTCTTGGAATCCGCAACGAATTTAATCAGAAAACAATAGTGGAGGTGTAGGAATAATCGTAGTTTCCACTTCCCTCCATATCAAGCAGGAGACAGATGTAAAGAGTTAGGCCATTAGCACAAAGGGACTTTTTACAACTGGATGAAACCCAGTTGCCTAGCACCACGGAATATAATTTACATTTAATGGGTCCATTTACAATTTAGTGAGCTGATACCTTTGATTCCAGTAATAGATATGGCAAAAACGCTTGAACGCACAGAAATTATTTGTTCTAGTTTCTACAAGGTACGTGTACGGGACCAACAGCTTAACGTGCTTTCCGAGGCACGGAGGAGTCTCGCTATATCACCCATCCACGGACCGATCGCGCCAAGCGCAGCTTAACCTTTGATTGGTCGACCCGTGCAGTTACTTAGCCACAAGCTCCTCTCAAGTACATATATGTTACTATTTAACTGAAATTCCAAAAACAAAATTGGCTAGCTAGTAGAGTTGTAGTCAATTTTGTTTGTCTAGTAAAGTTTATGAAACAGAGAGATTTGTAAATTGTCACTTTGTTTTCTTGAGTCATTTTAGTGTAATTCTAAATGAAATCATGTATTGTCTTTATACTTTTCGGGAAAAGAGTGAATTTAAATCCATTGTGTATAGTGATACAGATAGGATTTAACCATCATCATCCTGCTGCCCTTATTCCAAATTATTTGGGATTGGAATAGCATGTCTTTTTAGGGTTCCGTAGTCCGACAAGGAACCCTTATAGTTTCGCCATGTCCGTCTGTCTGTCTGTCTGTCTGTCTGTCCGCGGCATAGCTCCGAGGTTCTTGTTACTAGAAAGCTGAAATTTGGTATGGATATGTATATTGATCACGCCGAGAAAGTGGTAAAATAAAATTTTGAAAAATATTTTTTTTTAGGGTAGCTCCCAAACACGTAAAGTAGGGATGAATATTTTTTTTCTCGCGTACCCTTCCGTGTGGGGTATCGTTAGATAGGTCTTTCAAAAATATTATGGGTGTGTGAAGACCATTTTTTGGTTAAGCGAGCCATTTGCGAAATATCTAGCTTTTCAGTGCAAATTTTTGTTCGATACGAGTTACCCCCCCTCTAACTTTTGAATGGCTGTACCTAGAAATGTGAAAAAAATCACAGACGTAGTACATGTAATGAACTTACAAGGAAAACTATCACGGCTAAGTAGGCTTAACCGGTTACAGAGTTACAGTCGACTAACTAACTCCTACTATGGAACCCTAGTGCGCGTGGCCCGACACGCACTTGGCCGGTTTTCTTCCATACACCTCTATCAGTAACTGTCTCATCATTCACCTTGTTGCTAGCCATGTCTAGATCGAATTTAACGATACTACATTGTTTTTTTTGTTATGTACGAAACCTTAAGGGGTGTAGTGTTACCTTGAGGTCGGGAGTCTCCCCACGGAACCTGACGGCGGGCATGGGGAAGTCGGGCCTGTCTACATAGTTGGGCTGGCCGTTGAAGCCGTACCCGACCCACTCGCGGTTGCCGATCTGGAATAAATGAACAAATTAATTAGAAACAATAAAATGCATAAGAAATAGTTTTGAATAAAAAGAATAACTACAAACTTAAATGAGTAAGGCCAGTGTTATTCCCAGAAAAATAATTGAAATATGGAAAAAAGATGAATTAAGTCAGTTTTTTTATAAGAAGTTTCATGAAAATTGCTAAAAGTACATGAAAAAAAAAATTTACAGACAGACAGTTCTTTGCTGCAACCCAGTTCCGTAACACAATAGGCGAATAACTGGTACATATTTATTGCACGAAGTAATGATACTGTTTGCTAATAATGTTGCTTACCTTAGCAACCTCACCGACCGAGGAGGAGGCCCTGGCACACACTGGTACTCGGACTGCATCTAACAGCGCACGCCGCAGCAAGAAGTTGGCCATTTTGCTACCGAAAAAAAAATATGAAATTCAAAATTCAAAAGCCATTTATTCAAATTAGGCTGAAAATCAACACTTTTTGAACGTCAAATTTACAAAAGACAGCCCCCAAAACGCCCGCCCTTCAGCACTTCCTATGTGTTTTTGCTGGGAAGAAGAAGTGGCGCAACAAACTCCCCAGCAACACAAATCTGTCTGAAAGGTTTGAAGAACTGTTTATACAATATTAGTTTATAAAAAAACCTATAACAAGTAAACACTCAAGCATTTAATTAGTATACTACACTTCATGAAATGCTCGAGAATTTCATGAAACCTACATGCTATAACCTATTCAATTTGTGAAGTGAGAAAATCTATGAAATGTCCACATCATTTCATGAACTGAGCAAATCCACAATATGTCCTTGAAATATAGATACTCGGTATTATTATTATTACAATGTGTAAGAATCCATTTTGAAGAATACCTCCACAGCAGTGTCTTGTTACATATTTCGAAAGTCATTGATTGGCTGCATGCTTGGATTATTTATAAACATATATGTTAAATGCATAAGCTATCATGGCAGGTATGCCGTATGCTTTAGACAATGTAGGTGAATTTCAACATTATTATCTTGTTGATAGAGTACACTTATGTTAGTGATTGGATTAAATAATAATCCCTAAAACAAGCTATTATATAAAAATATCATAGTCATTTAGAAGATGATGTATGCCAGATGAAAAAAAAAAATATCTCCAGATTAATGCAATTTTTCCACTCATTAAAGCAATAATGTCCTATAGGTTACTTATTTAATTAGAAAAATACTACTATTATTCTATTACTAATAATAGTCTTAGTCCAGGTTAATAATTTAAAAAAAAGTGTTCAATCAAATAATTTCACTATCACTAGAACAGTTGATATTTATCAAAACTTTATTAAATAAAGGCTAAATTATTCCATTTACATTTAGATGCCTTATTTTATTTTTTATTATAAAAAAAATGTAACTCGATGACATGATAAGTCCCAATAAGTATAGAAAAATAAAACATTTTCCAAAAACCTGAATGATATTCCTTCATAATTTAGTAACTCAATTATTATGAAACAGAAGATCATGTTTAATTAATTCTACAAAATGGCAAATTGTTTTGAAGATAATTATTTACAAAAAAAAAATTCCAAGCAGATAGGTTGACTATACAGTACCTAATTATTAATTAGACCGATTTAAGCAAAAATGTTCCAAACCACACAAACCTCATTTCGAGATAATTGACTTTAAAGTTTATTGCTGTGTTTCTTTGGCTTTGTAATGCTTAACGTTGTGTTTTTAATTTTATGTAATTCTAAGTGTACTAAACTAATTTACATGCACGTATTTAGTGGATAAATTGTAATAATTTAGTAGATATTCAAGAAACTTGCGCCTGGATCATTTTGACAAAATAAATTTTGTATGGGTTTTGCTGTGTAGGCTGCCGAAAGAAAAATGCAATAATGTTTCAAAAATGACAAAAATAGAAACTCAAAAATGTTTATTATTCTTGTTTAATTTAAAAAAATACAAAAGTTACCCTACTCCTCATCCAAATCAAAGTCAGGTTCATCACAATAACCATCTATATCATCTATTATTGCATCGTCTCCCTTCAATTTTTTATAGTAATCAATGCAATAATTTGGTATAAGATGAAATAACGATTTTAAATCTTTTAACTTCTTTTTGTTAATCCGTTTTCCGGACGGCCATAATTCTTTCTATTAACTATAATGTTTTTCTATTAACTATTTCTTTTCTAGAATTTGAGATCCAACAAAATCATAACTTTCCATCATAATCGCAACATAATCTTCCACGGAGGATTATGGAATGTTATGTTGCCATTATGAAAAAATGTAAAATAACAATGTAAGGTGCATAAAATGGAAAGTTGTGATTTTGTTGGATCTCAAATTCTAGAAAAGAAAATAGTTAATAGAAAAACATTTAGTGATAAGAGCAGAGTAAACTGGCTCAAAACAAAAGATATATTAATCACAAAAAAGTCTCCACATTCTTTGTTCATGAGAACTTCTTTCGATGAGGACTACAAAGAACTGAATGTTAAAAAGAAAAAAACCGGCCAAGTGCGTGTCGGGCCACGCGCAGTAGGGTTCCGTAGTAGGTCTCAGTTAGTCGACTATAACTCTGTAACCGGTTAAGCCTACTTAGCCCTGATAGTTTTCCTTGTAAGTTCATTACATGTGCTACGTCTGTGATTTTTTTCACATTTCTAGGTACAGCCATTCAAAAGTTAGAGGGGGGGGGGGTAACTCGTATCGAACAAAAAAATTCACTTAAAATCTAGATATTTCGCAAATGGCTCGCTTAACCGAAAAATGATCTTCACGCACCCATAATATTTTTGAAAGACCTATCTAACGATACCCCACACGAAGGGGTACGCGAGAAAAAAAATATTCATCCCTACTTTACATGTTTGGGAGCTACCCTAAAAAAAAAATTTTTCAAAATTTTATTTTACCACTTTCTCGGCGTAATCAATATACATATTCATACCAAATTTCAGCAAATCATAACAAAAACCACGGAGCTATGCCGCGGACAGACAGACAGACAGACGGACAGAGCGAAACTATAAGGGTTCCTTGTCGGACTACGGAACCCTAAAAAGGCGTTGATTTGGGTATCATAGAAGAAGATTTGAAAGAATTATGGCCGTCCGGAAAACGGATTAACAAAAAGAAGTTAAAAGATTTAAAATTGTTATTTCATCTTATACCAAATGATTGCATTGATTACTATAAAAAATTTAAGGGAGACGATGCAATAATAGATGATATACATGGTTATTGTGATGAACCTGACTTTGATTTGGATGAGGAGTAGGGTAACCTTTGTATTTTTTTTAATTAAACAAGAATAATAAAGATTTTTGAGTTTCTATTTTTGCCATTTTTGAAACATTTTTGCATTTTTCTTTCGGCAGCCTACACAGCAAAACCCATACAAAATTTATTTTGTCAAAATGATCCAGGCGCAAGTTTCTTGAATATCTACTAAATTATTACAATTTATCCACTAAATACGTGCATGTAAATTAGTTTAGTACACTTAGAATTACATAAAATTAAAAACACAACGTTAAGCATTACTAAGCCAAAGAAACACAGCAATAAACTTTAAAGTCAATTATCTTGAAATGGTGTGGTTTGGAACATTTTAGCTTAAATCGGTCCATTTGGAATTGAGTTAAAATGATTCAAGGTTATTGGAACATTTAAACAGATTGATTTTTGTAATATTTTCTATATTGTATAAAAGCATTACTGTTCCAAGTAGTTTGGATCATTATAGCAAAAAAGAAATGAACACACGTTAGGACAATCAAGAAAATGCAAAAATGATTCTAATAGCTTGAAACACTTATTCATTTTACATAATGATCTTCGACATTTCAGCTGTGGGTTGGACCATACGGATTTTCGACAATTATTAACATAGAGTTATGAGTCTTTGATATGTTAAAATATGCCTTATATGGAGTACATAGGTCACAAAATCTCGAAATTGTCGAGGTTGTGGGTTGGAACATTTTTGCTTAAATCGGTCCAATTGTTATGAACCTAATTTCTGTTTGTATCTCCGACATATTTTAGACAAATAATCACACACATATTGAGTTATAAAGTATTTAGTTACCTACATCAAGAATTAGGGTGTTACTTGAGTTTTTACATTGATTAAAGGTAATAGATACTGTCGCCATCATGTCTTATGTTCACGATCTAGCACACGTACTATATTCAGTTTTTCCAATACAGGAAAAATCATCAGTAAAGAGGTTATGTCCGCAGTAATCAATAGGGAAGAGTTACATAACATGAACTTCACCGCTGTTTCAACAACTATGACCTAACGTTACGACAATGTATTAGATCATAAAATTAATTTACAGCAGTTAGAAACAATAGAAAACATGATGTATGTAATTACAAAAAGATTTATAATTCGAATTTGGAATCTACTTACGTACTTGACAAGTGTACTTCAATAGTTGTTATTTTTAGCGACTTACCGTCTAAACAAAACTCTTAACACGAATATGGAATAAATAACAAGTAAGAGACACACTACACAATATTACTTACTAAAATAAGGTTTCTTTACCTCGAAAATGTGGTTTGTCTCTTGCAAAATAATCTTATCACCACCCAAGACTGAAAATTTAGGGCGCAAGCGACATCTGCCGGCACGTCAGGTAATTTTTAACAATTGATTTTCTGCGTTTCGTTGCACGCATGCTTCGAGACCAAAATGTAGATGGTGGCGCCACCCCAAATAGCTGGTGAACTGGAGGGACAACATCTTTTATCTCACATTCTTATCTAGGTTCATTGATTAGTGTTTGATTTTTAGGTCAATATATTTGAGATTACCTATAATGTATATTTCTAGATTGATAAATTGATCATTAGATTCACCTAGTACAAAATAATTAAAAAGAGCGCTCTATCTACAGTATTATTTTGGAACTTGTATAAAAATGCTTATAATATTGACGTCTCATTTAATAATAAAAATAAGAAAGTGAGTTGTATGTTTGTTACACCTTAACGTAAAACCAGCTCAACCGATTTAAATGAATTTTCGTACGGAGATTGATGGGACCCTGGATAAAACTTTATAGACTAATTTTTATCCCGGAGTGTTAAGTAGTTCCCTCGGGACGCATGTGAAATTGCCGAAAACGGCTTGTGGTACATAATTACGGAATTACCTACGGTCCGTTTACGGTACGTACGGTCCATTAGAAAGAAAACTCACATTATTTAAGCAACTTATTTTTTTATTTTATACGATTTGCTTTTAGTTGCATCAGCTACGGCCTCAGTTAACAACTTCATAAGGTCATTTTGTGAAAATATGTCTAAAATACCAGGACTTGAAGTAGTATTTTGTCTAAATGTAAAATCTTTAAACGCATCAGCCGGGATTGTCAGTCCTTTACCTTTCTTCCCCTTTTTCTTCATACTATTTTTAGTTAACTCGAGTAAAGCTAATAATGGATTACCACTACCAGATTTATCGTCAGAATCATCGTCATCATCATCGTCATCACTAGTGCTGTCCTCCGATCCTGATTCAACTAACTTATCTATTTTATCTCGCTTTTCTTCGAGTGCGGGTTGATTAGACTTTGTCGTAGTTTCTTTATCGGAAGATGAATCATCAGAATCAAATGCTAACAGTTCTTGTATATCAATGTCATCTATAAGTTTGGCAATACTTTCTTCAACTTTCTTCCCGCTTTCTTTGCTATCTAGAGACGTGTATCCCAATATTTCAGGTGTTGTAGAAGTTACCGTCGTAGTTTCTTCTTCTACACTAGAAACTTCCAATCTATCAAATTCGTCTATTGTAGTCACCATTTTCACTGAACCTACCTCATTTTGATCTTCAGGAAGTTCAATGTTAGCAAGAATTTGATCTTCAATTTTTATCGTTGCTGGTGTAGTTACATCGTTTACTCTTGTCGCCTCCTTCCCTGCTGCAGCTACTTCAGCTAGTTTTGCCTTAGCTTCAGCTGATTTGTCAGTTTCATAATCGTATTGGTCTAGATACTCTTTTACTTCTTCGCTACCAAACATTGTCGTAATAAAATCTTTAAAAAGTTTATTTTCATCTAAAGCTCTCAAAGCGTCTAAACTTTGGATAGGTAAAGGTGAATGATCGAGTGTATTTACAACATCAGTCACCGGGTTGATTTTATAGGAAGCCGTGGTACTCAAATAATAAGCAAAATCGAAAGTCGATCTACGCCGTCTTTCTGTTGTCCTCCGTATTCCTGTTGCTGTTTCCTGCGAGAGCAGATAAAAGTAATTTTAATTATTTGAATTAATTTTGACAATCGTCATACGAATAATACGTAGGTAAGTATATAAGTATGCAGATACCTATATATATTATTTAGGTTTGATTTCTAGTTCTGTGTTCTACATGTCATTTTTTTTTAATAAAATAATCCTTTTTGTATATGGAAGAAAAAAATAGTCAAGTAACAAATACTAACCATTTCTAAGATCCCCTCGATCCACTCCGTGTAGTAGCCAAGCTTGGTGAACACCGTGGGGGCGTCGGGAGCGCCACAGTTCGGAGAACCAAAACTGACGACTCCTACCAGAACGCCGTGTGCCACACCTGGCCCACCTACATCCCGCTATGAAAAAAAAAATGTAAAAACATGGTACCTAAATGATTAGGCTATTTACAAAAAAAATGGCATCCAACAGGTTCTGCCACGTCGCGTGAAACACATCTAGATGGTACTTTAAGTCCTATTTTAACTTATTATAAAATCTGCTAAAAAGGTGTTAAATACTATAATATTTTTACAAATTGAACGTCAAAACAATATAGCTTTTTACTAAATGACATTCAAAGCCAACGCTGACTATCATGATCATGATGATGATGACGACGATGATCATGATGATGATGACGATGATGATCATGATGATGACGATGATGATCATGATGATGATGATGACGATGATGATTATGATGATGACGATTATGATGATGATGACGATGAAACGATGATAACGATGATGATGATGACGAAGATGTTGGCGATGATAATGATGTTGGCGATGATAATGATGATGTTGAAAAGATGATGATCGTGATGATGATCATGATGATGATGATGATGATGACGATGATGGTCATGATGATGATGATGATGATCATGATGACAATGATGATCATGATGATTGATGATGATGATGATGACGACGATGATCATGATGATGATGACGACGATGATGATGACGATGGTGATGACGATGATGATGACGTTGATGATGACGATGTTGATGATGATGACGATTATGATGATGACGATGATTATGATGACGATGATGATGACGTTGATGATGATGATGATGATGATCATGATGATGATGGCGACGATTATGATGATGACGACGACGATGATGATGATGATGACGATTATGATGATGACGATGATGATGATGATGACGATAAAACGATGATAACGATGATGATGATGACGATGATGTTAGCGATGATGATGAAGACGATGACGGCATCGTTTAAATATTTTTTACATTTGCTTACATTACATGCACCCCCTCCTTTAGAAAAGAATCCAGCACAAAAGTTTTTGTAGGTTACGTACTCCCTGAAAAAAAATATTACGTATATTGTACAGTGTATTTTCATCCATAATACCACATTTTGAAAGTAGATAACATCGTACACGTACCTGGAATAAACGTCTTGACATTCCTTTAACGGATAGAAGTCGAGCTCGGCGTACGCAAGCCGATTAGACCAAATATTGTGAATTATATTGTTACTCTGAAAATATGAAAGTAGATAAGGGTTCATCGTTATTTATTAATACACATAAAGGTATTATTATATCGAACTCAGACGATCTGATGCAGGACAAAGCAAAATGTTCGATAATTCAATCATATTGGCTACCCTTGTTATTACAAACAAAGATAGTCTTCCAATGCTATATATCACTTACTGATCTCGCTCCCCAACCAATGATGGTGATGCCATTAGTCGTATGAGGTAGCGGCCATGGATCTCTGTCAAAGTCTATCTTCTTTATTTTCTCCACACGTCTCCCGAACTTCAGGATTCGAAGCAGACGCATAATGGCGAGGTTGTTCCTCAAATTTTTTGGGTTATATTCAGGATGGAAATAGACCTCCATGATCGGGATATTCTCCTCACCACCCTCATATAAGTCGCAGCCAACTTGTACGGAGAGGAAAGCTGGGTTCTCCCTGAAGAACCTGTTGTTCCAAGCTCTGGAGAAGAAAAAGACTGGTACTGGTAGCTGCTAATATTACATGTTGATTCGTACCATAGATAGTTGAAAATATGATCTTACTAAGACAGCTTTCCCGACATTTATTCCTGCTTTTGAGTATCTTACGTGGTTGTAGGTTTTCCGTTATTTCCGTTAAAAAAGGCAATTGGTACTAGCCCAATAACCTCGTTTTAGAAACTAATATGTACCAAACATTCTGAATCAGCAATGTCTAAATAAATTTCAAACGATATCTTACAATTGAAGACACGACGCAGCAGTGATGACTAGATCAGATTTGATAATTGAGCCGCCGCACTGGAACTTCTTGAAGAAATGAACGCTTGCCATGAAGGGGAACCGCTTGATTTTCTCTCTACGTCCCTCGAAAATGCGACGGCCACTTGGCTCTGTAAAGTTATTTAATATTAAATCAACTTCCTTATAATAAAAAAGCTAAGTAATAAGTACCACATAAAGTCGAAGGAAGGATGAACATTTACTTGTCGTATAATTTATCATAAGAAAAAGTCACTTACTCCAGAATTCATTGTCACTCAAAATATTACCATCCGCATCAGTTGTATCTTCGGCAACTGTTGTGAAGTTATTTAAACTATCAGTCGTCCTTAAATGACTTAACACTTCTGTGTTTATACCAAAACCAGCAGCATTATTGGTAAAGCCGTATTGATATTTTAAATATTCAAGCTTTCTAATAAATGTTTCAATGTGTGTAGTTACATCGACATCATCTGTTGTTTCATAGCTTTTATTATCTTCATTTAATACCTCATTTAACTGTGTAATAAAATATTGCGTTTTGTTATCGATGTTATCAACTCTGGCTAGCTTTGCTATTTCTTTCAGATTGTCGTGATCCTGTAAGGTGATGGTGACGAAGAAGTTGTGAATTGCGGCAAACTCTGTAAACCTCGCTTTATTTTGCACGTGTTTCAGTTTGAGAATGGAGAATATTCTGTTGACGGTGTTCCGTACTGCCAACTCTGTTAAAACTATTTCGTTGTCTTCTGCGACAGGGAGTTCGATGAGGCTCTGAATTTCGAAGAGAGAGTTTAAAAAAATTAAGCAAAATATGTTTTTCTTGATGGAAAACATGTGAAGAAAGATACTTTTTTGTATCGAAGAAACGAAATACAATGAATTTATAATTATAATGGACAATTTCACTTATGTATCAAAATGTGTTTATGATTAAAGTTGTTGCTCAATATATTGAAATATGTTTTATGGCGTCTGTTTTATTTCCATATTGAGAAATCGTGCAAAAAAGAAATTGCAAAACCAAGTAATAAATATTTAATTTAGACCATATTTTATTGAGTTATTGTATTGCAACATCTCATTGTAATTCAAACTTTTCGTTGTGTACACTTAAGTCAGTCCGTTTTTGTCATTATTTAAGTTATTTTAATTTATATAAAATGAAGTTCACTACAATCATCGTGTTTCTAATTTCTGTGGTGGTAGCTAGACATAATCATAGGACACTTCTTGAGAGTATATTGAAGTCCAAGGGTAATTTATACACGAAAGTAGACGACGATGTTCAAAATGTAATGAATAACCTTTTCGATTCACTAAATTTAGCTGCAAATTTTGTCACAAGAGCAAGAATTAAATTGTTATTAACAATGCATTATGATTTAAAAAGTGTAGCCGAGAAAAACTTTGAAGTATACGATAAAATGGTAGATGCCGCTAAACCCGAAACTGTTAATAAAAGTGTGAACGGAATAGAATTGTTCGAATTAATAGAGGAAATATTAGATGATAAACCTAATAAGTCTGGTGTATTTAGAGCACACAAAATGTCACGTAAGCACACCAAACACAAGACAACTGTAGCAAAAGACCACACTGCTACTACAGAAGCATCGACTACTTTACATAATATCACACAGTCCGAACCTGTATTCGCTGACAGCAAAGAGTTCATGCAATTTATTCGGGACTTTATAAAGAAAGTTGATAATCTAACTGAAAAAGATTTCACTAAGTCCCCGACATTACCAGCAGATGAGGACGAAATTATTGATGAACCTAATCTTGATTTTTGGCGTAAGTAGAAAATATTTCCAATGTTTTTGAAAATGATATATTCATCGAATAACATGGAATTTTCGGGAGATGAAACCCTTAACCCTTTTTTAAAAATGTGCATCAACATCAATGGAAAATTTAAATCAGCAAGTGTCTTCTTTTTGGTGGCTAACATACAAGTTCATGTTCCATTCGTATATATGTATACTTAGTCTGGTGGCTTTGGCTCTGTGTATTATTATATTATTATTGAAATAAATGTATTGCTGCTTGAATATTTATTTTATATTTATACCATAATTTATACTTCATTGAATCCAGCTACTTAGCTAACATTTTTCTTGTTTTTCTCCAAAACTAACTTATCAGAATAAACTAACAAAGATCAAACACTAAAGAATTGTTAACAAAAACTTAATTTGGGGAGAAAACGACACCGAAGTAAAAACATCCTAAAATGATACAACCGTTTTCAGATCCACCGCCAGTCCTTGAATTAGATTACGTCAACGATTCTTATAGCAGGCGAATATTTAGGGGCCGAAGGACCAGAATAAAGAGTTACCCATTCCTCGTGAGCATCCATCTGATGGAAACTTTCACATGCGCTGGATCTATTCTTACTAAGGATTTGGTCATCTCGGCAGCTTCTTGCTTACAATTGTAAGTGGCGATGTGCGATGTGTTCGTAGATAATATCAATCTTTAGGTAACATAGTGCAGGACGCCTTCAGCCAAGACTTAGCAATCTGTAAAAGTATGCAGGCAGAAGTTGCATGCGTCGTGACCCCCAAACCTATGCACATTAGGGAAGCCAGCAGTGGAGATACAAATTTAAGTGATGATGAAAATTAATAATATATAGGTACAGTAAAAAGGCAGTAGAAAGAATACGATGAGTAAGATGGTTAGCGATTGGCGGTATGGCGATTTCATCAGATCGCCACATTACAAATAAATAAGGTTAAAAATACAAAAGGAGGAGCACATAAATGCAACGCTGGCCAAGTACTTTAAAATGGGCTCAACAGGGCTCTGGCAATACCAATTAATAAGAATCTTTAACAAGATCTGTATCCTACTAGTCTTGGTGCACCCGACCACCCCGATGGTTGTTGAAGGTTATTATTTCTACAGACATCAATTGTCGAAAAGAAATAAACAATTTCACGTGAACATCTCCCCCATTTTTTCAGACTTTACAACAACAGGTTCTACAGAGAAAATCCTAGGGCTGTAGCCGTCCGAGTCGGCAGTGACTACTTCGCTAGGGGGGGAGAGAAGATATATATCATGGAGGCGTATTTTCACCCTGGCTATGATCCAAAAACGTTGAACAATAATCTCGTCCTCCTCCGGTTACTCAAGAGTATCAGGTTCTTGAGACGAGAGAAGAAAGTCAAACGGATCAGATTTGATAGGCGCAAAGCAAATCTACCAGCTAATACTGAAGGTATTATAGTGGTCGGCTGGGGAGCTAAGAAGGTTTGTCACTCTTTTATCTCTAGAACTATCATCCTTACTATCGTCCTTATCTCCATTAAATTAAGGTTCGGCGCTAAACGTTAACACGTCATCTGGTACTTACTTCTAGGCGTTGTCATTTCAGTCTTTTTAAAATTCAATTTATTATTTCAGCAAAACAATATAATAAACCAATTCGAAAGAATGTTGGTAGCACAATTAGACATATATCACGTGAATGAATGCGCAGATATTTACTCTAGGTAAGAGGACAATATAATATTCATATTGTTAAAAATAATATACAAGCTTTAAAATGTGGCCTTAAACATTCCTAAAACCTAAGAGACTGGCAGCATTGCAACGTCAGATGGCTAACAATACCAAAAATTAAAGCCAGATTTTGGGTCCCGGGTACTTGTAGCATCAGCAATCTAAACTTCATGACGCTGTTGAAATTGTTTTAAGGGGAGGCAGCCCGGAACTTGGTAATAATCCCCTTTATGAAAAGAATAGAACAAAGACCTTTATTTCCGTAATTTCCATATACTCACTAGTTTTTAAAGTAATTCTTAATTCCAGGACTTTTGTGACTAACAAACATTTCTGCGCCGGATTCATATCATCAGGTGGAGGCGCATGCAATGTTAGTAAATTGTACTTCTTTATATAACGCTATAATATGATAACTGTAATTACCATTATTGGTAAACAGTTACACTTGTCTATGAGGGGGACTTGTTCCGTTCGTTCTAGATCTAGTCTCATTATTAATACTGCTGCTATCACAATGCAATACAGTAGCACTAGCTTCAAAAACTACAGGTTTATCGTCAGAACCTAAATCTATCTAATCTATCGGTAGACCTATCAAAAACTAAATCGCTGTTTGATGCCCTTACTGTCAGATTGGCCTGTTATTCACTTTATGCTTTTATCGTATGAAATTCAACCGCTATATTGGATCAAATTGAAGTGCAAGATGATGAAGGAAAAGTACATTTTATTTCCAGAAAGATCTCGGTGGTCCAGGAATCGTGGGTGGTGTATTGGTTGGCGTAATCAGCTTCGGGGCTCCGGTCTGCGGATCTGTTGATTCTCCAACAGTATTCACTAAACTGGGATTTTACGCTCAATGGATCGATAGCGTTATAAAGACGGTAATATTGCGATCTTTCTATATTTTTATAGGCGTAACTTAGTAATAAGTTTCTATACCCCACGGTCCAATAAGAAGCTAATTATACTAAATGAAAAGTTCTCTATGCAACCTTCTTTTGTGAGTTATAATTCGTATTATAGGTTTATCGTATGAAATGACTATCGTCTTTAATTAAATACTCTACTATTTCTACTACTCCTATTTCAATGGGTCGATTATTTTTATAAATAATTAGCGTGCGAACTCGCATTTCGACTTTTGGGAACTACAGTCAGAATTGGTTGATGTCTGTTGTATTCCAGCGACAACGTAGCTTGACCTATTTCCCCTCTTTTACAGTATGGACTTGTGGTAGGAGCGCGAACAACGCCCAGGCCTCAGACTCATCAACAATTTCCTTATACTTCGTCTACGACCATGCGGATAAACCCGTTCTTTTCGGTAATACCGACAGTGGGGCCGGTCAAGCCGTTCTATCCGGACGATCAGTTTTCCACCAGAGACTGAAGAGAACGCTCGTTGAGACATTAAAGGCTAGTCGTATCGCCGATTATTAATAAGAATATACATTGCGCATCTAAACTCGCCTTCTTTCCGGTCTTTTACAGACAACTGCTAAACCAATACGACAGCCAACTACATTGCGCTATGCTAACACAATACGGACTCCCATATTTAGCTTCATAAGAGTATCAAAAGCACTGATCGCACCGGTCGTACCGAGCACAGACAGCCCTGTTAGAATACAATCGTCAGGTGAGGACATGGCCGCATTCCAGTCGGCACTCGCCGAACTGGCGCGGGGTGACACCAACTACCTGAAAGACATACTCTATGGCGATGTTACTGAAGATGATTTTAATGAGATGTTTAAAACAACTCAACCGGCATTTGATCCTATCCAACATCCATTGGTTAATAAGAGTTATTTCCCTTTACCTGGGATTCATACGTTACAATCGACCTCGAAATATGTAACCGTTCCTCTGACAACATCGTCCACATTGGCACCGATCCCGCCACAGTTAACAGATCCTGTGGACCCCACTACTACACCACCATCTCGCACACCGCCGACCACCACTGAGGGTCATATCGCTGATATTGAAAATCTGTTACCAGACGAGACATTCGAACATACAGATATCAATGAATATGAAACACAAGTTCCAATGTATGTACATAGAGTAGATTATGCTTCATATGAAGATTCGACTACGGCAGAGCCTGTGACGGAACCTTCTCATTATCACCATAAACACCACCATCATTCAGACAAACGCAAAGAGGACAGTTATCGTTACACAAATGAAAATTATTTGGATTCGCAATAAAAGAGTGGTCATACAATTATTACTGTTTTATTGATGATTGTAAAACCGTTTTAAACATTACCTAAATTAGAATATTTATCATCAGCTGTTGATTTTCTACGTACATATTATTGGATGTCTTCTTCTTTTTCATTGATCCCTTCTGCTTCAAAATATACAGGTTATGTTTTAGAACAGGGATCGCTAAGCTACCAGTGCCAAAGAACATCTAGAGTACCTACGTATTTTTTCTAGCAATATTAACAAGCAATATTCCTTATGAAATATCTTACGAAAAATACTTAGACATAATAGTATTATACAATTGAACCTTTCACGTAATTAGAAAAAATAAAAACTTTTATGATTCTCAATAGTGATCTCGATTGACATTTCTGTAATCATTGGCACGATAGTGATCCATGTTCAAAAACTTACCCTGTAGATTCAGCTGCACTGCCTGGCTACAGCTGATTAGCGCTAAAGATCTCTATATCATCAATTAGTGACGCATTGAATTTGCCATCTTGAATTAAGTTTCCACTGTCTGTAGCATTAGTGGTAGGTGGTATTAGTTCTTGTTCTTTAGTAGTGGTGGTAGTTCTCTCCGTCATTAACTTTGAATAATAATATATAACTTTCGATGCTGATGACATGTGATTCAGGACCATTAGGGTGCAGATTAATATATAGAGTTTCATTATATTAGAATGATCTAGGTTTGTCCAAAGTAGGTACCAATTTCAGAACGCAATTTTTATTTTATTGCAAATTGTTCTAAACTCGTAAGGTATATTTCGAAACAAATCAATTTTATTTTCTTATCAATCAAATTTAATTCTGTAAAAAAAAAATTTAGTAGCATTATTTTGAATTCAACAGTTTTACTGTGCATTGTTCAAATTCTAAATTTTAGTTCTAAAGACAATGATGGCTGCCAGAGTAATCGTTTTTCTTATAACAACAACTATTGCTAAACATCATCATAGCAGTAAAAACGTTTTAGATCATAGAGAAAATTTCTTCGGCAACGTGTATGTAGCCATTCACTCCATCATGGATACCTTGTTCGAATCTATTGGTCTTGCTACTAACTTTTCTAAAGAATCAAGCACCAAACTATTGCTAACAATGCATCATGATCTAAGTAATATAGCGGATAAAAACTTTGATGCTTTTAATGATGTCAAAAATATAATCGAAGTTGACGTCAGCAATCACACTCAAGACATGATTAAATTAGATGCTGTTGTTAATGAAGTTTTAAACGAAAACAATTTTGATGTGTACAACTTATTGAAAGGAACCCAGTACAAAAATAAGCGTGCGAAGAATAGAAAAAGGGATAAGAACAAGAACCAGATTCCGGAATTTGGCGACAGTAGAGAATTTACAGAATTCATAATTAAGTTTCTCGCTAAAGTTAACAATCTTACCATACAAGATTTCAAGAGGTCTGCTAAATATGGGAGAAATGCGGTTCCGCCTAGCAAAAATCTGAGAGTTTGGGGTAAGTTGTTTACATACTTAGAAAATCTATAAGACAATCGTTCTTGAACTTACGATGCAAACCTAGCTACATGTACAAACAACTGTAGTTATGTTTACATCTTAATTAACAGTGATGATAACGTCACATTCCTCTGATTTGCCTAAGATAATTAAGGAAATTATTTCCCACAGATGTACCATCAAGTATTGAATTAGATTCCGTAAACAAAACTTTCACCAGAAGAATTTTTAAAGGCGCGAAGACGCAAATAAACAAGTTTCCATTCGTTGTGAGCATTCACATCATGGGCGAGTTCGCCTGCGCTGGCTGCATCATCAACAGGGATCTCATCATCACCTCGGCTTCGTGTTTACAAATGTAAATTGATATAAGTCCTTTCAAAGATTTTGCATTCCTCTGATTTACTTAAATTCCAATAGAAATAAAATTATTAATTCCTTCTTATGCCTATTTGGTTTAACATCATCTTTTATTTGTCTTTATCCCCAGAGCTTACAGAAACGATTTCTTCAATAACAATTTAAAATCGATCTACGTGCGACTCGGTAGTGATCACACAACGCGCGCAGGCGAGACAATTCCAGTCCAAAACTTGTACTTCCACCCTCAGTATGAGCCGGAACACTTACTAAATAACTTGGCATTGCTTAAATTGGAACAAAGAATACGATTTTCGAGACAACAGAAGAGAATCAGACGCATAATGTGGGACAAGACTCCGGGGAATTTGCCTAACGATACCAAAGGAGTTCTTATATTAGGATGGGGTGCTACAAAGGTATTGAATACTATACAATACATTGAGGCTTCATTTGTGCAGTGAGTTTACTTAAGATACATTACAGTGTAGCTGGGATTTTCAAAGTAAGGGTCCATAAGAGAATTACCAAGTTTTCTACTGTCACTGGTTTATTCGATATAATATCGTATATGTGGTACACAGGAAAAAATGATGCCGTCTGAACTTAAGAGCTTAATATTTAACTACTAAGTACAGACACACATAACTAAGGTGATCTCAAATCTGTTAATCTTAAAACACTTTTGATCCCGATAGTCTAAAAAAATATGCATTTTTATCAAAGATAAGATATCATTGAAACATTTATTTCAGAAAAATCATCCCATGCGGAAACATCCAAAGCTGGCTCTGGATATGCTTGATGTTTTCAGTACCAACGATTGCAGGAAAATTTACTCAGAGTATGTATTGCATAGAACATTCAAGTAGTTTGGTCTATTATAGCTCTTTGTAGCTACTACTAAGACCATGCGTGAAATCTTGTGTTGAGTCCTTTTGTTACTTCCAATATTAGACAATGTTATCATGGTAACTACGTTTTATTTCAGAGACTTCGTAACCAAAGATAACTTTTGCGCCGGTTTTCGGAATACGAGTGGCGGTGCCTGTAATGTTAGTTACCATTTTATTTGCACTAAATAAATTGTTCCCATCTGCTTTATGAGCGATCTTTAAATACAATATGACTGGCCTAGTTCCCCACATATTTTTTTACTATAATCCAAAACCTCCAAAACTAATTTGGGGATTACGAGAATATTCAATCTAAAAAAAAATCATTCGTTCATAAACATGTTCTAATCGCCCATTCTTTTAAGGAATCTGAGATCCTTTCTCTAGCTGGAGTTAAACTCGTTATCAATGTCTAGGGTGATGTTGGAGGCCCTGGGATAGTCGGAGCACTTTTAGTGGGAATAGTCAGCTTCGGGGCGCCAATATGCGGGACTGTAGATGCACCAACAGTATTCACCAAACTTGGCAACTACGCTCCTTGGATTGAAAGCATTGTGGTGAGAAAGCAATTTTATTTAGGCCTAGTCTTATAGTCTCATAAAAAAATAAAAAGGCGCCTTCTAACACTTTAGCCGAAAGGCTAAGTATAACTTGATCGGTTGAGGAATAAAAGGTAGCAATTCTCTAGTAGAACTAAACAATAGAAAAAATATCACGACGCGTCTATTGATATGCGAACAATCGTTTATTACGAAATTATGCTTACTCTCATTGATAATTTTCAGAATATGCAGAGCAAAGAAAATCAAACTTCTAATAGCACTCAAAATACACGCAGAAGAATGGAGGACTTAATATTGCAGGTCAATATAACAGCAACCGATGGCAATAATAATGAATATGCAAATTTACGGTTTCGTGGCGATGATTATCCCGAGGAAGTTAAAGTACTAAGAGATATACTTATCGATTTAGTTAAGACCGATACGACCGTAGTAGATGAAGTTATCTATGGAGACCTGTACGATGAGTTCAATAAGATCTTTAAGAGCAAAGAACAAACAGAAGAGCAAGATGACGAACCTCCATTGAACAAAAAGTACAGTAAACGTCCTCCCGAGAAAGATTATAACGTGAAGAGTCAACAAGCCGAAACTGGAGTAGTTACCACTACTCCTACAACGACGTCAGACTCTTTCTTAAATAATGAGATTAACTCCGCAAAAAACAAGTTTAAGTCATATTTCAGTCAATCTTGTAGCAGTTCAGAAGATGACATGAAGACTAATAATGCTATGAAAAATGATTATACAGACAATTACGAAAAATCTAGTGAGGAACGCGGGTTGAGTATCGAGGTTCCTAGAACATTTTCAATTAAATATTTTGCAGATGAGTCATCAGAAAGGACGGAAAAAAACCAATATAGCTCAAAAGAATCTGAAATACAGAATTCAGGTTCACGACTTTCTGAACAGTCAAGTGAAAACCTCAATGACAATAATAATTTCTTCGTTAGAAACAGAGAAAATTCAAACAAAAAGAACTCAGATATAATAGATTCAAGTTCTGATGAAATGACTGCGACAACTGCTATTTCTACGCACATACCTTTTTCAGGAACTCGTTTAGACTATGATTCTAAAGATGATACTCCTCTTTTATTTGGAGATGAAGCGAAGGAACGAGCTAGGAAGGCAGTCACGAAAAATCATCACGTTCATAAGAGCATTTCTACGATCTCTGTTCATTACGATGGCAAGTCTCTTGCAACAAGACCTTACTTTATAGATTTTGGAAAAGTTGAAATGACTGGTACCTCTAAGAAACATAAACGTAGAAGTAGTACGACCACAGAACGTGCCAAAGACACAGTCAGTTACATGAAAGCCAAAAAGAAACGTAATAAAAACAGATCACTGAGAATATTCCGACCTAAAACATTTGTTATAAAGCTATAAGTGACAAAAGTAATAAAATTTTACTAAATAAAAACCAAAAATATTATGATCATATTTGTAGTAGTGTGGTTGCATTAGAAAAATATTGTTATGATGACTACTTTTGCTGTTGTAATATATTTTGGTACATTTATTACACTAGTGAGTAAAATATATGTGTGTGTAGTATTATTTATCTCCCTCTACTCTTTTACAGCTTTACAAGTCTATACAATATATATATATATCTGCCTAGCCTTTTCCCAACTATGTTGGGGTCGGCTGCCAGTCTAAACTGGATGCAGCTGAGGACCAGTGTTTTACATGGAGCGACTGCCTATCTGACCTCCACAACCCAGTTACCGGGTAACACGGTACCCCTTGGTAAGACTGGTTGTCAGACTTTCTGGCTTCTGACTACCCAAGTCTACAAGTCCATACAATATAGTAGTAAATTGTAAAAAATAATAATGGATAATTTAAAAAAAGATATTAATAAACCTCAATGATAACAGATACGACGCAGTCTTCTTGTAGCCAACGAAAAGAAAAAAATTAACTATCTCCACTCAGTTATTCATCTTCGACTGAAAATTAGACTACTTTATATCCGCATGTGACGAAGCACAAAGGAATCTTAATCAACTTAAATAAAACCGGCCAAGTGTATGTCGGGCCACGCGGAGTAGGGTTCCGTAGCAGGTCTTAGTTAGTCAGCTATGACTCTTTTACCGGTTAAGGTTAAGATACTTAGTCGTTAAGCCTACTTACTTAGTATATAGTTTTTCTTGTAAGTTCATTACATGTGCTACGTTTATGATTTTTTTAATTTTCATTTCTAGATACAGCCAGAGGGGGGACGCTCGTATCGAACAAAAATTTGCTAGATATTTCGTAAATGGCTCACTTAACTACTTATTCTTAGTTTAATAATTAGGTGAGGTGGGCTAGTTAGCTTTTAGTTTGTTATTAATTTGGTTAGTAGGTCTAGGCTAATCCGGGGCTGCGGGATGTTTGAAAGAGGTACCTTTTTTTTTTGTGTATGGCATCTCGCAGGTCAACCTAGAAGGTTGTCGACTGCTTAACCGGGCTTGCCTGTGAAGTGCCTTAAATAAATTTAGGGCCTCCAGCCAGGGCTTAACTTACAAAACTAAGCGACTACACGCTAAGGGCACCCCCTAGTGGGGTACGGGCCTCGGCTTAGGGCGTCGCTGGGGGAGGACAGCAAGGGACAGGCTGGATCAGAATAAATTATGATTATTATAATCGGGAATTTTAAAGCTATTAGCTCAGCTCGCGGGCTGGCTCGTCGAGCTAGGGTCGGGAGGGCATGGACAAGGTCGTCGCGACGGACCTCGGCGGCGAGGTCGATACGAACGCGGTCTGTGTTTGTGTAGAGTGCTAGTGGACCTACTGCTCTCTTGGAAGAGGGTTATAGCGTCATCGGGTATGGTGATTGAAAGAGGTACCGCACCCCCACAAACAAAGGTAACAAAAAAAGGTACCGAACACAAAGGGAGAAGGAACATTGATTGGGATGGATAGTCAGTAAGAGTCTGACACTACCTCTCGCTACACCCACAGCGGGAGCAGTCATTTGATGATCTCCCATCACATAAAAGTGTGGCGGGCTAGAAACGACGTTTAGTATCGTCCCCTTTTCGGGAATTATTTTACTGCTTTGGGGGGTCCCCCTGGTTATTACTTCATACTTGTGAAAATAACGCATTTCTCACCACAAGATATGGTTCTTCTTCGCTCTTTATCTCTTTGTGTAAATGAGACTTTCGAATCTTAGCTGGCAATCAATCAGCAATACAAAATAAAGCTCCCAACCTTTTTACACCAACTAGATAGTATTTCATTATACTGAGAAAGATTTAAGAAGTACTCCTTTGGCTCTACTTACTCTGTATGTTCTAAAATAAGCCCAAAGTTTACCGAGCCCAGTCAAATGTTCTATATTTTTCTATATCTTTGAGCGCTAAGCGTTTAGCTATTTGTATCAGACCTTTGAAAGCCATAAGAGACGTTGAGAGCATTTTGTAATTAAATCGCTATTTTGTGAATAATAAGCAACCTTAGAAAACTGTATAAAGGTTGAAAAGACAGTAAATATAATATGTTCATTAATAAAAGCAAAAGATTGATAAGCATAATCTAAGCAAATTTAAGCCAGATAAGCAATTTAACAAAGCAATATTCCCAAATCGTTATTGAAATCAATCGTATTGAGAGTAAACAAAGCGTTTTCAATTTGTTATTTTATTATTAAGTTTCGTAACTACACGTGCAGCTTATATTTCGCAATTTCAATCTATTTCACATTGCGTTACAACATTTTTTATAGATTTATTATCAATACCAACTTCGTATATATTTGATGGTTTGTTCAAAATCATTACTTTTGCTTTATTTTTTGCTGAATCATGATGCATTGTTAATAAGAATTTCTTTGTTGATCGTTTCAGCAGTGGGGCAAGATGTAACAAGGCGTTTGGTCCTACTGTGGCCATCGTTTGGCTGAAGTTGGACCTCAATATGGTCTCAAGAAGAGTCCTATGATGATGTTTAGCTACCACCACGCGAATCAGGAGCATGATGATTGAAGTCAACTTCATCTTATATAGTTAAAATCACTTAAATAATTACAAATACGGATTGACTTAGGTTTATGCAATAAAAAGTTTGAATTTCAATTATTTCGTTTTATTTATTTATAAGTCCTATTAATTTTACTATAGACCAACTATTTATGTAGCTGATGTACAATCTTAGGTTTCTAATTCAATGAAAAATAGGCTTCTTAAAAAAAGTGTAAATATTCTAATATAAAATTGCTAAAATATAGCGTCAAAAAATTCTTCCTCATCGCTGTCAACTGGAAGTATACCCAAGAGGCTGGCAGCATTGCCACGTTGGCAATGCTAAGCCTTTGGCCAAAGTAAAAGCCAGCCTTAGCATTCTTATGTATAAAATTATGAATTCGATTTCGTGATGTTTGACATAAGATGCAGCCAGATATGGCTTGGTCCTAGACTTGTTGATGATACTTATTCTCGACTGAGAGGCTAATAGGTAAAGTGTGGCCAATAAATGAGGATTATAGTAGGTCCCAGTTATGGACTAATAGTTGGAATAGAAAAGGGGGCACAGTCAGAATAAGATTTCAATTCATGTAGTTATTTAATTTTAATGACAATCCTATTTCAATTCAATTATAGTAAGATGTTGGTAAGATCAATTTTGAATTTTATGACAATGATAAAAATTTCGCAAGAAACAAGGAAATAAAATAAGCATCATAAAAAAATACATCAGTACATTGAGCAACTACTTTAATATCACAATCATTTTGATACAACAGTGAAATTTTCCATAATAATTATATTTTTCTCAAACTACATTTCATGTCGCAGAGAAAATCTTTCCTCATATGTTTTCCACGACGAGTATCATCTTGTGTCTCACATTTTTGAACATTCTCGTTCAAGTCCAATGTGCTACTGAACTACCAGCCTCGGACAATTACGGCATTATTGGAACTGAGTCGGCGATACGAAACACTGTGAACAATTTATTCTCCACTCTAAAAATTAAAGACATGCAGCAAAGACACAAGTTGAAACAATATTCAACAATTCATAACTTCTTTGTTTCCATAACTTTGCAAGATCACGACAATCTGAAGGAAATAGCAAGACTAACTAAAGTTGATAACATCGATAACGGCACTCAAGTTTTTATTACACAGTTAAATGAAGTATTAAATGAAGACAATAAAAGCGATGAAGCAACAGATGCTGTTTACGTAACCATACTTATCGAGGAATTTCTTAACAGGCTTGACCATTTAAAGGAAACGTATGGTCTTAAAAACAATACTAAATTTTATGACATTAATGAAGCTATCATAAAACACTTCAATGAGAATGAGAAACAACTTGAAAATGCAACATATTTAAGAAGAGGAAATGATTCCAATGATACTTTATTGAACAGTACAGAATTTTGGCGTAAGTATCATTCTTAATTCACAAATTATCAATAAAATTCGATAGATTTATATCTCTTGACTTACGTGATGTTACATTGATCATGCCTACTTAAATCTTTCAGAGCCGAGCCAGAGTGGCCGTCGCATCTATGGGGGAGAATCAGTGAAGATAGAACGGTTTCCTTTCATGGCGAGTGTCCAGTTTTTCAAGAGATTCCAATGTGGCGGCTCCATCATCAAATCTGATCTGATCATCACGTCGGCGTCATGTTTGCAATTGTAAGACTTTCTTAATTTCTTATGTTTGTTAAGATCGAACTTCTGGTAAAATTAAGTAAAATCATATTTTTTTATCTCTTCGATGGTTTATTTCACCTTCAGAGCCTGGAACAATCGCTTCTTTCGCGAGAACCCGGCGTTCCTCTCCGTGCAGGTCGGCAGCTCCTTCTACGATTTTGGAGGGGAAAACATTCCCATTATGGAGATTTACTTTTATCCTAACTACAATCCGAAGAATTTAAGACACAACCTCGCGATAATGAGGATGATCAGAGCGTTGTTGTTCGGGAAGGAATTTGAAAGGATAAAGAAGATAGATATAGACAGGAGTCCCGTCCCATTGCCGTCAAATATTGATGGCATCATCATAGTTGGTTGGGGTGCTAAAAGTGTGAGTTTTTTTACATGTGATTACTTATTAAATGTTATATTAGCACTACTTGTAAGCGTAGTATGTATATGTCAGTTACTTGGACTACAAAAAATTATGCAGTAGCCAACCTTTCTCCACATGTTACTCTACAATCAGAATGTTACGTGTGTTTCAGCTTAGCAACGTTAATGAAAACGCAAGGAGGAACAGGCTTTCGTATTCTGTGTTGGACTTCTACCCTCTTGAGGAGTGTCAGGAGATATACTCTAAGTAAGCTATATCATCACATCATTGTCTCTTACAATAATCATGCATATTAGGATTGCCAGCAAATAATCTTATTGTTTATTAATATTATCCTTTCCATTGTGTTGTTTGTCTTTATAATATTCTAAGGGAAGTATTTATATACATAACCTTACCCACGGTTCAAGCTATCTCCATACCAAATTTCATAATCAGTTTTACCGTGAAAGCATAACAATTAAACGAACTCACTTTAGCATTTATCTAATGGGAATGTTTTGTATGTCCCTGTAATATTTTTTAAGCTATTTTATGTTTTCAGAGAGTACGTGACGAACAGAAACTTTTGTGCTGGGTTCTTCTCGAAAGGAGGCGGCGCTTGTAACGTACGTCGATCTCAGATAATTCTCATACTTTAAGGGTTAACGAATATTAAAAGAAGCCTATGTCCAAATGTGGACGAACATAAATAGGCTGATTGCACTGAAGAGGTATCTGGTATATCTGGTATCTGGATCTGGTAATCTTTACATAGAAAATCCAACTCATATATGTAGAAAACTTGAAAAACAGTTCCACACAAATGAAAGACCAGGAAATTCCAAGAGTTACGCAGACTGAGAAAGAAATCGTGGAGGTTGCTAGCCAGCAGTAAAAACAAATTTTCATCCTTTATAATTTTTAGTTGCTATATGGCTTATAGTAGTTAAGGATTTAGTAATGTGGCATGCGATTGGAGAGCTTTATGTACCAGAAGTGTCATCATCATCAGGCTATTTAATATAGGTCCACTGTTGGACATAGGCCTCTTTTAACGCTTGCCATATCGTCGGTCTTCAGCAATGCAGTGCTTAAAAATTGTTATGATTACCAGATTTTTTACTGTCCTAACTTCTAACACGTGTTGAACAGTGAAGGTAATCTAACTCTTTCTGTTTAACATATCTTTAGCGTGATGCTGGTGGACCGGGGATATCAAAAGGCCTTCTGATGGGAATAATAAGCTTCGGATCTCCAGTGTGCGGCGCTCGTGACGCTCCTACTGTCTTCACCAAAATTGGCTTCTACACTGATTGGATCGAAGAAGTCATGGAAAAGGTGACTTATTGACTTAGAAACAGATTAGAAGCTACTGTATATAATTATGAGTATATTATCACATGTATTCCAAAGAGCCATGCTTAATCTCTTTGTTTTTTATCGAAAAAGTACCATATAACACATACACATTTACATATCATTAGCTTGGATCAGTACATAATATAGCGTTTTCATTCACTACACTTCTAATTCTTTAAGGAACGCCTATGCATACCGACCTTCGAATTTGTCCTCCGCACTGCTGACAATCTCATTTCATTTTCGTCATCAAACAGGTTTCTAGAAGTTCAGAATTTCATTTAATTAACATGGAACTTATTGATTAACCTTAACACTAAACTTTATTTTAAAGTAACCACTGACTCATTTATGAGCAGCATGGTTTTATAACATAATCTATTCTATATTAATTTCAAATTACAGAAATCAACAATGGAAAAAGTTCAGACGACAAAAAAAGTAAGAGGAATTCATACAATTAATTTGCCCCCCACATTACGCATTGAATCGAGTACACATCAGATCGATCCAATCGAACAAGAAGAAGAAAAACCGCCTGAGGAACATGAAAGTCTGCGGATGAACGATAAAACACATTCATTTAAAGGATTCCTTGCAACAATATTTAACAGTCAAGAATCAGCAGACTACCAAGATGAAACTCAAAGTGAAAATGAAAAACGAGTAAAGAAATCGAAATCAAAGAAAGCATTAAGGAGTAAACCAAAAAGCAAAAAAAAGAGAAAGGCGAAAAACAAAAACAAACCCAAAAAATCAAAGCATGAAAAGCATCATTCAAAAAAGCATTCGAAAAGGAAAGAAAAGAAATGGAAAAATAGACCGAAAACCAAAACTACAACCGAAAAATATTACTCATCTGACGAATTCCCTGAAGAAAAAGTAGGAAAAGTTACAAAATTGATAGAAGATGGTTATGACAGTTCTGATCAAATTGTTACACCATCTTACAAACAACATGACGATACAGATAAAGTGGAAAGTTCTGGTCAAGAGCAAAAAATGGAAAAAGCTATTCAAAGCCTTGTTGAAAATCTGAACTTAAATGATATAATGGAATCTGACGATACTTCACCTGAAGAAGAGAGCGCACGTGAAAACTTACAGCGGATAGTACAGACAAATCCGGAATTATTAAAATCAAATCTTTATTTGGCTGAAATAGCAAAAAAGAGAGGAGACAACCAAAAGAATGCCGTTCATAATAATAATCAAAATGCTAATAAGAAACTGGAAAGTTACGATAATGATGAAAGTAGTGAAGATGTAGCTGATGGAGATAGTGATACTGATGATACTTATGAAGAAACTGAAAAAAATCAAGCGAATAATAACAATATTGAAACCGATAGCAACGAAAACAATGGTAGCGAAGATATTGGAGGAAGAATTAACAGGAATAATGATAGTGAGGATAACGATACAGATTATGACAGCGATTCAGACGAAGAGTATGAGGCAATGGAAATCGGAGGCAAGACGAGTCAGAAGAAAAAGGCAAGTCGTAACACAACTGAAAAGTTTCTGAAGATGTTGGCTGAAACTGATGATATTTATGAATTGCTATTGGGGGGGCATGCAAGTTCGTAAATATCTGTCTATCGTGTCTATCTGTAGTTCATTGTAGTGCATAGCAGTCCAAAGCAAAAAAACTTCATATTTATTTTCAAAACTTTGGAGAACCATTTCTAACAATACACAATTTACCCTGTCAGTGTGTTTTCATCATATTTACCCCACTAGTTTATTCACATCCTTAACATTACAATTACACCTGTTTTCCCGAAGTCTTAGGCAGTGGTGTACCTGCTAAACACCCACATTGCCAGCTATAAAATTAAAAGCTCTACAGACCGATTTCGGTCATAACGACAGTGCACAAGAGCTTGCGCAGAAACAGGCGTACTCTCTACCCACAGGTCGCTCCATGGCCATCTGTTGGAAAACCTATCAACGAAATCTGGAACTTCACTTCAAAATAAAACCATTTTCTCAAAATTTAACATCTCATGATTTAGTTTCAGTTTGTTATCAAAGTAAAAAAAAGTTAGTAGGTATTATTATAAAAGTCAAACCTCTTTACACAAGTAAATTAGTAGCAGCCATTAAACCTATTTAATTTTTTAAATCGCAAACTTACTGTCAATTGTCAGAGTATTCTCTTTGATTGTCAGTGCAACTCTGCATTGCATTGAAAATGTCGCTGCTAACGTTAAAATCCGTCGGAGCTTATTCATCATTGTCAATAAAAGCAAGAGAAATTCACAACAGATGCAGAATCGGGAACCGCGACTGGGTAGGATTTGGGGTGAACGGTGGTGCGAATTACAAGGACGATGCTCACTTCCCGTTCCCCGCTGTCAGGTTTAAGGAGAACACCAGAGATATTTGTGTAATGTATTAACATTAGTTTAAGCATTAATCCTTCTGGTATTGATAATTTTTCCGAGATAAAAGGCTGCTTGTCTCAGTCTCCAGCTGATAAACTATCTTTAAACAAAAATATTAGATACGTCGATTCGTCGCGCATTTTCAAGACAAGGCTAAAAAAATACTGATAGATTTATAATATTCAAAGAATTTACTATGTAACATACTTAAGCTCTTATTCTTTGACACCTAGTTGCCTAACATCTTCCCTACTATAATCCTGGCTTCCCGTCCAACTAGATGCAGCTAAACATCAAAATTGCCTACAAAATCCAAATAACTTTTTACAAAGGCACGACGGAGTTGTAGGTTAAATATGGTCAGCCATCCGTGGACTCTGACCGGTGCTCTCAAACTCTCAATTTCCTTCTAGGCACTTCGTGAGAAGGAGAAGGGTGACTGGCGTATGCTGTGCTGTGAAGAAAAGAAGGCCCTGTATCGAGCGTCCTTTTGCCAAACCTTTGCAGAGTTCAAGCATCCCACGGGGCAGTGGAAGGCGATCGTGGGAGCTGGACTGATTTTAACCTCTTTCGCATTCTGGGTGTTCATATTTCTTCATTACTATGGTTCGTATGCTTGCTTCATAACAGCTATGAAAAATATATACATAAGTATTCTTAATAATCTGATCTATCTTCTTCTTAGAAGATTTTCTGGCTGTTAGTGCTGTTCTCAGCCAGGCACTTCAGCCAAGTTATTCAGCATTTTTTCCGAAATGATTTTTGCCAAGCACTATGTAGCGATGCAGCACTGCATCGTGCTTTAATCACGTTGATCTCATTCACAGTACTAGAACCCCTACCCGCAAGTCTATCAAGAACTGCGCAGAAGGCACAGCTGCGAAGGATGCTAGAACTTCGCGTGAACCCTATTGATGGGATCTCTTCTAAATGGGACTACGACAATGACCGGTGGAAGGTGGGACAATTTACACTAGCGATAAGTTCTAAGGCCAAAATTAGTAGAAGTTACTTAGTACGTAGTTTGGCTAAGGTATGTTACCGTTTCTGTCTTATTGTTGTATATTAATGGTTGCACGACAGTGGCTGGTATATAGCTTAGCCAAAACACTTGCTAAGTAACTTCTTCTTTAATCAGTCCAAGTTAAACTATATATAACAGACTTCAAAAAAGGAAGCGGTTCTATGTTGTATGTATGTTCACCGATTTCTCCTTCAATGAAGAAAATATGAAGCAATTTATAATAATTTTTTTTGTTTGAAGTAGTATATCCCCAAATTGAATATCATCATGATTAGATAATATACTTAGGGAATATGAAACGGAACTCTTCATAGGTTCATAGCAGAACTGTCGTAACAAGTAATATTGCTTTGTTTATACGTGTAGTCGATGACTGACAACTAACAAGGAAGAGGGGGAGGGGTGCGTCGACCTCCTACCACTTTCCAAGATTTAATATATCGTGTGAGGCATCGTTTGAAAGGGCTTTTGGTAAGGATTTCAAATATTAGTCTTACAAAAAGTCTGGGGGGTGGTGAATCCTAGGCACCACGAAATGATCGAAAAAACAAAAAGTGTTGTACATTTTTACAAAAAAATATAAAATACAACAGTCACTCAGAGACACCGACTTCTAGAGCCATGTAAAGCTCTGCAAGCATTTCAGTAGAAAGTTAAATTTCTTTTTCTCTCTTCAGTTTTTGGAAGCCGGTTATATTTTTTGAAAAAAGTTATTTTCTCATAATAAGCTTCTATTTATTTCTTTGATAACATCCTCTCTGTTAAGTTCTGGTTAGCTAAAAATTAATCCATTTTTTTCTTCCTTTTCAGTAATACTTACGCTTCGTCAACTTTATGAAGCTATTGTTTGGAATGGGACAATCGACGCGGAATTATGGCAGCATGTTTATATAAAGTTGTTATTATATTGACAAATAAGCTTACAGAAACACCACACCATGAATTGTCTCTAACAGGAGTCGTGGACGGACAATAAAAGTTAAATAATTAATTAAGGCCCAAGTTCACCGACAAGATAACAGTGCGATCAACTAAAACAGCTGTTTAACATAAATTCAATCTTCCATGTTTCGAAGGGTAGTAATAATTATGTATTTGAGTTTTTTTTTCCAAAACACGGGCCCATTACAAAACTATCTATCGGTGACCTTGGGCCTAAGTGTGCGTATGCCTAATAATATTCCTAATCTGATTTCTCTTTTGTTTGTGGGATTAATTGTCTAGTTCGCTGTCTCTCAATTTTAAATATTAGTTTGTGTGATGTCGCTTAGGCTTACTTGTCTCTGTTTAATGTCACGACCAATCAGAACAACCGAAATTATGTTTTTGCTCACGCGCTTGCATTTCATTGGTCGAACGAGAGGCGATAGTGGCGCCACCGTGTCCGCAGATGTCGGCTCTATTTATGAAAGTGTTTCGCCAGGTACTGGTTGATTTGTTAGTTTTTTGCTTTTCTTAAGTTGTTATTATGCTTGTTTATTTAATTAATAAATAGTTTCTTTTTTGTCAGTGGTTTGTTTTATTGCTCTATCCCATAATATTATAAGATTTTCCAGCAAGTCTTATCGGCGCATCATGTTAAACATTTTCTGTTAGCAATGCACCTTCTTCTTAGTCATGGGTATTTGACTTGGCAATCTCGTGTCTAGATGGAAGCAAACATTATTTCGCTCATATCAAAGAACCACCTATGTTTCTTCAGACACGTCCCGATAGGAAGCTATTAAGAAAAGCTACTTGTACATCGATCGTTTAATCACTAATTATCTAATTCATGACGCAATTTTAATGACTTCTTACTCATCCACTTCGAACGAGGTCAAAACAGTAAAGTTGTCAGCTTTAATTGTATAATTTTTCGGATTCATATAAGAATACATAGACCAACCAGACATTATCCTGCCCGATAGCGATGCCACCAACCAGGTCCAACTGGAAATCTAGAAGGACCCCCACAAACACAAAAAAACCTTCAATATCGGCCCAACCCATCTATCTCCATATCAAATTTCATATTTAATCTTTTGAGCCGTTTTACGCTTTCTTATCTAACTAATATCATAAATGCGAAAGTGAGTATGTTTGTTTGTTACGCTTGAAAAAACCGCTGAACCCAGAACCGATTTGAAAGATATCTGGTACGGAGTTAGAGGCGTCCCAGGAGACAGTTATAGGCTACTCTTTATCTAGGTGCGTCAAATAATTCTCAAGTTTCCATACTTGGAATATTTTTTCTGTATCGTGTGTACGCGTATACATTACGCAAGCCCTCATCACATCCACACCCACCTGGAAAAAGATCCCGCGCGGTAATAGAACGCACAGTACGAGTTCCGTCATAATTAATCAAAGTGTTTACTTTAATTTTTTATCTCAATAGGTACAAAGTTATGTAGATGATTCCTATGCAAAGTTACGAAGGATTTATACGAAGATAAATATATCAAAAGCTTAATTATGTAGTCAACAATATGATTAATGTATTACAATAGTGCAACTGTAATGTATTAGTTCCTGCAGTTATCGCGAACAAAAACCGATGGATTACCATGTAATGAATGATTAGCATTTCAAATTATTCTGTTTTTGTTATTTGAAATGGCCTAAGACCTATTTCATTTGGCACATCATCGTCATATGCCTAGCCTTTACCCCAACTATGTTGGTATTGGCTACCAGTCCTTCCAGTCTAACCAGATGCAGCTGAGTATATGATAATACACTGGATACAATGACTGACTGGATATATGATGGAAAGCAGAGACTGCCTATCTGACTTCCACAACCTAATTACAGGGTACCACGATTAGTAAGAATGGTTGTCAGAATTTCTGGCCTCTGACTCCTGCCGGGGCCAACTGCATAACATTATCCTGTGCTCTTAACAATCTTGTAAACTATTTTTTTTACTTTCTTCGATGAATCTGTATTACTATTAATATCTATACTTCTATAATAAAGCTGAAGAGTTTGTTTGTTTGAACGCGCTAGTCTCAGGAACTACTGGTACGATTTGAAAAATTCTTTCAGTGTTAGATAGCCCATTTATTGAGGAAGAATATAGGCAATATAATTGATGCTAAAACCAATAAAAGCGAAGCATCACTATTCCACGCTGACGAAGTCGCGGGCAGAAGCTAGTACAATATAACGCTGAAGAGTTTTTATTTGTTTAAACGCGTATATCTTTGGAACTATTAGTCAAATTTCTAAAATTCTATTAGCATTTGATCAGGTCACTGAGCTATGACCCGCCCAATACACAAATTAGCAATTATAAGATGTTAAAATTAGTAAACAAGCTAACACTCAGATCTAGAAACAACCATCAATCGTGTTTACCGAAGGTTTCAGATTTCAGGCAGGATATTTTTAAGCCTGCAAGCCTGTCTCAAGCAATGTAATTTTTCTTTCAAAAATAAAAACAGTAAGACTGTCGAAAGGGCAGCTCATAACTAATGTATAATGCATGGATGATGCAAAGTTTCCCGTCGCAGGATGTTCAGGTCGCCACCGATGCGTGTCCACCGACACTGGGTATAAAAGGCCAATGCTAATCAAATAAAATTCAGTTTACGTTTCAGTGAAAACCTGTTATTAAACAAAAATGAAGTGCGCGGTAAGTAGTCAAAGAGGACTGATTTTGGAAATAAGTGTTGCGGTCGTTAAAATTTGATTAGGTCTTTTTCGGTTGTTGATCTCCCGTAAAATTAGTTGAATTTTCCTAAATGTATAGTGTCCGTCCTTAGTCCTGATATAATAATTTGATCATTAATCTATTATTTAACAGCTGCTGCTGCTGTGCTCTATCTTTCTCATTTTTTACCTAACATCTGGCAAAAAGATCCTTGTTTATTTTTCGACATTAAATCTACCCACTCAAAACTTTGTATTTTCTGATTAAAAAGATATCCCACTACACACTAGATATATGTCAATAATATAGTCTGTCAGATAAGCTAAATGTGACCTATAAATTAAATGTCATAATCGTGTCATAAGTTATATTTTTCATCATGGTCATTGATACTTCATCGTCACTTAAGTCATATGCCTCTCCCAAGACACGCCACTAAGCTCGATCATCAGCTTTCTTCCTTCAATCCCTGCCCGATAATTGACTAATTGATATTTAGTATAAGTTTATATCTAAAGCTGGTTGGGAAACCTAACCTAAGTGATTTACAACGTGTGAAATAATAATGATATATCAATGCTTGATAATAAAAATATGTTGTTTTCTGTCCGCAGGTGGCATTAGTTCTCGCCCTCATCGGCATGGTGGTCGCCAACCCTGTCCCACCGCTAGGGCTGGGCCTCGGTAACTCCTCATTTCATTATAGACACTATTTGAACACTAAATCCAAGTCCATGCATAGAAAATTCCGTTAAGGTAAGCAGAAGTGACTGTTTGCTTGCCTTTCTGACTTCACTCACAGTTTATTAACATGTCATTGGTTGGCCCGATATTTTAAGATATTTTGAGGGTACCCAAAAATATAGCCTGTCAATACAAAACAAATTTAAATCTCAAACCAGGGAGCTTACCAGAACCTGAGAATTAGCAGGGCTCCTAACTTGATTTGTTCCTTTTTTCGTAATCGAGATTCTACACTGGAAGCGTATTGGGAAAAGACACACCATGTCAAAAATAAGATAAATAGACGCAACTCAGCAGTCTTGCTAATTGGGAGTTCATGGTAAGCTACCTGGTCAATGAACAGAAAGACAACACTGCACTGGTTTCTCCTATCTTTGGTAGGCGCAAATTGCACGGACACACCTTTGATTAGAACTGTATGAAATGACTCCGTAACGAGTAAAATTATCAAAAATAACGACTCTATATATATTTCGTAATTATTAGATAATGGGTAAACTATAGCTAGAATGCCTCTGAAATCACTATGCCTCTAGCTTCACAGCCACATAGCTTAGCTCAAAAAGTATCTATACAGTAATCTGCAATTCGACTCTTCAACTGCTTATATAAACACCTATGACTTTCCATTCATAATACAAGAAAATGCAATGCAAGAATTCAAGCTATATCTACTTTTCCTTCGCTCATAATTTCGATTTTGCAGGATGACGCAAAACTTAACAATATGACATTATTCTTTGCTGGCCGAGATAGGTCCGTATAGAAACGTATTCAGTATTATGGTTCAAGTTAACTCTTGTAATAATGAAAAGCATTTTTATTTAAGAAAACCTTATTATAAATTAATTCTTGCATCGTTTCGTACCTAGTTGAATTCTTGCATCTGTAGTATCTTGCTCTCTGAAAACTCTCTAAATGGTCGACGTATTACTTTACACAATTCTAGTAATGGACTTTCATTAACCCGCTTACCTTCTGGTTACTATAGGGCGAATTTTTTTCTTGAATGATTGATTTCTCTTACCTTAAACGCATGAACTATTAGCTCCAGCAAAAACCACACATGTGTTTTTGCCCTTAGTAGTCCTATGCGACCACAAAATAGACCAATCAACAAAAAGTAAAGCTTCGGTACGCAATGATTGTTTTTTGTTTTGTCTGTCAGCCTCCCCCGTCCTGCTGCCATCATACTCAGTTAGCTCCAGCGTCATCAACCACGGCGTGACGATCCCGCGCGTTGTGGTGTCCGCCCCGATCGTCCGCCACGTGGTCTCCGCTCCCATTGTCACCGCACCCATCATCCGCACCCCTGTCATCGCCGCCCCCGTCAGTGTCGGCTGGGGCGGGCTCGGCTGGGGCTCTTCCCTCGGCGGCTGGGGAGGCTACGGCTGGGGCAAAGGATGGCATTAAAACAAATAGACACGAAATTATTTTCTCAAAAAAGAATTCTCGTTCTGTTATAAATTGTTGTCACGTGTAAAAACTTGAGTCTATTGTTTATTGTATATAGTATTTTTCGCTTTACAGTTTTCGTGTACATATTGTAATAAAAAAATTCATAAGTTCCGGTATATATTTTTTATTACATGTGGAAATATTATTATTGTAACCTGAAACTGTTTTGAAATAGGCAAAGGTAAAATTTATTCAAGTTAGACCAACCACCTTTTAAATTGCCAAGGAGTGGTTGGTCAGCAACTTTTAGTTAGTAGATTTGAGTGGCAAAAAACATAAATTGACTAACAGGTAAGCTAAGTATCTACCTATTACTTAAATAAGCTATTTTTTTTAGAGATTGCCTACCTTACACACAATTTAGGTATTTACATTATAGTACAGTGCGTGTGTGAAAACGCACTAAATTAATACTACATCGGATACATTGAAAGGAAACAGGATACACACACTCAATGTAATGAAGTAATCACGAATACTTGTATGATTGGCTACTATTGATATCCTTTCAATATACCTATCTATGACTTAGAGTACAAGGTACCTATAATTTGGTACCTATATGCTTTGATTCGTATCAGGTAGGTAGACATAATTTTTAAGTTGTTTTATTTCTACGAATAAGTCAGAAAGAGCGAAATAAATATCCGGGACTGACAAAAATACAACAAATCAAAAACCATGAAAATCGGTCCAGCCGTTTTCGAGTTATAAGTGCTCGAACAAACCCGACTTTATTTGAGCCCTGTGCCAACCAGAGTGGGACAATATACTCGTATAGGATTAACAGGAACTAGTGAAAAGGGTAAAATGCTGCATCAATTAAAACAAAAATGGCTTTTTACAGTGTATAAAGTGACCGATTGAAAAACCATCATGGCGGCGGTGAGGCAATTTCGAAATATGGCAACATTATTATTAGTTGTAGTTAATTCAATGCAATACGTGGCGGCCCACGTCGAATCCTCTGTGTCTTCGGATTTATCTGACGATGGTAAGCAATAGTAACGATACCTCATAATTAAAACATAGTATAAAACGAAGTCTTTTTTGCCTCTGTCGTCCAACAAACAACGCAACGGATTTTGATAGGGTTTCCACAATCATTTGATTATTCTTTCGGAAGGTGTTTAAGTACCCGTGCGATAGACATAACAACCAAATACGAGCGAAATGCAAGAGCACGGTTGGCACGGTTGCTGAGAAATTGGCTGCCACGCTGCGTTTACGCAGGCTAGTTTTCCACCGGGAAAAATTTAATTGTTCCGGTTCTGTGTGTTTGTGCATGATGTATGTGTAACGAAACGCACCCACGATACAAGAGAAATGCTAATGGGGGCTTTATTTTATTTATTAAAAAAGAACTAGCTGATTTCCGAGTCGCTAGATAGATAGGCGTTTAGATACATTCAACTTCATACTTTCTACTTTTTTAAAAAGTGCAGGCAGCTCATGGTTAGTTGCAATTGTTTTGTTTATTGTTGTATCATAAGTATGTATGTCTTAAACCATGGAATGTCGATAGCGGATTATGCAAAGAAGCATTACCGCAAGCACAACGTGGGGGCGAAGGAGTGGCAGTACGAAGGCCTGCCCATAGAGTTCCCCAACCGACGGGACATGGACGCCGCCAATGAAATCATTACACCTGATATGAGTAAGAATTTTATTTATGTCAATCAGTGTTTTTGGAGCTATTAGAATAGAGATTTGTCTTCCTGGGTTGTTTCATTGTTTCACTCGCATCATTAGAACAGCTTAAAGATATAGATAAAGACCGCGAAAGATTTAAAAATAATCCTATCGTTCTTCAGGTTTCAATGTATCTCCACACCAAATGACCATCCATCTAATTCGCTTCAGCATTTTCCTGTGAAAGCGTAATAGAAAAAGCTACTTTCACATTTATTATATTAGTAGGTAGGTACTTACTAATCAAGATATACCTACTTACCTAGATTAATAGCTTGTGTCTTGATATAACCGACAACATTGCACACTCAAAAATATCTCCTCTCAGCAATGCCGGCAACACAATCGACCACCACTAAACCGGTCATGGACCGCCGCTTCCGTCGCATCTACAACCCCGACGAGGTGGCCGTGATCGAAGACTTCCCCTACATGGCTGCGCTGCTGGTGAACAACGAGCTGTGGTGCGGCGCCGTCATCATCGACAAGGATAAGGTCCTGACAGCCGCACACTGCTTGCAACTGTAAGTCTTTTGTTACGGTGGTCAGAATAAGCTTACCTACTAACCAAAAGGTCAGAGATATGACAAAATTAATATCTACCTTCCCTTACCTTCTACCAAAACAGTAAATGTCGACTACCGTGTAGATGTAGCTGCTGCCGTATCAATCAACTTGATGTGGGTGCACAATGCCTTTTGATACACATATCTGCTGTTATTTTAGGATAGACTACTAACTAGTAATGTATTTGCGACTGTCAAACACCTAATTAAGACAACTAGGACGAAAAGTGCTCTCCATATTACGCAGCGAGGCTATTATTAATGCAAAAACTCTATGGTACCTCCTTTAATATTTTTTTTGCCTTCAATACAATTTTTTGCCCCCAGCCAATACAATAACCGATTCTTCCGAGAATACGTCAAGATGCTGAACGTACGAGTTGGCTCCACAAACGCCACCTCCGGGGGCGAATTGCTGCGCGTATCCGAGATCTTCTTCCACCCGAACTACAAGCCCCAGACCCTGGAGTTCAACTACGCTGTGCTGAAGACGCATAAGAATATGACCTTCGGGAGGAAAGACCCTTACATCGAGAAGATTCCCTTCGCGAGGGATAAAGTTATTCCTGTTGATAATCAGATTATGTTTCTCGGATGGGGATCTGTTTTGGTAAGAATTGTTTTTTTCGCCTTTACCTGGTCCTGTTTGTAAACTGGTTGCTGTAGCGAGTAATAATTTTAAGGTATGTAGTAGATAATTGGTTTTCATAATGGTCGATACACTCATACACCTACCTAAGAAAGTTCTCCTACACTTTCTATTTAGGTCCTAGAACAACAAGAGTGACAACCTAAGTCTACCAGTTTTGCTTAGCTAGGCTGCAATCTGCAATACCGCAGTCATACCGTCATACGTTTTAGCTTTTACAAACATTAAGTTAGATATATTCCTATTGTTCTAAATCGCCCTATTGTTCTAAATCGCCCTATTGTTCTAAATCGTATCGGGTAATCCCAAAACCCTGTTCTGGAATCTGATTGTTTCCAGGGTATCGACGGCGCAGGTGGGCAGGTCCTCCTTCAGAAAGTGATGCTCCCGGTGTACGACTCCGCGGACTGTCAAGAGGTTTATGGACGGTAAAGTTTAATGGCCTAATAGTTACACCGTTACACGCACATTCTACTCAAGTCTACAACAGTGTGCTCAAGTGGTCCAAAATATGACTCCTTTACAGCTTGTCGTAGTCCCACAGTTTGCCAGGCAAAAATACTGCAGATATATGCAGAGGCTGCGTAAGGCCACGGCCTCGCGGTGCAAACGAAAGAGCCTCGCGCAGCCGAAAATTCAGAGACACCGACTTCTAGAGCGATGTATTGGTCCACTAGCGTTTAAATAAAACTTATTATTTTTTTCAGTATTTTTGGAAGTCGGTTGTATTTTTTTTAAAGAAAATATTTTATATTTTCTTCTTCTTGCACCATCTGAGATAACATTTGAACCTTTTTCTTTACTGTTCACAGAGATTTAGTAACTCGCACAAACTTCTGCGCTGGGTACATAACGATTCCGAAAAATGTTTGCAACGTAAGTTTCATCGATATTATTTATCTCACAATTGTACACGATGTGTGGCTAAGACAAGGCTTATCTTTTATAGTTTAAAAAAAATAGCATGAGTCATGTCGAGTCCATTTATTCGTATGATCATGAACTATTTGGCTTTCCTGTCCCAAACTCATGCTGGTATAATAGTCACAGCTTCGAAACCTTAGCTTTGTACTTAGTCCATTGAAAAGTTACATTTGGGGTTGCGTTTTTTAGAGGACGCAATTTTATTTTTTTGATGTGTAGGGGGGGTCAGTGTAAAGCTAAAACCAAGTTTGTGGGGTCGCCACCCTTGTCCCCCGGCCGCCATCTTGAAAATAGGGGTTGAAAAGGTTTTCACGATATATCTCCTAAACTGTTTATCCGATTTAAAAAAAATCTTGACATTTTTGTTGCAAATTAAATTCTCTACAACTTTGGTCCAGAAACTTTTTGTCATAGAACTATAAATAAAAAATTTATAAGCGAAAATGTTCAGAACCTTCAGGCCTTACTACCTGTTATTTCGTAGCGTTTCTTTATATTTTCTGAGAACATTTACCATAGAAATGTAAATATTTTTTATACCATCAGAAAGTAGAGATTTCAACAAACAAAAAGACCACCGACTTTTTTTTAAAAAGTGATATTTTGACGCGAGAATTTTCGATTGAAAATTAGGGTGTTTTTTCGATATTAAGTCAAAATAAGGTAAAAAAATAATTATTTTAAATAAAATAAATTACAGTGTGTTTGGGACATAAAAAGGCTACGACAAACGTAACGTAAACGTTCTACGACAAAAAGTTTCTGGACCAAAGTTGTAGAGAATTTAATTTGCAACAAAAAATGCTAACATTTTTTTTTATTAAATTAATAGTTTAAGAGATATATCGTAAAAACCATTTCAACCCCTATTTTCAAGATGGCGGCCGGGGGACAAGGGTGGCGACCCCACAAACTTGGTTTTAGCTTTACACTGACCCCCCCTACACATCAAAGAAATAAAATTGCGTCCTCTAACAAACGCAAGATTAGGCCTAAAAAATGTAACATTTCAATGGACTAACTTGCCTACAAATATTTTAGCCAAACTCTTGCTACCTCATTTACAAGTAAGTCTGCAGGGGCAGTAATATTACGATTCCAGTGCGAAAAAGGAACAGTGCTATTGGTCCTAATCGGCTACTACTCCATCTCTCTCATACTGAAATTTTCTGATAGCAATTATCTTTCCTTTCGACCAGCACGATGCCGGCGGCCCTGCGATCATGGACGGCGTTTTGGTAGGAGTGCTGTCATTCTCGTCCAAACGCTGCGACCAGGCTGACCAGCCTGCTGTCTTCTCCACTGTAGGCGCTATCGCCACCTGGCTAGAGAACCTTGGAGAGAAGAAGATACAGCTACGGTGAGGGAGTATAGTGGAAAGGGTGATTTGGTGTCGAGAATATTTTTTGAAGAAGCTGAACAAACCAGGAATTTGCCACAGGTTGATCAGGCCCATGTTCAACAAGACTAGGCTGATGATGACGTATAATGTTTCTTAAAAAAGGACAGTTCTTACGATATAGGGGAGGTTGATGAAGGAAATCATATTTGCTTCGTGTAGTCTATTTCAATTGTTTTAAACCCTGACTGGCGTGATTTATGCCTGAATAAAACTCAAACGGAATTCATTTTTTTGTTGACAATCTTTAAATCGATTTCTCAAATAAAATAAGTATAATACTTTGTGCCCTTTGCCTATACTATAGTAGGTCAAGGGTAGATACTATTTTGTCCCTAGCGCATGGCCTTATTTCGAGACCACAGACATAACAAGTAATTAGACATGACGCGGTTTTTAATACTAAGGATCTCCAAATAATATACGGTTAATAATTGTATTGTTTTAAATTACAGGACGTTGGTACACTGAAGCAGTACAAAATAATGTTCCGTGTTTTTTTGAAAATAAGTCGAACCAATATAATGTTCACCTCAATATTGTTTTATTTTTATTTCAGACACACGGCCATAAAATCACCTGAAATTGTGGCAATACAATAAAACCAATAAATAATTAAATATTAACATTTATATTTCTCTAATACTGTACACCCTCGCCACTATTCAAGAAAAGACCATTGAAATTTATTTTTAAAACTTTATATATTTTCTATTCAACATACAACATTGAATAACATACAATTTAAAGATTATAGTTTTTTTTTGTGTGTTTCATAATCGGACCTTCGAACGTATTTTGGAATGATACCGAGCTGATCTCGTAATACATAGGAATATTGAATGATTTTTATAAATAGGGCGAAACCAAGCAATACTTGTATTTACAGCTAACGGACAGATATCCCGCGTGTTTTAAACAGTACAACCCATTTTCCGTAAATAGTAATTTAAGCGTGGTTTCAGGTTCAATTACTACATTAATATTGAAATTGAAAACCATTTTCTGTAGGATGTTTTTTTATGCAGAGGCCGGAATCGTTAAATGTTACAGTTAAAATCCTGCTAATTTTCCACAAAACTGTCAAAATTGATGTTTCTATCCACGATTGCCTGCGAATTAATGTTTAGATTAATTCTTGGCGCTCGTTTGCCCGCGTGTTTAGTCTGCCGCGCCTAAGTGCCTATCAATAAACGGAAATACCATAACAATAACAACTAGATGGGTGATCGCAAAGTGTTTAATACGCGCGAACAGGTATTATAAATAAATACGCTTAGATAAGGCGGTAGTTGGTGTGCAGTTCCGGCTTGATGTCGTACACCAGGCTGAGAATATCCTTGATCACCTGCAACAACAAATTAACAAAATAATTTAACATGTCCTATCTATGTGATACCGAGACTATGGCATATGAAAAAGTCAGACTGCGTAAATTATAGATTTGAACTTATTCATCTTGATTGTATTAAATCTTATTATATAATCCATTATCATATTGGAAAAGGCAGATAATATTATTCTCCCTCGTTCCAGCTTTCGCAATGATGGCTACTATGCATAATAATCAGAATATTATTCTGTGAAATAAAATGAAAAACATAACTAAATTATTTTGAGATTTTTCTGCAAAAATAATTTGCAATACGGATTCAACATACCGCTTCCTGCTGTGTCTTCACCATTTTGTTCATCTCATCAATCTTGATCCTGGTCTCAGCTTCGATCTTAGCGGCAACACCCTCCCTGGTGCCCATGTGCTAAACAATAATTATTATTTTAATAGGTATATACATTTTTTATAAGGCAACCCTAATTTAGAAAGGACCTTAACACAAAATCTGATAGTACCTATATTTAGTTAGAAACTATGAACAACTAATGTAATAAAATTGACAAAGACATAGAAACTTAATTTAATTTGATTGTATTTCATTCATTCACTGGCTTGGCTTGTTTGGTTGGATACAGCAATACTAGTCCCGTATGTTGTCCCTAAATTATAATTTAGGGACAACATGCCTACATCTATCATGATTATGATAGAAAAATATTCACCTTAAACACAATTTTCAAACTCAAAATCTTGTTATGATGGCAACAGAAAATTATCAATTTTTTTTATGGATAACTTCATATTGTTACAGTTGCTACCTATCAAAATTGTCAAAGCAAAATTGATAAATTGTGTTAAAATATTAGATGGGAAAATTCTCTATTTAGATTCTTACAAAGAAGCCTAAAACTAAATTTATTAATTGTAGACAAAATGAGAACCCAGAAGAGATTAGCATTTCCTATGACTTTAGAATTTTATTGATCCAGTCAGAAATACAGGTACTGATTTCCTTTGTGTATGATCTGTGAATCGCCTACATACTGTGGCTCTACTATTGAAAATATTTTACTTCTATAATTATAGAAATTATGATGATATTGTTGACTATATCCATAGAGAGTTAAAGTATCTCATCTGTAGGATAGAGACCTTGAAAAGACAACTTTTTCCTTCTCTAGACAAGAACAAGCTTTAAGTATGACATATAGCACAAAATTAAATAGAAACACCATTTTTTTATTAAAAACTGCAAAGTAGTATTTACTTTAGCTATATATCATCACAACTAGGAAAAAGTTATATAACTGATGGACAGTTACAGGTACAGCTCTTGTGTTTTCATTGTTATATTCCTGAGCAGATTTTGATTATATTAGCAAATAGATTGCTTGAACTGTAGGATAGGATGTAGAATCATCATTATCAGCCTATATATATTGTCTCACTGCTGGGCACAGGCCTCTACTCATACAAAGAAGGAAAGAGGATTGATCACCACGCTTGCTCAAGGCGGATTGGTGATTTCAGACTTTAAAATCCAGGTTTCCTCACAATGTTTTCCTTCACTATTAGTCAGTGGTGTCTAAGATATACTTAACTTTTTCATAAAGTTTAAAAAAGTTGTCTGTAATCTGCAGCTTGCTAGTAAAACTGCAGTGTGCAAGCAAAGTTTTTTTTTTTTAAATTAAAACTTACCTTGGCCTCAAACTCTTTGAACTGCCTCTCGCGTTCCTGTCTGTACTTTTCAACCTCATCTTGAGCCTCCTCCTTGGCCTGCTTTAGGCGTTTTGCTTTTCCTGTAACACACAAACATTTACTGTTTAATATCTAATAAGGTTAAGTTGTACATCTATTGCAAATGCTGGTCTTTCAGTTAAATTAATGACCACTGTTTGACTCATCTGATCTCTATGACTGATCAGCTGATCAAGATAATATTATTAAATGCAAGATCTAAAAAAACTATTTAAATGTTTTCCTTCCTACAAATGGTTTATGTCAATTATATGGTTCTTATGATATAATCATCTGCAAACTGCAGGTATTTTTCCAAGCTCAGTTTCTGTAATTAAATATTTATCTTACAATACTCTTTAAAGACTTGAAGCCAAAATCTGTATACAGCTTCTTCATTCAAGTACATAGCAAAGTTTTGACTTACATAAGGCTATGCACAAAAGCAATGTAGGGAGGTCATGATTTTAATGAGAAAATGACACACATAATTTGTATATATAGATACTAAAGAAAATTAAAGGTAAGTACTATTTCATTGTTTCTTCTCATGTTCAGTAGATCCTGCAGAATCTTGTACTACGCGAGTGTAATTAGGCGCTCTCTATACGTTATCAGAGAGCAAATGTTAACTTAAGGTTTAGTTTTTTTCTCTAGAAATAGTCAAATGGAAACCCAGTGACTGAAGAAAGATTCGATCTCATCTTCTAAATGATGGAAAATTCAATAACTTGATTTGACAATGAAGGCGTTAAGATGCTGTTATCAATCGATCCAGTCATCAAAAAGCGGGTGCGATAGAAAAATCATGTGATCACGCCCAAAACAATATAATCAGGAAAAATAACCACTTAAAAATAGTGATCACATCGAGATCAGTACGATTTAAAGCTGATTTAGACGTAATAATTTCAATTAATATTGGGACGTAGCAACTGCTAAAGTGGAAAGCTACAAACAAGGCTAATTGTAAAATACGCAATACTACAAAAATAACTTACGCTTCCTCGCCTCTGAGACCTTTTCGGCAGCCCGCTTTTCAGCCGCCAGCAGTTGTTGGATTCCCTGTGTCTGGCTCGCCATTTCTGATACACACAAAAACTATGTCGAGCAAGAATCAGGACCGAGACACAAATCAATAGGCGCAGTAGATCGTCGTGACGAAAGTCATATGATTAGTTTAGTACCACCATGTTGTCACGATTGGCGCTGTCAGCAGCTCGTGCTTTTGTATTTCTGCGTGGAACGATACTGATCCATTTCAAACAATCTAATTTAATCAATAAAAATATACATTAATGTACTGTTTTGTAATTTAAATTGTTATTTTTTATATTATCCATAAAAATTAAGGAGAAATTAAACTAAATTATTTGGAAAAAATACAAAGTTGGTTTAAATGTAAAAATATTGTTTGCTTTAAACGGAGCGCTTATAGATTGTTTATACTTTGAAATACTAGATGGCAGTGTCTTCAAAGTTTGCTAATTATAGATTCGTTTTAAATAATTATTTTTCAATCAACTTAATTTATTGATTAAAGCAGATATATTTTTGAGTGAAATAAATTAGTTGATAATATTAGAATATTTATTATCATATTGGCTATTGTCCACACATTTTTTGTTTATTGCTTATTTGACATCTACGTTGTTTGTCTATGGTTACCCACTAATAAATTGCGGGAAATTCAAACTTAGCTGGGTCGTTGTTGTAATAATTAAATTGTATTGTTCAGAGTTCAACGAACAAAATTACTATTTAACAATTCTATTAATAATTACAGACTCTATTCGACTGTAAGAAATAACTTTTTGTCGTAATTTTAGGAGGCTATGGGAATTATGTCCCACAATGAAAAAGTGAAAGGTTTTTGAGTAGTAAACTAACGTGCGATGCTCAGAAAACTTTAAAGGGAATAGATTAATTCTTTATTATCTGAACAAACAAGAAAGATAAAGGTAAATACAAGAACGAAGAAATTTATTCGTGTCAATAACAAGTTGAGGGCTTTGGCGATAGCTCTATCTCTTTTTTCGTACAGCATTCGAACGAAACAAAACATCAATTCCGTGCGAGTACAAATCAGTCGAGTCTAAATACAATCGCACTGCTTATCGTACATCAGCGTTTTAGTTCACTACGTTGTTCGAGGTGCAATACCCAAGTAGCGATGAATGTTGAATAAATACGAGTTATTTACATAGGTCAACACCAAAGTACAGAGTCCGCGCCCCCCGCGATCGTCACGTCACTGTTTTCTTTATCATTTCGGAGGCAAACTTAACGTAGTATGGCCGTCGTCTGGAAGTATTCACAGTTTTACTTCCACAAAGAATACGCGATAAACATTGCGCAGAGCGAATTAAGAAAGACATTTTTAAATAAATTCTTTACGCGAGTGAGATAAACATTGTTGGACAAGTGTTATAACGCGGAATTAAATAACGCTAGACCACTCGACCTCCTTTTTAAAGTCTATTTTAACTGATTTCTTTAAAAAATTGTCAAAATGTGGTTAGTTAGCCAGCCGAATTCTGTGATTTTGGAAGTCAAAGTGGAACCCAATTCAATTGGACAGGACTGCCTTGAAAAGGTAAGAATGCACAACTATTACAACATAACAATTCTATTTACTGTGACTTTTTCATGATTATTTTACAGAATATCAGTGGTAAACAATAAGTTTTGAATGTCTTTTTAGACAATATTTCAGGTGTAAATAACGAAACAGCAATTATTAACAATTAACTAACCCTGCAACGCCAAATTTGAATTAAGAACAATGTGTTTTGCTGATATGCAGCGATGAAACTTAAATGTTTTAACATATGGATGATATTTTTTTAATTTTATCAAATATTATTCAACCATATCATTGGTTTACTAATTCAACGTTTGTATTTTAACAAAAGCATTGTTCAAGACACGTTTGCGCGGTGACGGCGACGTCAGTTTACCTTCGCGGACTTTGGACCCAGCAAATGGCATTCTACACGTTTTACCTTCGTGATAGTGAAATGCTTTAAACGTATTATTCTTATTGATTATTATCGTTGTATTGTTTAAATCAATGGAAATATCGTGTTACGGTGGTCATGGTTTGCGATAGAAAATTTTAAAGCGTGTTTTATTTCGTAAAAAGTTTTTTTTTAATCTTTGTTTTGGCGCCAGATATTTAGATCACTTTTCCTACTGGCCGTTTTCCAGCCAGTTCACTCGATGCATGCATTCTGATTATAGGGCAATCCTTAGGAATGTTTTGATGATTTAGAATAGAAATGTGCAATATGTGGTTACATAGTAACAATCTCAAAACAGACTTGTAACAGCCTACTAACTATCTAATTTTATCTCGCAAGGTAGAAGCCTGAATCTATTATGTCCTTTGTTCTTAGTAGTAGCTGAACTATGTCTATATGTGTTGACTGCCTCGATGGTCCAGCAAACGCGACTACTGCGAATGGAGTCTTGAGTTCGATTTCGGAAAATCGCTTTGTGGGTTTTTAAAATTTCACAAAGAAGCCTGGAGTCAGGTACTAGTTTGCGGTGTTACACCTCCTTGCCTAGGAAGCCGTCTCGTCGCCGGCTGCTACTTTAATAGCAGTTGTTGTTACAATTCCATGCTAGAGGCTCTCACTCAGAACCCATAAGGCAGATTTGAGAAAACTCTGACACTAGGACTAGTTAGGTTAGAAAACCTACAGCCCATACGAGAAGAAGTTTTAGATCCTTATGGCTTCAATTCAAAATTAACTACATAAGTAAATATATAAATAAAAGATCGATATCTACCTTCTATGATGCTATGCCATCCTAGTAGGTACCTACATACCTACCTAACTAAACCTAACATAAAATGTTAATTCCAGTTGGTAAATACCTACTTACCTAGCCAGTCATTATTTTTAAATTCCCTTTACGTCTTCATGATAAGTAGAATCATTTGCAATTTAGATATTAGGTACCTATCTACCTGTAACCAAAATTCACGTGACAAATAGCGTTTATTTATTTAGACTGTGCTAATAAATCTATTATAGGTTGTATATCTATATATGTATACATTAAAAACCGTATATATATATATAGTAGGTATAATAATATATTAAGTATCTACATCACATAATTCTACGTATTAACATCGTGAGTCGTATCACGTAAGAAAACTTACTCATATCTATTAATATAGCAGTGGATTGAAGAGCACTGACCTACAACTTTAACAGAATAAAAAATAAATGTGACCAAAACCAAGGAAAAAAAACTTAAAAAAACACCTAATAATTATTAAAAACAAAATAACTTTAATAGTATCTACCTAATAACTGACAAGATCAATTTCCCTATATTGAAAACCAGATTAAGCAATTATTAGATTTTCACCATCGATGTAATGTTATGGTAGGTAAGTGTTCCTACTAGAAACAGCAATAACTTTGGTTCAAACTCACATTAAACCGGCCTTCAATACCCATTAAGACATACATCCTTGATGAACAAGATATAGCACGGAGATAATGCAATTTCCTTTATTTTATTAACATGACGAAATAACCAGTAAAGATTAATAAGGGTGTTAGTACATAAATGTATTGAAACGTAAAAAGAATCTTAACGTGGAAACTACAAGGCAGATAAACCGATGGAGTGATGACTCAATCAAATATCTCCAAACAAACCAGCGAGTCGTTACACGTTATTCACGCGGTAACACCGGTGATTGTGACTCGGTCCAAAGTCCGCTTCGAACAACAGCTGTGAACTCTCTACCGTGCGCATGGGCACGTGCACACAGCATGATTTCGACCTGAAAATCATTTTCCACCATACACCGTTGAGCTACGAGCTATTTTTCAGTGTACCCTCTTAACTTTTCACGTGACGAATTAGATTCTGCTTTTATAGTTGAATTTAATCTGTAAACCTTTGGACTTTTAATGTAGAGGATATTGGTGGGTATTGTCCAGACTAGAGGTCAATTGCAGATCAAATAAATGAAAACAGAAATTATCATCGTACATGAAGATTTTGACGTGGAAAGCACATGGGATCTTTGTATCTATGAGCAATGAAGATGATTTACAGAAAGTGATAAATACAACCCAGTGATACGTGAATCACAGCAAATTACAGCACTAATAAACAATTTCGAACCTTGCAGTTCAATTTCATTTTCAACAAATATCTTGTTAAACTGAACTGAACTTTAAATCTTCAGTCATAAGGATTGTAGCTGACTGAAACATGAAAGGAATTGTAGCAGAAACATCGGGTACAAACTCCAACAGTTATATTTAACTTTGTCTCACCACGTGGTTAATTTTATTACTCACTAAAGAGGTTAATTGGATCATCTGTTATTTTTAAAATGCACTACTATGGAACCCGAAGGGTATAACTATTTGAATCCACTAAAATCTGTACCTAAAATGTTATAGCAACATTAAACCCCAATTTATTTCTGAAGTCACCTAAATTTTATAGCTGTCCCAAAAAACGAAGACCAAACTGTTTTTGACCAAACAATGCTTAACATTAGTATTTTGGACATTATAATGAGGGCATTTCAAGGTAATAAAAAAAGATTAAATTTAAGATTCAACTTTTTTACTACAAAAGTCGCGCGTGTAATAATAAAAAGCCAAAAAAATGTCCATGACGAAGTTTATCAGGACTTGACATCCAAAAAAATGGCCTACATAAACCTAATTAAAAATAGTCTCCAAAAGGTCAGCCTTTTTTTTTCATAATTCTGCTATTGCATAACATCGTGTTTAAAACTCATGTTTTCAGAAATTGCCTAACATCATCAAGTAATTTGATACCAGTGAAGAATATTCTTGATTTATAGTAAAAGTGTGGTCTTTCGCAATGCAGTCAAAACGATGACTTTGAAAATAACGCCCTACTTTTCTAAGCTGATCTAGTAATTAATGGCACCTAACAATAAACAGAATTTTGATTTATTGAACATACAGAACAGCTCTTTTGCCCTACAATGGCTAGAAACATTGCGAAATTTTGCACATCGTTCTCATCGAAACGCAAATTGGCCTATTTAGCCATAACGCCTAATTTCAACCAACAATTTAGTCCAAATAGTTGGCGCAAACATTTTGCTTCTATTGTTGAACTTTCCAATTGGTACTGTGGACTTCGTACCTTGACGTCATCAACGGCCTCCGTTGTGTAACAGTGTCATTGTTTGTCACAATATCCTTCGAGCGGTTTATGTTTCCCTGGTGATGTTATTGCTATTCCTATAGGGTTAACAATAAGCACTGTTCGTTTGTTATTTCTATTATTACTTACTGGTCCTGGTCAGTCTTGCTTTCACTTCAATACGCATAAAAACTGCTTTCGTAAGACACCCACCCAATCTTGTTTTATGAAGGAATTTTTTGATCTTATTGGATTTTTCTAGAATATTTCGTTTATATATATTCATTTGGGTGATGGAACAGCTTGAACTTTACGACAATTCGATTAATGCGATTTGTCGCAAAATGTTCCCATCAAAAACTTTATCGTCGACTGAATGTTTCATAGGTACATACATTGTTTAGAATGTAATATATTCCGATCGTTTAGTGACTCCTTACGTGTATCTTTGTTCGACTAAAAAGGTATGAGTAATTGCTCCGAAAACAATGCTCCTTAGTTCGGTGTGCCGTGACTCTTAATTTAATAGGATACATTGTATAGCTATCCCTAATACAGGCTATGTATAATGTGCGTATGCTCTGGCCCTGTTGATAGACAAGCGATTATAAAATTCGATACACGGCAAAGATACAGTCATGAAACAATACATAAATGCTAATCCATAAAATCTTAATGATGTGCAAAGGGTATAAACAGTGGTTCTACAAATGTTCTAAAAGATCGTAATCCACTCGATGATTATGATGACATTCTATTTTTATCTAAAACTTTGATGACGTAAATACCTAGAAACAGGTAATCTTTAACGATAGTTACAAAATATTCCTTGTCATTGAATTATTGCATGTAGACTATACGACTGTTGGGTTGAAATTCAATATTTTTATCGCAATCGACCTAAAAAACATTAGCTGCATGTGTTAGCATTCGCAATGGTTATGCTCATTTCAGTCCAGATTCCAGATGTAACAACATAGGATACATTATATCTAATTACTCATCACACACATGTGAACTAAAAATAAAAAGGTTTTTTACTGCATCTTGGGCATGTGACGTTTGTATGACTTCTGAACACATTTCAAAAAAATATCAAAGCTACAAATGCATTTTTGGCGTTGAGCAAGGCGGCAAAGCCAGACTGAATCCTAATAGAGATGTATGAAATGGAGCAAAAGTATAACAAGATCTCCAAGAAGCTCTGAACTGCGTCAGAACAAACCTACTGATTGTAGAACGCTAGCACCGGTAAAATAAGGTCGTTTGAGTATGCGAAGATAATAGCAATGTGAGCCAAGGTTCGCAATCACGGCGGTGCAGCGTGCACCCGTTTGCTACTACGATACGATGTTAATTACCTGGTTGAGAATGTATAAATATAGATGGAATCTAAGTTCTAACTATGGGCAAAATGCTGCATAGTAATGAAAATAAAACATGTGATTATCAACCTTAGTACAAAGAAGCTGACCATAATCTGAATACTGACATAGAATTACATAAAGTATAATATTTCGGCAATGTTTTAATAGCATAAGGTTTCTCGTCTATAATTATTTAATAGTCCTATTCAGGATTCGAAGCTGTTATAACCATCCAAAACTTAAATGCCAGAGAATCGTTGACGTAACACAATTTGAAAGTCATGTTCCTAGCAACAAGTTCAATATCCAATAAATAATAACCACATTTGGGTAAGATGGTAATGTGACCACAATTTATAATTTTCAATGATAAGTACTAAATCCAATCATATTCGCAATTTTAAAGATATTCCTGAAAAACCTAATCATATTTTAGACGATGTTATCTATAAGTATCTTATATATAAGTAGAGCTTATTTAAAAATCTAAAAATCATGGATGGATTAGAAAACATCGAACGATATTTTATCATGTTTGTTTTAATTATTGCGAAGTTAGATAGAGGTCCTACTATCTAACTTCGCAATAAGCAAAGTGGGTGTGTTAGTATCATCAATCAAATAATGGTATAGGTCGATACGTCACTAATTAATATTTAAAAGCCGTATTAAAAACCTGAAAGTTGTAATCGGCTTAAATACCGCAAAGAGCTCGCTGGAATTCTGTAGGGCCGACATATTCTAAGTAATGATGACGCACATGGCAGGTTTTTTTTAACGGTTCCAGGTTAAAGTTCTATATGATCAATCAATTTCAAATTATCTGTAAGAACGTAATTTCCTACTATTTAAATAATACCATGACAAAATAAAAATCCCCGTCTGTAACTTGCATGTAACAATGCGTGACAGTGGCTGGATTTTACCAATTATAGTCACATTAGGTATACTTTGTTATAAAAAGCTAGCAAATATTGTAAAAGGGCAAATATTAACATTGAAAATAACAATGCATTCAATCAAAGTAATAGCATGTACATTAATGTCATCAAAACATGTTTTTAATGATCATAATTATAAGTACTTACAAGGTAATTCTTCAATTTATGTCTATTAATTTATCATTTCTAAACAAAACTAGACAGTTAATATAAAATATTGGCATATTAATACTGTCATTAAAGATTACAAAGTAACTAAGAGATGATAAACGTCACTACAACATACAACAATTTACGGTAACCCCAGATAACCTTACTTCCGAAGATCATTGAGCATTTAGCTAGTAATCTGTAAGTACTGCTGATAATGTTTGCACGGGTGATGCAAACGAACTTTTTCATATCGATCATTACACGTTTTTGATAATATTTAGTAAAAGAGATAAAGGGGGTCAAAAGGATATCGCAATAACCATGACTCTGAAAGATAACGGTTTTTTTAAATAATCATCTCTACGTCACCTAATTCTTGATAAGTCTCGTTGTTAAGCGAGTCACTATTAAGTTGCGTAAGAATAATTGAAAGATAAATGAACACATGTACAATTAATATTCGTATCGAAATGGAATTTTCTCTTCAAACTACTAAAAGCTTTATCTATGTGATCTACCTCATTCTTATTCTTACTTTCAATAGTCAGTCAATACTAGTCTGCAGCCATCATTTTATGGAGTGCTACAATAGACCGTCATAGACGACCATGAGTACCTTTATCACATGTCGATACTATACTTAACTGAATTATCTGTCCGACCTTACAAATCATTTTATGTTTCTATTTTATCTTCATTTTATAGTTTACATAGATATAAATATGTATAATATTCATGTTAGCGTATTGTTGTTAGAAACAAATTGTTGCATTCGTTTGCATTCTAATATGCGTCTCCGCCACTTTCCAATCTCATTCTCCCGAGTGACTTCTAAATAAAACTTAATAACAAAAAACCGGTTTTGTATATCATATCAAAGGTAAATCTAACGGCGTAGTTATCGGTAACCTTCAAAGTTATTGCAATTTAGATGTGGTCACTTCATTTTATAAACATTATTCAAACCCACTACATATTTAACAAGCTGATTTCGATCGGAATGAAGTAGGCGATTATTTTTCATCCATACCATAAGATTAATTTTCTTTGTTTAAATGTCAAGAATAAAAAAAAACAAAGGATTTGTATTTATTCATTGAAATAATTTTAACTCACATGCATTGGAAACGAAAACAAAACGTGTAAAATAATGATCATTCCTAAAGATAAGCTTGCCTTTATCCACCAAGCAACAAATTTATTCACGACTTAATTATATCTGCCTGGATACTAAATCGTTTTTATTACGGCCCGTATTAAGAATTAATCCGATCAGTATCAGTTAGTACATACGTACTTAATCATCGTACTAATAATGTAATCGTTCATTGCTGGTATTCCTGATAAAAACCGGATCTGGCGTCAATGTGGATGTAATTACAAAGTCATTTTAATGTCATCACTTACAAGGGCAAAGGTTTCATCTGATAGCTTATCATAATAATATAAAAAATATGTGTTCAATGAACTCATTTAGCACCAAAAAATATAGATAACCCAGAAAAATGTTTCTAGAAGCATTTTGCAAAGATTTGACTAAAGCTTACGATAATGTTTTGTGTATATAATATGTTGTGTTTGTATGAGCGCACGTGGTGATCGCGTGCATCCTCCACCTCGGTAGCGTCCGTAGGCTAACCGGTGTGCTAGTGGGGATTGCATACGTGATCGTCACTGCGTACAACCAACGCTACTTTGTGGCGTTATGCTAGGCGCTATACTGGGACCACTATTGTTCATATTGTAATAGTGTGGCCTTTTCCGTAAACTGGTACTACTCAAGTGTCAAGAAATATACACTTCAATGTTTGAAGCTGGAATAAATATTAAAAACAGTTACAAATCAGGACAGAGCTAGATTAAATTAAATAGAAACCAGTCATAATAAAAAAGTCTCAAGTTTGGCAAATTCCCATATGCCATTTAGAGCATTTCGATCAACTATCATACAACATCAAACGTGAGCAATATAGTTCTTACAAGAACGAATTTCACAACATTTTATTTATACCGCACGATATCTATAAAATTACTGTGCTTTATTTCATCAATTAAACAAAATGTTACAACCTCATTGGAAAAGTTCAGCAACGTGATCGCAAGCAAGTAGGTCGACCACTTGAACTCGACTGTTTAAATATTTGAGCAACAAAGCTATATAGATATAATTGTATTTGTCTACCGGTGCTTAAGATATGAATAAGGTGTATATGTGACACTTGTTGCTAAATTATAGCTTTTATTACCGTCCTTTGTCTTGTGAGTGTGTGAGGTATTTCACAGACAATCACCCCGTTCAATGTGCCAAAACATAAAATACTTCAACCAAATAATTCAGATAACCATATCATGATGTAAAATATACTCCAATAGTTTCCTAGCGACATCATTACAACGAACTATACCCGCTTTTTCAAATAACCATAATTAAAATAATGAGTTACGCTGCCCCAAGTAACACGAAGTGTTTTGGCAAACTAGTGGCCTTAGACACGCAAGACCAGAAGGAATAATTTATAAACAGTTCGAGCTGGAACATATAACTATGACTATTTAACTGCCGACCAAAGACTATTTAGATAATAACTTTTCATCCTCAATACTTGGAATTCTGAAGCAATTCTGACCATTGGGATAATATGCCAATTCACTTCAAAGACGAGCAAACGATGATGCCACCAATTAGTGCACAATTTCTAGCTACGCCCAGCTTCTCAAAATGCATCAAGTGCTTTAAAATTAGACACTTATTACGCTAATGACTTTTGTAGCTTTTTTATTATCTGCTTCAACACCAGTAGCTCTCTACAAAAGTAATGACGTTTCAATAGTTTTTCGCACAGGTAAAAAAAATCTTGAACAACTGAATACTGAATAGCGTTAGACAATTGTTATTTAGAAAACTGTGCCATTTCAATTAACAATGCCTAGATTAAAATGAATTATATAGTGAGCTTTATTTGGTGGTTTATATTCGTAATTAAATGCTTGTTATTTGAGTTTTCTGCTTTTGGATATTTCCAAATAGTATCACGTCGGACTGATTGCAACACGCATTGGCAATGCAGCATGCTCGTTGCTGATGCATTTTACTTTGCCAAAAGAATCTTTGATATGTTTAGATTTCGTACTTTCAATTTGCCGAAAGATAATTCGTTTCTAATTTGGATTCTACTTTGGCGTTCGATCATCGTAGACATTTGCCAAATTTTAAATCGTCTTCTGCGTTGTGACATAATTTGACTGAAGTGTAGTCTATTTGTACAAGCCAGTCATTCAGAACCTTGTGCTGATTTTCAGGAACAACGTGAGACTAAAGTACAATGCTGTGGGAGATCCCGCGTTTCACGCTCAGTCCGCGTGTTTCGTTGGAACTCATCCAAAGTTTCGGGTAAACTCAGTGATTGAACTTGAGAGATCTGCTAGTTTATTTGCCTTTCGAACGCGGAAAAATGTTTAGACACCGTGGAGGTGATAAAAGAGATTGAATGGAGATATTTGCAGATTCTTGAATGTTTTTTTGTTTACAGAATCCGAAGCTCATTCATCTATTTCTATTCAATTCTTTTTGGCTATTTGTCTTTAAACCATATTAACATAATCAAAGTTACTGAAGTATATTATACATACTCTGATTTTATTTATGTAACTTACAAAATAATACATAACTGTAAAGTAACGAGACATGCTCTTCTTCTTGTTTTACGATGTTTTTGTTAGTTGAACATACTTCACCGTAGTAACAGCAATGCTATGTGGATAACTATTTTGTATCAATGAAACATCATTTTAAAAATAAAACTTCGCTGACAGCGAAACGGTGCAAAATATTTTAATTTTGGCGCCATTCCAAAATGTTTTTCCCTATTCGGTGTTGCCCGCTCTGGCAGTTTTTTTTAACCTTCTATTTATTATGCGATACAAGGTTATGCTTTATTCGATAGGTCAAATGAAAGGGTTTTTTACAAGCCAAATGATTCTGAATTAGCAACTATTTAAAAATCTCATTTTCTCAAAACCAAGTTGCAATGTGAACGTGAATGCGTGTAACACGTTTATTCAAATCCTAACCTATTTCCTTTTAAATATGTCACACACTCAGCCTACTTTCTTTATCTCCAGTGAACTTTAGATGCTAAAACATATTTCCTAGACGTTTTTAATTGCATCTGTAATCTGTTGTATTTTTTAAAACATAAAAATTACACAGACATCATAGTAAGGGCGACCTGATTCATAAATCCGTCTATTTTTTGTACCATCTAATATATCATGACGTGGTAACCGGTTGTGAAACGTTCAAAAATTGGACTTTAAACAGCTAGGGGCTCCTCGAGAGGTAAGAAGACAAACGCCAGTTGTGAATAAGGATCTGTTAAGAAGTTTTTATGAGGTCGGTTTGCCTCGCTCTCTTGACAAGATAATGGTTCTGTTCTAAAGAAAAAAGGCGTTGTATTAATGCAGATTCAAAAAATACTAAGTATAGCCTCGCAAGCTAATGCTAAACACGATGCAAAGTTTATTTGATCAAATAGAAGTCTTCATAAAACATCAAAACTGTAATCGGATGTACTTGCAAAATTTTCGCAAATTCGCTTTTTATCTCTCGTTGCTACCTGAGTTAGTGATAACTTCTATCTTATGACGTCATGTGGACAGGGATTATGTATCAGCGAAAATAAATAGAAATGTAAGGATTTAGATATCTTTTAGATTTATGGACTACGCTAGTTTTTTTGGAAATCGGTAGTGCGCATTTGCAAATACGATTATCTATTGCGCATTTCAATTTCAAATCATTGTATGTCGAAGTGGGTTCGACAAATCCACACTATTAACATTTGTGGAGTTCTCCGATATCCATTTTATAGATATTTTATAATTGGATGTTCATGAGCATCTGAAACATACTTTTATTGACCTTACCAAGACCAGTAGCAATACCAATTATTGCTTTGTGGATTGCATGACAGACTATTTTTACGTTAAATTAGATCTTTGTGTAGCAAAGACATTATAATTTTACCTACTTTAATACTTACAAACAAGATAGAAGTTATCTTGTACTCACCTAAATATCTTAATTTATAAACACTTGTTTGTATTTCAAGATGGCGACATTCCGCTTTCACAGTCAAGTGAATATTTTGCACACAATGGAAATCAAATCGTTCTCCTAATTTTGATGTAAAAATAACTGTTTCAAATTCAAAATATTTAAAATTGGAGTTCTACAAGTTTATATTTGCACTTCTTAATTACCTATAACAGGTTTAAATCGAATTATATTTAAGCCAACTATATACAATATATAGGAAGCCGGTGTGAAACCGGTGTCAGGTGTAATAATTTGAATTGAATATAGAATAGTTAACTTCAAGATGGCGGACGTGTTTTGCGCGCGAACTACAACATTGCTGTTGAGGACGGCTACTAAATGCGTAATCTATGTTCGCAGTGCTTATTACTAAGTAAATGTTGAGGTAAAGTCGGTAAACGGTCTGGCTCGAATTGTATTTTTAGTTAGATAAATGTATTTACTTTTTTTATTATTAGCTAGATTTTCGTCCAAATGTTTAGATAGAAGTTCCTGGAATGTCTGAAAGAATTGCATCGAACCTATTTATAAATATAGTTTTCGCAACTAAGATTTTCAAATCAACATTCACACTCACTGTATCTATGGCGATTGCAGAGTACTTGTCAACTACGGTTTTTTACCATGTGGGTCAATAACTCGTATCCCACGAGGTTCGCATAACACTGCTATTGAATAACAGTGAGTGCCAAGTGAGTTGGCTTACAGTAAATTAATAAGTAGTAGGTACCTACATTTTAGCTGAATCTTTCTGTCTATTCCACAAGAATAAGTCGGTTTCACCATTTACAGAATTACAAAAATAACATGTCAGATTTACACCTTCAAGAACGTAGTGGCGCCAATACAATTTTTTTTCTTCACAATTCCACGTCCGTTTCTAAATGCATAGGTACTTATCATAGCTAAAAATATTATGCAATCCGCGTATAAAAGTGACCCTTTGACATTGAAAATCAAGTAGCGCAATTTGTTTTGCTAATATAGCGTTGTATTGTAAAACCAGCTTATTATTAAAAAGACAAATATTATTATTTCAACAGATCGTAGTTGAAATCAAGCTCCTGCTAATTATTTAAAGGATAAACTGAGATAAGATGTTATAAATGCAGAAAAACTTGATAGTGTCAATGGATATGAAGTCTCAGAAAATGTATTTAGTAAGAACAAGGTAGGTACTTAGAACATTTTCCGATACTGTTTTCCAAATTTCTCTGGCTTCGGTAAAGATGGCAAGCCTCCAATATCCCTTCAGCTATTACGTGCCATATGTAGTTGTAGTTGTACATGTGTAGTGAAGTGAAAGTATCATTAAAATCCGTTCAGTACTTTTGAATGATAGTAAGAACGCGAAGATTTCTCCTACAGTGACTGTGGCTGGTATTACAATGCTAACAGCCTAGGATTTTGAAGAAGTTAGATCATCAACATTCTCATTAACACTCATAACTGAAGATGGGCTTACTAATGCACGATCGTAGGTGCTCAATACATCAACGTAAATAATTAAACATTGACGATTCCCAATTCCTCCGAATTCACCAAACGAAGGATAATAAAGTATGACGTGAACATGATCAAAATGCACAGAAAGTACTATTTCAGGTTTATTAATATTGCTTTTTCCTTCAGAACCGGTCTGTGACAGAAATAATACGCAGTACTCGGTATTTGTATATTGAACACGCCCTATTGCTACGCAATATAGAATTTATTGTTGTTTTGTATCAGTATCAGGTTCTATTGGCAAAATGTTGTTACCTGAAAAACTTAGATTTGTAAATGTATCTTGATAGATTTATAAATATTTCTTGATTCTCTTCTTTAGTTACCATGTTATCTTCTATAATTGGTTTTGTTTTTGGACCAAGACATAATGTCTGTAACGATTACCCCTGTTTATCTCTAGGTACACCAACACCTATCAGTTACATCACGATGTTGAAACAATTCTAAAACATACACACAATGATGGACAGTTTCTTAAACGTTCAAATATTTACTGTCATGAAAACTTGGTAACAGATCTGAACAACGCCGGAGGTATGTTATACTATACTACAATACACACGGTCATATAATGGAAGTCCATTTAAAGGCGAGTTATCAATATTTACTGACGCCATGTATGACCTAAGACATTATCAATATGCAGTATTATATCACAGGTAAACAAAGACTGTTTGTGTTAGCTGTTGATGATACTCGAATCAACTAGAATTATTATCTGGCAGAACCGCTGAGAGTGGCATGGTGACATTCTTGTGGTGCTTACTACAAACAGAATAAAAACGTAGAGCCAAAAAACATTCCATCTCTTGATGCTGAAGTGTCTGCTTGCTGTGGCTCTTCAAAGAATCTATCGCCTTTATCGGTAGCCCATGCAATTAACTCTCTGAAGTAAAAATATTTTATTTTAATTATTTTTTCAACATTTATATGCCAACACACAGAGCTTTAAACAAATTGTCCTTATAACACTAATCTCAATTTAAATTATGTTATTGTTCGTCGCAATATCTACCAAGACGTCATCTAGGCTACATACAATACATAAGTTATTGACAAAGGTATTAGGAACAAAAACACATTGGATTACGATTGCTATCAGTGTTGTTGTTGAAACTTTTATTGATGAAAGGAAAGAAATTTTATGCGTATTATAAAATAAGTAAGAACATCGAATCAATCACTCTGTTGTTAGTCCATGCCACGCCATGGCGTCTAGCAGCTGTACTTTGTATAACTTGAATTCTATCAAAATCTACAGTCATTTTGTGATCAAAAACCAGTCTTCTAAATTCATTTTAAAGACTAAAAATAGTCACAATAACAAGGCAAATTTTGTTTCTTGCACTCATCTTAAAACGATCAAAAAATTTAATTTTCATTTCATCTGATTTTTCAAGTTTAAGCAATATTTGACGTCATTTGTTATTTAGACGATCTGCAACCATCATTTTAAACGGAGATGTCCTGCAAAATTTTTGCATCTTTTACAACCAAATGGTCTTCTTTTAATGCTAATAATGCATTATAAATTACGAGCTACTTATTTCCCGCCATTGTTTATTGTTTGTATTATTTATAAATATTTTCGTTGTGCATAATATTATTAGTATCAGGGACAAAGTCCATGAATAATTCCTTCAAACATAATCACTTGGTGGAAATGTTCAAGGTTTTATTACATTGTGTTTCTTATGACCCTGTCTTTGCGTATTAGGTACTGTTTAGAATTACTTTTAGTTCAAATGTGAGTAATACAAACGCCAAACAAAGTCAGACAGCTAAATGAATGCCATTCCGTCTTTTTCACTCATCACTGGTATAGCGAAAAGTTTAGAATGCAGATATTAGTACTAGTGGGAAGACCGTCTAATTAATTATCCCTCCTGCCTCTAAATATAGCCCACTTTATGGTTTTGTTTACGCACGCTTTGTCTTCCTTATTGCTTCTTTGTTTAGTATTGCATAAAACACTAACATAAGATAAACGTCTTAAGTTCTACTTATAAGACTTCACTGCCCTTGCGTTTTATAATCCACGCTCGGACTCATTACGTCATAATCTAACATGGCTCTCAGCTTACTAGTAAAACGAGTCTGGTATCAGCAGTAAAGGATTTTGTACGTCAAGTCTTTCGATATTGAGTCTATTTTGCGATGTGGTACTTCCTTGTTTGCATTTAGAAACCACCATACATTGATTCTTATTTATTACCACGTGCTTGGAGTAGTTGATAATGTTTTGCATTAAAAATCTCAGAAACATTTACGTGATAACAATTGAGTACCTATTTTAAATTGATTTAAAAAAACAACACTCTAGTTATTGGTTCTGCGAAAAATTTAATGTCATGTCTGGATCATGTCTTTATTGTTAGCCTTGTTAGGCCGAATTTTTTGCAAGTTTTTATGAGGCAATAAATCTAACAAAGCTTTTTGCTATCTACTTGGTAGAATTGATGTAAATCGTTTCAACATCACAAACGTAAAAGCTCGTTACTACTTTGAACCAGGAAGTACTGTGCATGCACTTCCGTCACACAAAAAAACCGTTAACACTAATTTGAAAACGAACAAGAACTTCAAACCTTTGTTCTAAAACGAGCTTCGGGATTATACAAGCCAACTAAAGTATAGTTGAAAAGAAAAACACTCTATTGTCGTTTGAACTTATACTTTTACGACTTTCCTAATTTTTCGACAAGTATGTTAAGTTTTTGCTCTTTTGCTAAAGGATTATTATTTTCTATTCTTAGGACGACGAATTTTAATTAAATCGCTATTTATTTGTGTTCTTTCAAAATAAACACTGCCAGGCTTGGCTATTATTAAAAAGTGAATCTAATCTGGCTTGCCTAGGAGTAGTTCAGAAGCGGGGCACGTGCGCTGCATCCTCGCAGGCCGTCGACCTCACAATGGCAAGAACTGGTTGAGTTTGAGCCTGGTTATATCGAAAAACTTTACAGCTTATGTGGAATAAGGTCTTGAAATGTGAGCTGATAAAAGAGGTCGCATTTAAAAGGAATATGAACATGCCTGCTTTCCACATTATAATCAGTAATCAGCCAGGTATTTATTTGAAATTCTAAAACCAATCATTTCGTCATCAGTTTTTCCGTAAAGTACTAGTGAACTTTGTCCTCAGTCTATTCGCTTTGCATTACCATAAGGAAAACTAGGTTTTTACATTTTCTTGATTAGGTCGTTTTTTTTCCTTAAAACCTTAGTAGGTACCTACAAGGAAATCAAGCTTAAAATTACAGTAATTATCAGGATATAATAAAGGTAGGTAATCGAAAGTTGCCGGTTGTCTTCGCAGAAAATGACGTTCTGAAAGATTGGAAAATGTAAAGTTTCCGTGAATATAAATAAGAAAATAGTATTTTGAAGTGAAACACGACGCTAACATGACATGAAAGGGCATTGACTCCCTCTTTACTATGCCCATTTAGGAAGCCAGAATCCAAGATGGCAGCTTGGGAACAAAGAACCAAAACAGAATTGGTTGTCAGCCAAAACCTAACATTTATACGAGTACTGGACTACTATTTATTATAACCGTGATTGGTTATTAATGACAGCAGTAATTGCTCCTTACGTAATGAGTACATCGATTTAGGAATTACGTGTTACGGTCACAAATGAGGTTAATCACATTTTGGATTCATTTTGGATTGGTGTGTGCGATCCAGGCAGACAGTTTCCTAACAAAAGACCGACAAGGACCTTCTAACAAAAAATGAAGGTTGTTTTAACAAAGGAAATAAGCAAAGACATTTAGATAATATCTAAACTGCACGGCTTATGATTTAAATTTTCGAAGTAATACCTAAGGTAATGTATACACAATACGACTACGTAGACAAATAGGTGCAGGTACAGGTTGAACAATTTCAGGAAACAGCAGTTTAACTCCAAATATCGCCAAATTCTAAATAAGCTTAAAGTAACTATTTCTAGATAGGGAACATTCCAAACATTACCGAATCAACTCTGTTTGTTATTTGAAATCGGAATGTTTGAAACAAATGGGCCAGCAGAGTTTGTGTGGCATAAACACGATACAAATAAACAAGATATTTCCGAAATAGGTCAGATTGAAGAACTAGTAAGTGCAAAATCAAAATCCTTTTTCTCTTGGCACTGGGTAGTCGAAACAAAAATAGAAGAGCAAAAACATTGAATCACAAAACGACCAACCCAGATGTTTTCTCGCCGTCTCACTCTAACGCCAAATGCCGTCTCGACAGAATCACGCACAGGCTGCGTGCGCGCAACGGTCGATCGATCCGCCAACAAATCGAGCTCAGTGGCCGAACTTTCGTTTCTGAACCCAACGAGTCGATCAACTAGTCGACCTAACAGATTAGCGTTCGTGTCCTGCCAAATATAATCTCTTTGTGTTCATGGAAATCCGTAATGCCCAGATAACCGAAGAGAGGTTGCTGGTTGATAATATTGGTATCTCGTCCTAGATAGATGTGAGCTTGGAATAAAAACCTTTGTATCAGCTACCTGTCTTTCCGTTATCGTATACGATTCGAGAGAACGGGTTTCGATGGTACTCACAAGAAATGAGCAAGCAACTACTTTTAAAACCCAGTATGTTTCAAGTGATTCCCACATACTTGCATACCTGCAACTATGTAGTATTTTGAATACAAAAAGGCATTTTCTTTGTTCGTGCACCAAATCTCTTTGTGTTACTACTAATACATAATCTGTTTCATGATTACGCGTTGTAGAGCACGCATCGTCATCCATGACAGGCCATGGCACAGAAAAGCATAGTTTCTCCTAGATCAACGCAATAAATCACTCACAGACAGGTAGGTTAATGTTAGAGGCTCTTCTGAGTATGAGGAATGAACTGCTGTGAGGAATTTTACTACGAAGACTATCTAAATGTATACTATGTGTATCACAATGTGTGTGAAGCGGAAATGCTGGCATATTATAATTCCAGTCAGTCATTCGACAATTGAACATAATTTTAAACGCATACAGTTGGTTTTCATACTCTGATGTAGGAAAGAAAGGGCGCTTGTTATCATTGCATGAGGTTAATGATCTTTAATTTTAATTAAACAAAAAAATTCAACATCAACAAATGTAAATGATAAGTTGACATGACTTTCTGTGTTTGCCAAAAAAGTCAAAAATAAAATACTTGGTGAAAGTGATTATCTGGCTCCAATGAAAATTCGAAAGCCCAAAAATTTCCGTAATGTAATCCAAAGAGGAAATTAGTTATAGCAACATCCCACAACAAATGAATGAGCAGCAAAAAATAGTAACAGCATACTGATTTGCGGAAGTCGACCAACACTACAGATGGGATGGATAACATCTGAAACTTAATATAGGCATCACGGTTGAAGACACCGACAATATTGACTTACGCACTTGCTTATAAGAGCGCGAACTGCTTCATCCAAGAGTTGGCTATTCTGTATGTCTGTTTGCTAATACCCATTTCAAAAGTCAACTTGGGAATACAAATTTCCGATTTCTGGTCGCGGTTTTTTGACATGCGTATGTCTTTTTAGCACGAAATATATTAGTACCCATTGAAAAAGCGGTCGATAACTCTTCTCACATGGGAACACCATAAAGTACCGCTTATTATCGTATTACTGTTTCACCATACTGTTAGTTAGTCCACATTGAAAGCAAACATACAAACCTCATGGTTGTTTAAAACTATCCTTTCTCAAGAAACTATCCCGTAATTGTAATTGTTATTATAAACAATTATACAAATTTCAAACCAAGTTAATCATTAAATTAACTGAAGAGAATGAGTCACTTGTTATGCGAATATTTGACTTTTGGGGCACTTATTGAAACGTGTTAAAATATTAGCGAGTTAGCGACGCTTAAATGAGTTTTTAATAAGTCTCAAATTTTAATATGCATAGAAGTGGGCGTGACTACAATCATTTTCTTTGTATCATGACCAATTATATTGTCGATATCGATAATTTAATAGACAGGGTGTTTCAACAGGGTGATCTTTAATTTATATCGTTCTCGACATATCTGAACCGTCTTTCTGACTATATAACAAGGAAACTACACGATGAATGCCTCAAGTTCTTTCACACAGTCATGTATTCGTAATCGAAATTTCCAAAACAAGTACCCACACGATAGCTTCAATCACCTTAGGCTATTACTTCCAGGGTAATTTGTGCGGCAATTCTGCGAAATACCTTACACGTGTGCTTTCCCAACGGTACCGGGCATTACGCAAATTGCTTTTTTACGACCCTTGTAAGTAGCAACTGTAGGTAGTTTTAATTAACTGTCGGTGGGGTACAAGTCCTATTAGTATATTAACTAGGGAAGGGGGACCAGACTGAATAGGGAGTTGCTTTTAGTAATGACTGGATGATAAATTATGTAGTTAGAAATTACACGTTTTACCATTCCCTTTATATCGTTCATGGTATTATAAATACCAAAAACTGATTGAATTATTATTTTTTGCTGCTTATTAATATCCATTCTGAACGAATCAATATATCAGAAATTTCGACGGTTTCTAAAGACTAAAATGCAATGCAACTGCAAAGAATCGGGTGAACCGTTGGCTTGTTCGTCAGTAACAATAACATTCATCTTATCCTTCACAATATCGTTGCAACTGGAATAAGAACCTAGAATAATAGATCTGATAATTGCAAAACAAAATGTTTTAGCTTCACCAAGATTTCCTGAATCAATAAAACAGCATGAGTTAACAGCATGTTTAAATAATTCCTATTTAAATAACATAACAACATGAATGACGTTATTGGCACGAGATGCAGGCATGATACCGTGATGTTAGATAAAGGATATATCAGATCGCATCATATTGGTTCAATTGGGCTACGTAGAGGAAAAATTACAATCGAAGCATAGCTCTGATGATTGAAAAGAAATTGTAGGTTAAACTATACGAATGAGAAATTTCGCAAAGGATATCAATTGACATATAATACTTACGAGGAAAATACTTATAAATAGATAACCACATAAGGTAGGTCAACATAAATAAGTAGATCTGCCTCAACGATGTTTTGATACATTGACAAACATATGTAAGGAACTAATTCACATGATATATCTTGATACGTAAACATGAGATCGCATGACAAATATTTACTACAAGCGCAGGGGTTTGCAACGTGATGCCGCAGATAAGGTGTCAATGAGAATGGCGAGATACAATTACTTTAGTGTAGTTTACAATTGATTTAGTTAACGACGATGTGCATAGCACGGAGAGCTAACACGACTTCGTCAAATGTTGAAATCTTAATTAGGAAACGGACTTTGAACACATAATGTTAGTAAGAAGTCTTGATAATGATAATATCGTTTTAGTAGTTACACCAAGCAATGATACCAATGATGATATAATTGAACCAAAAGGTTTACAAACGAAAAATCTTCATAAAGTCATAGAAGAGTTGATAAATAATAATGAGAATCCAATGATATCGAGATTTATAGATACAACTTATAGATAGACTCCGTGTATTAGATTACGAAGTTCGTACAGTACACAGCAGATTGATATCAGCTCTGTCTATTTGAAAACAAAGTCAAGTGGACTAAACCATAATGTTATCATATTACACGGTACACGGAAGAATCTAACGTATATTTTGATAGGAATGAAATCAAAACAGTAGCTTTGAATGAAATATTGAATCAACTGCGTTTGATTTTTATGCCTTGGACGAAATAGGTACATGGCGTAGTAAATTCGCTAGTTAGCTATGCTTCAGGGTCCTTGGCTATGTGATAATAAATCCATCGTGGAAGTAAACAATCATTGAATAAATTATCGATATAGTCGAAGCGCGAAGTATTCATATCCTGCCCAACCGCATGGGAAAAGTGTAATATTTTTGTTATCTGACAATTGTTGCTAGCATACGGCCAATTTAATTGCGGTTTCTATGCACTGATTGTGATATCACCGACTCGCTGTTACTAATTATGGATATTATTTTCGCATCAGCTTTTGTGGCAGAATTTCAGTAACCATGTAGCTGTTATCAGCATGAAAACAAGGTATGCGTTTTACATATCTCGGTATTGTTTACCTCGACAGAAGTACGATATGGCGCCCTCAATAGCCAAAACATTTACCTACTTAGTCGTTAATTATAAAACATCGTAAGTGCACAAATACTTACAATTGTGCGTCGCAGTAATAAGTAAACACTTCATACCTATATTTATTATTCGTTATTGTTGACATTATATGCGCAGTTACCTGCTGCATACCAAACAAAGAAGTATGGTAATGAACACTTTGAATCTATTTAACCGGCCAAAAGGTAGACAAAACGACTACCGAATACACAAAGTAGTTATGACTGTCAAAAGTGTAGTCCTACGAAAAACTTATTAATATAAGATTAAGGACTCCAAGCCGTCCTAACCGCCTTCAAAAAAGCTTTCGAAACTTTGTAATGGCAATCAGCCAAAAATCAGCCAAAATTTTTGCCAAAATACCTTATTCGGATACATTGAGAGACCTCTTAAAGCCTTCAGCAGAGAGCGAGACATGTTCAACATTGATAAATAGCTCCTAATAATAGGTGTTTGGATTGGTGACTTTCACTTCTCATGTTGCAAAATTTTAACTAGTAGACTACATATTTTGAGGGTACTGTCAGTACTGTATAATTATTTGGCTTAAAACAAATTTTGTTGTGAAAGTTAGTAATCTAATTAATTGTTAAGATCCTGTTTTAGGTTACATGCGTGTAACCACGTCTTAATATCGCTTTCTTTCTCATTAAAACCAGCGGACATTTCAATTTACGAAGTTACGAAACTAACGCTGCACCGTCAGCAGCGTGTGATCTGTATTTGATTCACAATAAAATCTTCATAACTAACGGTAACTGTATTTGTTCCAGGTATGTGAGAAACTGGAGATCGGCGCCGAAGCGGACTACTTCGGCCTCCGCGTATCGCCAGGATCTGGTCCCGGCAGGTGGCTAAATTTACGGAACCCTCTCGACCCCCACCGCATCCCTGGCGGTCGCCTCAACCTTCGCGTCAAGTTCTGGGTTCCCCCGCACCTCCTCATCAACGAACCCACCCGCCATCAGTTCTACCTCCACGCTAAACTGGACCTCACTGAAGGCAGATTAGTTGTAGCTGACCTGGAAGTCGCCCGAAGGATCATCGCTTACATTGCACAAGCAGAAACAGGAGACTGCGACCCAGACCTCCCCCCGACACACATATACGAGGAATGCGACAAGATCGGGCCCCAAGGCGAGCGACCGGAGGACCATGTGGACAAAATCATTGAATACCATTGCGAAATATCCGGCATGGGTGCTTCTCAGGCGGAGTACAGATTATTGAAAGAGATTTCGAAATTGGAGTCGTTTGGAGAGGAGCTGTTCTTCTGCAAGCCTGTGACTTTGAACAACAATGCTCACAACTTGTACAGCCACTTGCTGTATCACAGGCAGCAGGCTGAGGAGCCTAGAGCGAGGGATGAGCAGGAGATCGACGGGGGTGCCACAGTGGGCTGCCTCACGTCTGGTCAGAGTGGAGGCGGCTGCGGCTGCAGACTGAGCACCTGCGTGGGAGTTGGGCCACACGGCATCGTGGTGTACAGGCCAGCGTGCAATGGAGAGCAGGAAATCGGAGTCGAAAAACAAAGGTTGGTGTTATCTTATTGACTTTGCTTTCTCTGAAATTTCTTGAAGCGCTTAATTAGAGGTTTTGTGTTGTCGGTTTCCTATAATTCAAAAAAATCTTGATGCGAATTTTCAGTAGTTAGACAAAAACAAAAACATTTGAATTTAAAAATGCGTCGTGCGTCCGAAATACTGTTTGAGAGTTGATTTCTTTGTAATTTCTCCACTGAAGTTAATTAATAAAGTTCTTAAAGCATGTAGATAATAAAATGGCCGACTTTCGACTATAAACTCTACTTATTATTCGTATAAGTTAATCAAGTGACGCGCGGGTCAAGACAATGAGTACATTCGAGTCTGTTTTCGGCTCTTGCATTCATTAAAATGACATCACGTATGAAAATACGAAGGAGAATAATAATTATTGTTTACTGCGTAAAATATCTTTACAGTTTTACTTAGTCGATAAATTTCAGAAACAGAATATTTTTAAGAAATTCTGTGTACAATTTTCCGACATTTATTTTTATTACCAAATTTAGCTAAACAGACAGACATTACGGGTTTGCATTGTTGCAAAACGTGCCTTTTATTATAGGACACAGTTTTTGTCTAAAACGCTATTCATAGACAGTTGGCAACTAAAGCTGAGTAAACACCTAACTAAGTAAATAACCTAGATTAATTTTGCAATTTTATTAAAACTACGCACTATTATGATTTGCTGATGAAGATGAAGAAAACACGATTACACAACTTGTAAATTCACATTTTATAGTTGTTTGTTAGTATAAACAATTTTTCATTCATCTATCTTTTAAAATGTGCTTTGTCCTGAATGACTGACGGATCAACGCGTGGAGGGTGTGTTCTTTGTATAACGTAGGCATTCGATAAGAAAGGGGTGAAAAAGGGGAGCAAAGTTTGTATAAAAGTTTGTTGTTTTTAAATTGAATTCGAATAGGCCATGCGGGCGAAGCCGCCGGCGGAAAGCTAGTTGTGTATATAAGACATCCAATATAGTTACTCTGACCCATTTCACTCAACAACGCCCCGATAACATAGTTTCCACTCAATTAGCCAGTAATACAGATAATTGTAATTAATTAATTATTAAATACATACATAATAATTGCTAGGTCTAGATCCGTATTTTCGTCTCGGCAATCAACCGTCGCTGATAACTACATGTTTGAGTATAATAATGATAAGATAGGGACCAATAAACCATCTGTCTTCATTTGTTTTCGAAGAAATTTCTAGGTGTTTTCATGAATTTCTTTTGTTTTCGCTTATCGTGCGAACAATTTAGATAAATTAGAACAATAATATGTTGATAGTAGTTATATTATCTTTGAACAAAAGTATTTTTTTAATTTATTTACAAAGAATTATCGTTCATAATACTTAATATGTTTTCGGCAAAGATTCAAGACTTATATTTATTTATTTATTAAAACTCAGAGCACCCGAAACAATTTGCGCAAAAAATCGGAACTATCCAAAAACTACCAATACTGGTGGTCATACCAAAACTATAATTATACAAATACATGTAACATATTCTCAGGAAGGGTTGATGCCGGGCAGGCGGCCTGTGGTACTCGTCAGAACCGCAGTATGGCTAATGACATAGAGATACTACGCCAACCTCATCCTCCAAATCATCATCATCAGGTTATATAATTGTCCTTGGGCACAGGCCTCTTCTCATACAGAGAAGGATTGAGCATTGATCACCACGCTTGCTCAAGGCGGATTGGCGCTATCACACTTTTAAGTCCAGGTTTCCTCACGATGCTTTCCTTCACCGTAAGTCCGTGGTGTCTAAGATATACTTAGAAAGTACATATTTTATGACTTTAGAAAAGTCACATCACCCAACCTCAAATATATGTAGTTTCGTATAATGGCTTAAAAATTGAAAGTCTACTATAATCTTCTTCTCATTTTCCAGCATCGCATACACAGCTATCCACCGCGCGCAGCCATTCCGGCGCAACTTCCAGATGTCGTACGTGACGGACGAGGGCAACGAGGCCACGCTGCACGTCAAGATGGCCACGTCGGGCCAGGCCGCCGCGCTCTACCGCGCCGTCACCGAGAAGCACGCCTTCTACTGCTGCGAGACCGTCCGCACTGACGTCACTGAGCAGTTCATTAGAGATCTTAAGGTGAGCCTTACTGATCATAACATGACTATTTCCCCAGCTATGATTAACGGCCATTTTCAATATTCTATCTATCCATAGATTTGCTTACTAGAGATAGATTTTTGACATTAGTCGTATGGACTTTATGTCAAAATTCTATCTCTAGTAAGGAAATCTTCGGATAGATAGGATATTGAAAATGGCCATTAGTTGATGCTCTCAAACTCCTGGCTACACAGCACCTTCACCGACAAGATAACGGTCCGATTAACTTAAAACAGCTGTTTACCATAAATTCAAACTTATAACTTTCAATGTCGATTACCAAACCAGGGTTGAACTAGAAGTGGGTTACACGAAAACTCCAGCTTCCCGGTTAAAAAACCTTTTCGTTAAAAACGGACCGTTTACGAAACCACCAGTCTGTGAACTGGGATCTCAGAAACACGTTTAAAAATATTATTCTCATTTTTTTTGGCAAACAAGTAAGAAGTAAAAAATCGAAAATCGTAGTTTGTACTGGGAACCAAAACTAAGATCAAAAAAACCAACGGGACGCTCAAATGAACTATTTTTCAACTAATCTCAATTAAGGTAGTTTAAAATTTAATTAAATTCTCTACTAACTTGGTAGGTACAGTCAATTCCACACACTACAATACGTTAATTTAAAGTCGCAATAGCTACACAAAACGCGATTGGACTTTGTCTCGTTTAATATACATGGGGGCGACAGCTGACCCCAGACTATTCGGCTGTCACAACATTCGTTTAGTGTAACTACACTGGACTTTGGACGCACCTAAACAATTTAGTGGCATCGACAAAAATCATGGAATAGGTATAGCGATTGTAGCTAGCGACAATGTGGGATAAATTTCGAGTGGCAGGAAGAGATAATAGTTGTTTATGCGGATGAATACTTATTTAAAAAAATACTTAGATGATTAGGTACTTATGAAAACACTTATATCCTCATCTACCTACCTAAGTCTACGCCTGTTCGTATGTTTTTTTTCCACTAGGTACAAGTCATTCACTTGCATTCTACTCTATCATCTTTTACACAATCCAATCCATTGTTCTTGGATCTTTGATTAGGTCCAAAATATTCATTTGTTATTTTGTACGTTTCCCATATAATGATTATTATAATATTTGATAGATGATTATACTATATTATTCCCATATAATATTACATAGGTACCTACGTCATCATGATTATACAATGGTTTTCAAACCAACCTTTTTGCATGAGAACATGAAAATAATAAGGAATAACTAAGTGATAATTCATTCACATGGGGCGATTATTTAGGAGTTGGGAAACTGAAAAACAAAACTAGTTAGTCTAACAAAAATCGTATTATTAGTCAAATTTTATTTTTGAACAATATAACAGAATTGAAGCGTCATTCAAACATTGCCCAATCTCGCATACTTACTTCGGTCGATATTACCTCGTTCCCACTCCAATAATGGTGGTCAGGACACCTTACGCAATAGGACATCCTTATCACTAACAATTTGTAGTCTGCGGATGAATGGATTAAGATTTTTGTCGGTACGCCAAAAGTGTGACAGAGTTAAAGCTGAAGTTGGGTATTCCATTACTAGCCTATTACTTTTCGCTGAGAGAGATATTTAGATACTTAACAAAAAAAAATTGTAACTTCAATTAGGTATTTGACCACCAACTAAAATGTACTAAAATGCTGTTTCATTAAAAGATTCCATAGAAACAAAACGAAGTGTCGAAAAATGAATTAAATCAATGTTAAAATAAATAACATCCATGCTTTTAAAGTTTTTGGAAGGGGAATTCTCTATCCTTGTCACGCGAAACATAATTTGTTCTAGGAAATGTCGAGTTATACAGCGTTTTGACATAATGACGTCATAATTGCATCGTGCTCTCTTTTTCTAGCAATGACTTTTTAAATGCTTATAACTAGGCCGTTTTATAAGATAATACATTCGTATTTTCACTGTTGTTAATCTTTTCGTTAATTAGTTATGTATTTCTAATAAAAAAAATACAGTCAAATAACCAATTGCATTTTGCTGCCTGATAAGTTGAAGGTTAATGTATATCATATGTCTCCGTGTCTTGGAGAGTGACGCTGTCGGTCCTGCGCCTGATCTCTCCCCGGTCGTGTCGGATTGCCGACCCTGACTATGAGAGTGAGGACATAAAGAGTGCACCTCTTTCTACGCCAGCGCTTGTGCCCTATAATATCACCTGCGTACCTGGCTATTCTTCTTTGAAATTGGCTGCCGTGACCGAACTACAGAAGTCGTATGGCGATTATTATTGCTAATATATAACATATATCCTATTGCAGGGTACGATAGCGTCGATCTTCAACGACTCGACGACGCTGGGGCGGCGCTACGTGTTCGACATCCGACGCACGTGCCGCGAGGTGCACGACCGCGCCCGCCGCGCCGCGCACGCGCTGCTCGCGCACCTGCCGCACGCGCCGCACGAGCCGCGCGAGCGACACCGCCGCGCCGACATCGCACAGGAATACAAGGTACTGCTCTACGGAGTGTTGCACCTGGAATTCAGGTTTCCACCATGGAAGATCTAAACAGCTGCGGGAATGTTCGAGTTTACGCAAAGGGCTGAGAAAAGAACATGGATGAGTTTTAGTCAGTAAGAGTCTGAAACTCCCTCCCGCCGGCGGGAGGAGTAAATAATTTCCCATCCGAAAAAGAAGGCTTAACCAACTAAAGTCAATAAATTTTGCAAAATTCAATTAAAAAAGGAAATTCTAGAAGACAATTTGTGTGTGATAAAACACAGTTACTAGGTGGCAATTGGTAAGACTGGCTGTCTGACTTTCAATCTCGACGAAGCGTAGTTGAGTCTTGATATCTGTTACTGCGTCACCACCCATTAGCTTACTATTATAACATGTAGGTATTAACTATCTCCCTGCCCCAGGAGGCCCGCTCCCGCTCGCACACGGAAGCGCTGGCGTGCCGCGTGTGCATGGACGCGCCCATCGACTCGCTGTTCCTGCCCTGCCGACACGTCGTCTGCTGCGGGGACTGCGCGCCCAGGTACATATCTGCCCATATTGTATTATATTGTCATACCTCACCTCACCAGCTATACCTACTAACGTTCAAAATAAACCAAACACAAATCTCTGCGACTAGGTACTAAGCTATGAGGTAGTTCAACTTTCTAAAATACAGTCAATAAACTCGTCGACCCAAGTGTCTATCAAGAAATTTTAAACGAAAAACAATATTAATCAGATATTACGTAATATTTGTGATAGAGTTACAGTATCTATGCATATTGTTCTGGTGGGTGCGTTAGCATTTGTGATTTACATACCCCAGCTTAACTATGTATTTCACACTACCCCTCATATCTAAATACGTAACATATTCAAGATTACCTATTAATTTCTGTTGTGATCTCCCCAGATGCAACCGCTGTCCCCTGTGCCGCGCGGAGATAGAGAAGCTGATGCACATATTCCTGCCGTGCGACTACCCGAAGAGCCCCGGCCTGGTGAAGTGAGCGCCGCGCTCTCCCGACTCGGAACAAGATGACGATGATTTTCTACGCGAAATGATTCCGCTAGCAGCGCCGCCCGGAGCCGCCTGCTGCATTGTGAAGACGTGCCTTGTGTGTGTGTGTGATTGTCTAGTCACTAATGATTGACTCAGCTGACAAATGCATTTCAGGAATGTCCAGCCATTCCAATCCACGATAACCCGGTACTCATGTATTAGATTTTAAATCGTTAACATGTATTGGTTAAATCTAAGTTGATATTACCTGAAAAAATTACAAAAAAAGATCGTAATCATTAAAATCATTTAATCACCTTCGTTTTAGAAGGTTTAGTTTAATATTTTGTGATAATTAAATGTATGTTTTTAAGGAAAACTGTTCAGAAAAAAGTGCATTTTAATTAAACTTAAATTTAAACTTGCCTGTCATCATTCGGTAACTTATGTTCGCTGTAACATTGATTTAAGTTCGATTGTAAGTTATATCTGTAAGACCTGTGGTCTGTAAGTCTGTTTATCTAAAGGGAGAAAATAAAATACACATTAATTAAAAAATATACTAATACTGCCAAACTGTTGTTTTATTTACTTAAAGAATTACCAATTTGATACCGCGAAATTTCTTAGAAAGCCTGTTCAGCAGAAGTATTATTTTGGAGAAATCAAGCTTAGCTTACAGCACAGAACAGGACAGAATAATATTCAGAATATTAAGCATTTATTGATATTAAGTTTTTCTTTGATTGGCTATCGAGTGTCGTCAAAACTCAAGCAACACGTTAAGTTCCAAATATCTATTTAAAAGGCGCGTAAAAAAAATCCTCCATAAAATTGTCGGAATCGATACTATTCTGCTAATGAAATTATTTCTCAAAGACTTGCACCTGGCACTCCTGCATCAGGATGGGTAGTTACGTTATCCAACTTTTGTATCAGACTTAACGAAACAGCGCGTTTATTGAACTACGAAATGTAAAGGAATTTAAAGTTTTGATGGTTACTTTTACTTGCGTCACGATTTTCGTAGACCCATTCGATTTGCCGAAAGCTTTGCATGTAGTGGATCCGTAGCCGTCCGTAGGGCACCTTGAGGCGAGGTAACGGGGAGTAGGCACTAGCAACCCCGCCAGGTCGCGACAGGTATCCTATCCTACTCCGAGTACTCCTCGGAGTATCTACCGGTCTTCATTTACAGCTGGTGTTGATTGGCTGATTGGAGATTACATCCACGGCACAGGTCTACCGCCTCTGGCTTGCTTTTATTAGCCGTCCAGAGTGGACTCGTTGTAGCAGAGCTAATCTGCTTGGAGAATGAAAGCTGAGCATAAGTGGCTTGAGAGGACACTCGCGTCCCCTTGTTGAGATTTGAGTAACTATTTATAGTAAGTGAATTAGTCTACCCTGCCTGTTTTACGAGTATAAATTACATTTCACTTTATAGAATATTGTAGCAATATGCGACATCATAGTTCATACAAAATACGATTATACCTACTAGAAACTCTAGTATGAGTATATAAACTATGATTAGTAATCTATACTCAATACTCAAATCTTTATTAGCATTCCATATGTTACATAACAGGTGGTACAATTTACTTATGGTATAGACACAATATGGACCCGATAGGGCACAGCTTAAAGAAGTTTGGAGAGAAATTTAAAAACTATCTATGTAGTCATTACAACAATCATAATAGTTGTATGTAACATTTAGCAACATTTTAGTGTGCGTGTGTGTACGTCTTAATGTGTGTGTGTGTGTGTGTGTGTGTGTGTGTGTGTGTGTGGGTGAGTGCACGCGTGTGGGTGGGTGGGTGTGTGTGTGTGTTTTTTTATGTGTATATGTGCGTGCGTGTATGTATGTGTTGTATGTGTATGTGCTTTTCACACAATTTTTCTAGTCACACAATAGTAACACATCTAGTCTAAAGTATGCATAACCATGGCAATGGCATAGCGGTAGAGTATTATGGCATGGTTTTTTTATGCACATGCATGCTGCATGCGGCTGCAGCTGCACTGAGGTAGATAGTTCAGTGCCATCTATCGGTCAACATGGTAAGTGTAGCCTCAAAAAGTTAGAGCGTCGTTTTAATGTTGCCATAATTTTATAATCCACATAACTTTAAGGATTTGTTAAGTTTGGTATTATTTTTGTTTGAAAAAATGTTAATGCTGCTTGAATGATTGCAACTGACTTCTACAATTGTAAGTTAAATTGTTAGATTAAAAATCCTAAAATTTTGTTAATTTGATGTATTGTCGTTGGCTGTACACAGATTTTCCAAATACCAAAAAAGTTAAAATAGGATTGTCTGTGGATGGTTAAATGTGGCCATATTAACAAAATTTGCCAATATTCTAGATATTTTTAACATTTTACGTGGATGTTTAATAGAATAATATTTAAAACGATGTTGTAAAGAGTGAGATTGGTCGCCAATAATAATATTGATTTATAATACACGTTGATATAAAAATCAACATGTATTAAAAATTGTTTGATTTTTTGTACTTGTTTGTTTACTTTAAAAATATTACTTATATTTTCATACAATCGTTACCAAGTAGGTAGAGAAGAGAAAGTAAAAAATATGCAAAAAACGGAATGTATTTAAATATTTTTCGAAAATAATACTTTCTATAAAGTATCAAAATATTGTCGTCGCTATGCACCTCAAGTAAATAATGCTCGTCACTATGATAAAGAACTATTGCATTAATGGATTTTTATTGTTTGTAACCTGAGTATTTATAATTTGATTTCATCTGCCTAGCCTTTTCCCAACTATGTTGGGGTCGGCTTCCAGTCTAAACCGGATGCAGCTGAGTACCAGTGTTTTACATGGAGCGACTGCCTATCTGACCTCCACAACCCAGTTACCGGGCAACACGGTACCCCTTGGTAAGACTGGTTGTCAGACTTTCTGGCTTCTGACTACCCGTAACGACTGTCAAAGATCTTCAAATGACAACCGGGACCAACAGCTTAACGTGCTTTCCGAGGCACGGAGGAGTCTCGCTATGACAAAGATGGTCACCCATCCACGGTCCGACCGCGCCAAGCGCAGCTTAACCTTTGATCGGTCGAACCGTGCGGCTGTGGCTTAGCCACGAGCTCCTCCATTTATTTTTTCAAATATAAATAAAGTAGCTTTCAATTAAATGTAGTAGGTATAGAAAGTATAAAAATATAACTTATAATTATCAGAAACTGACCAATAACATAATTTTGTTATAAAACATTACCCTCCTTCAGCAGTCGGGTAGCAACATGTCACGCAGGGAGAATCAAGTTTTACGTTGGTAACATTTCTCCCTGCTCATACGAACGCAAGATGGCTGCCAATTTATGTGAACGCAAGGACAAGTAGAAAAGTGATATCCGTTTGTGATATTTCGTTTATATTTGTGATAATAACATTATAAATATTATCATTGTTTTGTGTATGTGCCTGGAGGAAGTTTTTGTGCAATATATTATGAGTTATTAATGTTTTCTAAGTAGTTTGTGTAATCTTACGTTGGATGGTACAAAATGTTCCTTGTTGAATTGTGATTATTTATGCAGTGATACAAGTTTTTGGATCGCTATGACGCTTGTTGTTGGATGATATCTGTGTTATCACGTAAGTGTGTTATTTTTTAATTAATCTAGTATAGAATTGGCGAGTTAAAGTGGGTTGTCAAAGATTTCGTCAATGTTGTAACCTATTTGCCTATATAGGGTTTTCAGTGGCGTGGCTGTCGAGCGAACCGGCGGCTCGCCGGTGCTGCGCCTGCCACAGCTGTTAGGTTCTCACGCCAATAACGCCTTATTTTCCTCCACAACCGGGTATTTTCCCGTTAAAAAGGATAAAATCATGTAAATGCATGTTTTTTCATTGGTTAGTCATGTCAGATGTTTTAGTAATGATTCGGCGACGCAGGCCGACTGTGTGCGTTTGGAATGTTTACTACATTACCAAATGTCGTTATCGTCCATGTCAATTATAAATGTACATGCTAAAACAATTATTTTCCTCGCCTCGTAGCTCGATATCAACAAACGCGTGCTGATTTCGTGTTTCTTAATGTTTTCTTAACTTTTACAATGTTTAACACGATAAAACAATCTCATATAACTAAAAATATTTATAATAGTACATAATTAAGCTTAGGAGATAATGAGAGGCAGACAAACAAGTAACTAGGCCACACATAAATCCTTTGTTTTTAGCTTTCTCTGTAGGTATTGTTATGTTAGTGAAAAGAACAATTACTTCTAATATAATCTCTATTTTTAATAATATAATTTGCAAATTTTGCATCAGTCTTAGACTTATTACCTTTATAATCCTAAAAACTATTTATATTCATTTAAATAATCATTATTTTGGTAAGTTAAACCAGTAATTTTCTATAACTTTTGTCTAGAATTTACACATAGGTACCGAAAAGTATTATTCCCAATTTAAAATTCACTAAATCACACATTTTATTATAGCCATTGACCTTTTCACCTCTACCTAGTTTCTATGCATAAAAAAGTTTTTGATACATACCTAATACCTACTTGCAATGCCAAACTTCACATAAATAACTAACAAGTCTTATTTATTTGCTTTTGCTAACCTATCCTTACTAATATTATAAATTTATAAGTAACTCCGTCTGTCTATTTGTCTGTTACACTCACAAGAAAATGGGTCAACCGATTTTGATGGAATTTCATGTGGAGATAGATTAAAACTTGGGGTAGGTCATTTTTTATTCATGTGTGTGAAGTAAAATATCAGAACAAAGCACAGCAACTATTGCTTGGCAATATGAAGCTTTGCAATGCAACTATACTAAAGGCATAAGATGTTCAAACATCTTTCGTATTATACCATCATCTTTGAGACGGCTTTCAACCTTCTCTCAGTTATTATGTCCTGGTAAGTTTCCTCAATATTCTAAAGGATTTGCACCCATTATTATGGATATGTGAGGTCTTGTTTCCTCAACAATAACAGTAAATATTGTATCTGGTCAAGATTTAAGCCATGATGTTATACTTAAAAATTCTTTGTGTTGTCTATAGCGGTCTACTCCTAGACACATGATCCTTGGGAGACACTACCATCTAGCTGCAGTCTATTCCTAAAAGAAAGCCTAACAATGGCTTTCTTCATTAATCTATTACTTTTTAGCTGCACTATTAATATAATAACTGACCATACATCATTAAATATAAAAAATGTCTCCATATTAAAGCTATATTGACCTAACCGGCCTGAAATTCATTACCATATACCGGGATGAGGTACAAAAGAACTCATTATTATTATAATCTTCCCAGCAAAAGTCGAACATTTTTATTTCACATAGACCTTCAAATAAAGCACTTATGAATGGTCAAATTAGTAAGCCAAGCAGTAGATCCTATGGAGAAGAATTGGCAAGAAACTCCATAGCATGATGGTTGTGAAGGTAATTAATTACCCTGGTTGACTTAGATATCTAGTATTTCCAGCCAGGTTAATTTAAGTGTTAAATAATATCTAGTAAATACTAAGTAGAACAATCCACCCCCATGATACAATGGTGTTTGTTCACAACTGATGTTGTCAAGGAATAATTTCCTTTCATTCATTGTTAGTTGTTGTGCTAACACCATTTTGTTGTCTATGTATTACGTTCTAAGGTTTTCCTTATTGTTTCAAAATACCTACAAAATGTTCTGAAATCATACATGACTAGCACAGAGAACTGTCACCATCATTATCACTGTAAGACTGTTATTATACCTTCATAAGACGTCATTCGTTCTCGGCAGTGCACAATGATGAAGATAGCATTTTGTTGGCTTACAATTGAGATGGTTGTGTACCAGACGAACCAAGAACCATTTTTTTTATAAAACTGCTCCACCCTCAGAATTCCTCCTGTATGATAGTCGCAAATGTGGCTACTAAGAACGGGATCTTAAGTTCGATTCCCTGGCAAGGCAGATATTGCTTTGTGGGTCTTTAACTTTTCACAAAGCAGTCCGGAGTCAGGTAGTTGGCGGTGTTACACCCTGATGCCCGTGAGGCCACGTTAAGCCGCCGACCCTGCTGCTACTGTGATAGCTATCGTTGTTACAATACCATGTCTGAAGCCGTCAGTAGAATTTGAGAAAACTCTGACACTAGGGCTCTGTGCGGTGATCGAAACCGCGACATGCTGCATAGTAGCCAGTTGCTTACCCGCTAGCTGTTATGGGCTTTGAGGGAGAAGCATTTGATATCTTTCTCGATAGTCCTATAAAAGCCGAGACAGAGGAACTGTACGAATGATGCCAGCATTAGGAAAAAAAACTCGCGTTTCTGTGGTATTAAATAATAAAAATTACCTTTGACATACAGACTGTATTTGCGTGCACTTTGCGCTTCATCTGTAAATAAACTTTGTAGAATTCTATCCTCGACTGTACTTCGTCTTTTTGGACAGCCATATCGAAAAAAGAAAAAATCACTTCATATTAATTGCACAACTATTAAAAAATACTGGTCGCATGCATCAATATCGTCACGGTAACATCTCAATTGTAAATCGATATCCTAATAAGTACTAAGACGTTATAACTAACATAATTATTTATGCGCAATGGCTCGAATTGATCATCTATCATTCATGCACCGACAATATTTTTAATATTTTATTGTTTAAAAACGTGACTTGTGACTATAAGCGGCTATAAAGTATATACATTACCTTTTGTGCAAGTAGGTACTAACAAGTATAGATGTTAACGCTAAAAGAAACTAGCGTTAAGTTGTTAATGATAGGCGAACCAAATAACTGTCTCTTGATGTTAGAAGTCACTGTTTCTGCTGGTCTTTTAAGAACCTAGAAAAAGGACACGAATGTAACGTGCACGAAGTCTGCCTAAAGGTGATTTCCCACGGCGTGTAATTCGTCAAAATCTAAGGTCCTTGAGATTCTGCCATTTAACGACCGACGTCCTGCTATTTCAATCTTTATGATGTTAGCAAACCGGTGTAAATTCGCTTGTGAAATGAGCATGCTGCATCCGTAAAAACGTGTAACGTGGGAAGCCTCTTTTAAGAATCGTTAATCATAGGTGCTTAGGTACGTTGCGATATGATAGGACCTTATGACTGCTGACTTCCAGAAGCAAAACTTAGCTATATTGTTGTAAGGCACTAAAACTCCATATTATGCCCAGAAATAAACCACATTATTCGCAGATATGCTGCTAACATATTATATTTACGATGAAACATTGTGATCACATTGTATCACACCTGGTACCAACTCGCTGACAATCCCTCGTACAAAAAACCTATTCAAATATAGTGACAACTTTTGATTACTTGTTGTAGTTATTTCGGTCAACTAATGCTTGTGGCGATCGTGGGACAAGCCATAAAAAACTTGTCTTTTGATCAAAAGGTTGCTCTTAATTTTTCTGTATCACATTTTAAGAACACTGGGTTCCAGATCGAAAATTGCAGATGTAGCCTATACAGCTGAATCGTAAAGGAAATGACCTCATTTACTCTTTTAAAATTACCACACCGAAGGTTCCAAACGATGGGATGAATTGGACTCTAATCGAAAAGGATGCCCTTAGCAACCGCATCGGGCGCCCTGTGGTCACTAGCGTTGTTTAGGGCTCCATATTAGCAGTGGTTCCCGCAACCCGGTCGCCATCGCGGTCGTCTTTTTTAGTAGACGGTCGCGTACACCGAAATTGTATCTCCAGATTACATTTGATATGGACTAGTAGAATAAGGGAAGCTTCGCTCAGCAGTAGAACACGATAAGTTTCGAATATAAATACCACATGCAGCGAACTACGACAGATGATAGTGGTACGATGGCCGCAACGGTCGCATCACGCGGACGCACGACATAACCAGGCACATACATACACGTATAATGTTTTACATTATCAAGTCGTGATTAAATAATGTTTTCAAACAATAAATTATTTAAATTACGATATGAAAAACAAACACCCCGCCAGTACGTGAGCAGACGTAAATATTTTGATGATTGCGCGGTGACACGATATTAATCATTATTTCTAATTCGCTAAAAACATTGCTAAATGGAATTCTATAACTTTGGCGATGAACAAATGGAATACTGAAATAATATTGAATTCTTTATCAAGCAAAATAAACTATATTTTCTGTGGCCATGCTTGAGGAGGAACCCCGTTTTAATACGCAGTTAAGAACCGTCAGTAAACTGGACTGAAACTTCGCAGTTAAGAAAGCCAATCGTTCTGATGTCATTCTTTAAAACTAGACGTAATATATAACACCACCACATAACCATTTAACACACAGAATTGCTGACTCCAAAATGATCGGGAAAAAGCTACGAAAGTTAGAATAACTGATAATTTGGTGCAAGGGTCACTGACACTTCACCCTACCGTTCGTCCAATCCAGCCAGGGTTCGCTCCTTTTAAAAGAACTGGTCGTGTGATCATTAGCACGCATAGGACCGGTTCCTCCATCCATCATGTTATGGCGAGCTACTGGCTTTTATAAGTGGCCGCTGTCTGCCCTCTGTAACCCTAGAAACCATGCTTTCGCAGCGATTTTATCAATGTTCAAGGAGTATTTTCTTCCTCTTTTGTAACTGTCCGTTTTGCTTTGAGTAGGTACTTATCGTCTGATGTTTAAGAAATGTTCGAACGTATGTGTTCTCTCTAAAACTTTTATAATGTAACTAAAAGTAAGGCAGATAAAGCCACTTATTCAGTCCTACAGTATTTTAAGTATTCTCAATCCTTACGTCACTCGCAAAAAATTAAGGGGTGGTCTTCCGTAGGGGCTACACAGCACGTGGGTTCATTGACATTTAAGCCTTATTTTTACCTTTCATTGTAATGAGTATGGAATCCGCTGTGACAACATATGTGTAGGTATGTAGGTGTTTTGATTGAGTCATTAAAAATATTGAATTGCTGTATTTGCATGTGAATCATATTGAATTACATTTGAATAATACCAGTTTTGTTACAACAACAGTACAAATCATACATAAGCCACACTTATCCACTGCTAAACAAAACCAATTATTCTCCTAGCTATGCCCAAAATTATCGTAACTACACAATATATGTTGCTTGAATTAATTATAAACGAATACCACTTTTAATTTTATCTTTATTTTCAAAGGATTAAAGTTTAAAACTCTTCTATTGTCTTTCATGTATGAAGACACGAGAACCTTATTTTAGACTCATGAGCAATTATTATTAGCTATCCTTATAGCAAACCCCTCTACGTTATTTATTTAAAGAGAAATTCATTAAATGCCCCCGTCAAAGGGTCTTCAATCATCATTATAGGCATTCAAATACTTGTCTGTCATTATGGCATTAAAAAATAATATCCCGCTGCAGTTTGTTATAAGATAAATAATGGAAACTCGCGGGGAACACACCTGCGGTGTGCACCTGGCTTATTATCGCTATTGATCGAGAGGGGTTAGGTTAAACCTATCGAAAGTCTTCTAAGCTGAAATTTTAATAGCTACAGCTTTCCGCCAGCGACTTCACCCGCGTGTAATATACGAATTCAAATTAAAAATGACAGAGTTTCTTACAAACTTTGCCCCCCTTTTTCATCCCCTTAGGGGTAGAATTTCGGAAAATGCTTTCTTATCAGATGCCTACATCGTCCAAGTTTCAGGTCTCTACGATCAGCGGTTTAGGCTGTGCGTTGATCCGTCAGTCATTCAGGACAAAGCATTCTATATGTTAGATAGGTGTTTTAATTCAAAGAATTTATTTAAACTTCATGTAAAGCAGTGGTACATAGTAGACTGCAAGCTACGCGCAAATTTCGTCAATGATTACCTCCCGGGCGAAAACTCGTATAATGCTTAAGATAGGTTTATTATGAAGCCTAGTGAACGTCAGCTGCAATTTGGTTGGTGGGATAAGCAGAGGTAGTATGTTAGAGCGGAGAAAATAAATAAAAAAGAGATAAAAAGTATCACGAGCCAAAGCGAGAACAGAAAACTTAAATTTAGTTCACGGAGCAAAATGCTCAATAACTTTAGATACACCATTTCCTCCCGTATTCAAATTCATAAGCGGATTGCCAATATGATCCTTTAAGTAATGAAAAGAGAAATCACGTCAGATGATACGTTTAAAGGGGCGATAGATGCTTCCGTATGGCGCCTGTATATAACTTTCGGGCCATCAGCTGACGATCATTCCACCGCGATATGGCCAGCTGACGATTTTATTTATTCATTAAAGCGTATAAGCTAAGTTAAGTTTCAAATGAGAGGAAATGACTGAATTTTTTAATATTTTTTACATGTTCGCATGACCAGCTGACGTATAATCCATCACCTTATAGTCAGCTGACGATTTTTTTTCTTTAAGATATGTGTCTAACTATGATTTGACACACATTTGATTCGGGAGGAAATGACTGAAAATTTTATTTTTTTCTACATGTTTGGGAGACCACCGCTGCTTATCCCACCAACCAAGCCGCAGCTGACGTTCACCAGGCTTCATAATAAACCTATCTTAAGCATCTTACAAGTTTTCGCCCGGGAGGTTATTGGTCATCAAAATCTGTTCGTGGCCCGCGGTCTATAGGCGGACTTAATGCCACAAGGCATTCTCTACCAGTCAACTATGTTGATTTTATACGAAAAAATCTTCGATACTTTTATAAACACTTAAATAAGGATTTTGGTTGATCTTTAATAAGATATAAAAAAAACAGTGATCGCAAAATAATGCACCAACATTATTTCAAAATGGCTGAATAATTCGAAACGACAGATTTACGCGTGAAACATTTAAATAGCTTTTCGGTAAACATTGGAAAATGTTATTTGTATATTTTGGTTATGTAACTTTAATTTAACTCGTATTTGTGTTAATTTTATTAATTAATTCAACAATTTATCTAAGTTTTCGCTTAATCATACTTTTATACGTAGTGAAGTTGAAGTAAGAACTTTTTCAGACGTTTAGACTTTTTTGTCTCTCGCTAAGACTTTTTGTCTGAGCTATAACAAAGTCTCGTTTCTGTTGTCATCGTGAGACGTGAACTAGCAGACAATAATAATCGAATCGGCAAGGTCAGGTTGCTTGTTTAATAAAAACAAGTATCTATATACCAAAGCAGTATGTATAAAAGTACATTGTTTTTTTTTATGTTTCGAACCAAATTAGGTGTCAATGTGCCCGGCTAACTTTTTTCTAGTAGCAAACTTTACGATTCATTATTTTTTGTTAATATAAAAGCCAACGAATTCCGTAGACGCCCACTTAGATCAACTAATTACTTTTATGCCCGAGATTTTTTGCTCAGTAGCTAGACGTTAGAAAAAGTCGCTTTAATAGCAACCAGTAGTTGAAGTATACGTTCATATTAAAATATTTGAGGAATCGTTCTTGTATGAATCTTTAGAAAGAAATACTGACAACTTTTGTAAGTTGAATTTCATTGATGAGATAAATCGATAATAATACGATTTAACCTTCCCTGAAAATTCCTTTTGTCGTAGTCGGTCAAAACTAGACCTTATTTCGTAGGGAACTTTGTTATTTTACCGGCTCAGAAATGTGAAGTAGATCGCTAAAACGGCATCAACTAGGCAAGGCTTTTAGCTCCCTAGAAAACCATAAGCATATATATATGTATTATATATATAAAATATGAAAGGGTATAAATTTACCAGCCGCTTCCTGGGGTTTTGCCCGAATTCTGAGAGAACTACTTCAAGCAATCGTATAGAAAGTAGCTTATAACCGTCTCTAGGGTGACATCTATCTCCATATCAATTTTCATCTTAATCTGGTCAGCCGTTTTACTGTGGAAGCCTACCAACAAACTGACATTCGCATTAACAGTAATACTAGCTATTTATCGGTTTTACTCCTGTCCTGAGAGAACTACCTCACGCATCCATTTATCTCCACGGTTTTAATTAATTTCTTTAAAATATATAGAAAGAGCTTCAATCAGATTTCAAATCATAGGTACCATAAAAACTCTTTCGTGTCTGTCTTCTAACTCTTCCTACATTTTCAGTATCTAGTCGACGCTAAATTTGATCATTTTACGCCAATATTTTTCCAAAATTTATTGGTTTTATGATATTTCCTTCCAGTATGATAGAATTTTGGTTCCCTCCCACATTTACATAAAAAAAATACGATCATATTTTCTCGTATTGGAGTACTGTACCGTGATCGATCAAATTCGTCCGATTTATCTCGCCCGACCGAGGTTTCAATGTACATTACGTATTTAGGTAATTTAAGTACCTGCCTATCAGACTTTCATATCACAATCCGCCTACGCATAACTATTTCATTTTTGCGGAAAGGTGCTTAATATGTTCACCTGTCGCGTTTTCCATGGTCACGTAACAGCTTAGGATTATAAATAAAAACTACTATTTTTAATCATTTCATACCAGTGAGGTATGCGAGGGAGGATGTTAAAATTTATGTTAGATATATAAAAAAAGTATTAAATGTATAAATGAAGAAATGTTCAAAAATAAACGCCTAAAATACTTATGGCTTAATGCTTGGAAAAGGTCGTGAACCTCGTGTAAAAGCCTCGCTTTCCATTTTTGCTTGCTCCATTAACTTTGAAATATTATCATGGAAGGCTTTTTTATTTAGGCAAAAATGCCGGAGGATTTGGCAGAAATGCTTGACTGATACATTTTATCCGTGATACATATTATATCGCGCACGAAGAGTAATGTCACTTTACTCACACATTACTCAAAAAACGCATTTTTCGAAAAGCTCGTGGTTAAGTATTTCGCTACACGTATCGAAAGATAAAATGTTAAGCTGCGCTTGGCGCAGTGGGTCCGAGAATGAGTGGTCACTCACGAGTCTCGGTATAACATGAGCTGGTTAGTGCCTCGGGAAGCACGTTAAGCTGTTGATCCTGACTGTCATTTGTAGAAGCCAGACAACCAGTCTTGCCAAAGGGTATCGTGTCCGATAGATAGTTGCTCCATGTAAAACAAGCATCCTGTTATAGTTGAAAGAAGTATAGATGATGGCGTCATAAAAATCATTTTCCAGGTAGGTATCTAATACGGAGGTCCAGTCTTCTAGTAGTAGGTGGAATACCCACCTTCGTAACGTAGCGGGCATTACCTTGCCTTTCACAGCATCCACGATCTAATACGCCATATCTATCTTGTACTTATATTCCAAGAGCCCATGAACCCCAGACCTTCGTCATTTTATAAAACCTGAAAGTTTGTCAGCGCATGCTCCCAACACAGGTAAGAACGATGGACCATTATGAAGTTTGGGTTATGGTGGCTTTGGCATATACACTGTACTAAAGTTGTGAAAAAAATAATTCTACTTTCGTCAAATTATAAAGTGTGATTTTTCAGTATTACTTTCGGAATATTATTAAAAATCACGGCATTCATTCCCAGACACTTACCATGGTGGCAACCCGTTGCCAGACACTCTTAATGTTCATCTAATTATAATTCTACTTACGTTATAAAAGCTATCCCTGCTCTAGTGACGAGTCGTATATCATTTGACAGGTATTTTTAAGTGCAACATTTTGTACTAATACACCTTATACCAATTGTTAGTAGTTTAGGAGTTAAAGCAAGATTAATCTGGTTATATCGATATATGTCTGGAAGTTAACTACACACCTCCTCTAGTGACGAGTCATATATCATTTGAAAGGTATTTTTAAGTGTAATATTTTATATTAACATACCTTATACCAATTGTTAGTACTTTAGGAGTTAGAGCATGCTTGGATGTTTGTGGTACAAGGGATTGGAATATAACTTGCAAAAAGTGAATTAGCTTAGCTCTGCTGCTTTTGCAGTCAGAAAAATTAGACAACTGACCGACCGATATAGCTACGGCCAGACTCGTTTACTTCGCCTATTTCCATAGTTTGATGTCGTATGGCATACTGTTATAAGGGGCAGCAGCTGATGCCAATCAATCTATTTTTGTGTTACAGAAAAGGGCGATTCGTGCGCTCTACGACATGGGCCCTCGCGAATCTCTTAGAGACTTCTTTAAAGAAACTAACATACTTACTTTGCCTACATTGTACATTCTTGAAAATATTATGTTTGTACATACGTAAAAATCTTCATAAGTTCACATTAAAAGTGACATTCACAATATTAACACACGTAATAAACATAAAATAGTAGTTTCAAAATTTAGACTCACTAAGTCATTCTTAGGGAACTGTGTACGCTTTTATAACAAGCTGCCTAAATGTATCCTTGATTTTACAGATAAAAAGTTTAAAAATATTGTCAAATCAACACTTATAAAAAGAGCCTATTATATAATCCAGGACTTCATTGACGACAAGGATGCGTGGCGTTAATAACTTATTTTCTGCACAGGTGGCTTCCCTGGCGACCAGAAAACTACTTGAAACATTATTTATATTAATAAATTTAAATTGTAATTTAATTATTTCATTATTTTTTTTGTATAGCAACATTTGAATTGTATAACTTTCTCAGAGATAACCTGTACCTACTGTAAAAAGACTATTGTAAACATTTCCTTTTGAAAAGAGTGTCTATGGAGTTTCTTGCCGGTTCTTCTCCATAAGACCCACTCCTTGGAACCGTGCAACTAACTTGACGTTTCATAAGTGCCTGCAAAGACCTATTTGAAAACATTTGAAATTTGAAAGGTGTATTAGTACAAAATGTTGCACTTAAAAATACCTTCCAAATGATATACGACCCGTCACTAGAGCAGGGATAGCTTTTATACTATAACGTAAGTAGAATTATAATTTGATGAACATTAAGGGTGTCTGGCAACGGGTTGCCACCATGGTAAGTGTCTGGGAATAAATGCCGTGATTTTTAATAATATTCCGAAAGTAATACTGAAAAATCACACTTTATAATTTGACGAAAGTAGAATTATTTTTTTCACAACTTTAGTACAGTGTATATGCCAAAGCCACCATAACCCAAACTTCATAATGGTCCATCGTTCTTACCTGTGTTGGGAGCATGCGCTGACAAACTTTCAGGTTTTATAAAATGACGAAGGTCTGGGGTTCATGGGCTCTTGGAATATTATATCGGGTGTAATACAGAGAATGGGCCGATTCATCAACCGCCTGACACTGACGGATTAGCGAACGAAATCCTTCGTGCGGTGGGGCCATTAGACGCGCGGCTTAGGTGGGGAAACCTATGCTGAGATATATTGAGAGGTAATTTTTATCAAAATCATAGGATATTGGTTAGAAGTAAGGCGGTATTTAGCCTTTATTATTTAAAAGTTTTTCAATAACAATGTTGTTTGGCCATTTGGTTTTGTGTTTCATGCGTCAACACTAGCCCATTTTCCGTCTACAAAATTATTATGTAAATATACTATCGCACGAGCTTTTATTGTTTGCGCTGTAACGAGCCAAAGTGCATGCAGGTGTACGTTCTAAACAGCGAAAGTGACGCATTATGCACCGCTTCGTAGCCCGACGGGCAGAGCTAGTGTAAGTATCTAAGTAACCAGTTCCAACGCAATTCATTGAGAGTATGTTGACCGCCATTCATACGGTTACTAGCATGATTTATGAATTAATTCTATTATGTACGATAGCGTCGGCGGGGCATTGCGAAATGTCAGGTTACAGGCCAAGTCGTACGGAGATAAGGGTCTGTTATGTACTTGTTTGCTTATGTTTTCATGGTACATACGTAGTTTTAGTGGAATGGAAATTTAATTAAGATCCTGCAGCGGTATTCCTAACGTATTGTGTGTAGAAATAATGTTCGTTTATATCTAAAAAAAGGTTCTTTTATTAATATTTCAAGCTACGTTAGTGTATCATCGGCTGTATCTCCTGTGTCTTCTAATCAAGAACAGATCTATTTATTTTATTTCTAGAAAAGTAATTAAATTAGTAGTAAGTACTTATGTATTCTAGTAAAAATATAGAACAATCACTAGGTACTGATTACTATGACTGCTCTATATTTTTTTTCACGGTAGCATCACATGATAATATTGTGCCATTCTTGTAAAATATTATCAGTTTTAGCCTTTGTTTTGTAGAGAAACGCGTCTAGTGTTTTAACGTCTCCAGAAATGCATACTTTACCATATATCCACTCGATATAAAGTGGATATTTGTTGCTACTTCTAAGTGTTACTCATTAAACGATTTACACAATTTAGTATATCCAATTGAATGCATGTACCTACTTCGTCATCGTATTTTTGTAACAGATTTGGTTTTTTTTCTCGCATTAAAAGTACCCTAATAATACTCTGGGAATACTGTAGCTTTCGATTAGTGGCAATAAGAAAATATTATTAATAGAAAGTAAAAGATTTGTATCATAATTCGACGGTTCCTACGTACATATTGCACAATTGAAAAAATTTAAATAATCTGCCATTTTCGACATGTCTTATTGACGTAGGGACCGTCGAATTGTTGTTAATACAATGTATAAAACCACCTAAATGTGTATCTCGAATCGAGGAGGTAAAAAATAAACAACTTTATGGGCTATATGACTGTATGCTTTTTTAATAGTTTCCATGCACTTATTCAAAGAATGCTCAGTTTATCGAGTGACGTCAATAACATTGACAGTCGATCATAGCTGGGCTCGTTACGATGCGCGCACACATCCACACTATCTATTTAGGACAATAGGTTTGCTTTAACGTACACTAATAAAATATGTATGTATGTGTGTCATAATTATATTAGCGCGATCACCAAGCCGAATATAGTTGGTATTTATTATATTTTTTTAAATCCTGTAATTATTACTTGAATGTCAATGCAGTCTGTGATGTAGTTGTTTTTTTTTTCGGGTGGGAAATCATCAAATGACCTCTCCCGCCATGGGTGAGGCGGAAGGGAGTGTAAGACTCTTACTGACTAAAACCCATCCATGTTCCTTCCTCAGCCCTTTATGTTCCGGGGGCGCGGTAACTCTTTCGAACATCCCGCAGCGTGATGCAGTTACGTTGCGTTAACTTTACTGAAGGGAAATGTTTCATGTCCAACAAATGTACGCGGCCCAAGTAATTTAATTGAAGAGACCTATCTGAATTTTGTATTCAGTACTGGTTTAATCGGAGCGAACCGGCTCTAATTGATCCTGAAATCTTTATTACCGAGCATGCGTTTCAATTCTACTGTCATCTTTACTTTCCGACGGCCATCGACCATCGGAACTATAAACTCTATAATGTTGCTATTCATAGTCCTCATCAAGCTTTTCCGGGTCGTCAATTTGAGCTTAATGGTTTAATCCTAAAAGGAGGGAGAGTAAGGCCTTTCAAATTATGGCCCAAATAGTTCTGCTTACATAATACAATACCAATGCATTACTGCGATACAGTACATGACCGTTTATTTGTTTATTGATATATATAATTTGCTTCTAGTGTAGAAACCAACCTTCCGAGGTGTGAAAAGCCCGGATAAATAATGACAGTACTTGTAGAATACATTTTCGCAGTAATGATAAAGGCAGCGGGTCGGGACAGAAAAGCTTCCCGAACGTATTCAACCCTAAATCCTCAAATTTAGAGAGAACAGGCTTCTTCTGAGTAAGCTCGCTCCATCGTCGACTTTGTCACCTTTAACCTAGACTAGAGTCAAGAGCAAACTCTTATCAAATAAACAAAAAGTTGAAGATCGAGCTCAGTGGTGTGACGTGTCATGACTGCCATGCCTATATCCAGCAATGACTGGCTGATGATGGTAAAGTTTTCGCGAAATTTTCTGTCTGATTTCATCGCGATAAGTTTCCTGAGTAATTTTGATGGGTGCCTTATCACACTAATATTGTTACTACAAGTATCGCCGGTATCTTATCTGCCGGTCGGACCATCTGTTTGAATCGTGCTCGCTCACCCGCACATATCACGACTTGTGGTCTACATAGAACACGCACGCACGGATTTAGTACATTGTGGCTGTAGGCACGCGTACTTGTGCAACTATGTTTAACTTTAATAAAAACCGGTTGCAAACGACAAGCAAGCTAAAAAAAAACTGGCTAGTTGGAATCCCAAATCCGCCTTGAGCAAGCGTGGTGATCCATGATCCTGCCTGCTTTGTATGGGAAGAAGTTTCTGCCTAGCAGCGGAACATTAAATAGACCAATGATGATGATGATAAGGCTAGGCAGTAATACCCAATGCTTATGTATGACACTATTTAGTTTATCAAAAGTGATGTTTTCAGTTTTTTTTTGGGCTCAGTCAAGGGCTAGTTTTTAGTTTTACGACTGCAAGCGTTCTATACTCAGAACTCCATTTTATGATCTTCATATGCATTCCTCTTTAGCCCTGTTTGCAATTTTTGCTGGCTCATCCGCTCCAAATTCAGTTTAAAGTAACTTGGAGACAAATTGAGGTTCTATTGTTGCCTTCAAGGTGATCCTAAACGTTACAAATTCGCACATAGTGTTACCATGTAGGGTCGGCACGTTATCTGTAAGGGAACCATCTGTCTCGCAGTCGTGTGCGCTTGAGACCATGCATCACGATTTGCGACATTGTTGTCATTAAGTTTTAAACATGTATGCTTTGAATGGTGAGATCAGAGGTTGAGCAAGGAGTGGTTGTTCAGCTAAGTGTCTTTTGAACATGTTTTGTTTCAAAGGTAAGCAGAATCGGATGTGAGTCCAGGTTGCTTTGAAAGTGGAGTTTGATTTTGGTGGAAAATAATAACTTTTTGCCAGTTAAGACCGGTGTTTCCGATAATTTTAACCATCATTACACATTCTAATATTACGACTATGCTAGACGGCACCCTGGCCCTAATGATATGATTTCTCTGGACTTAATATTCTGCGTAATAAACGTAGAAAAAAAACTTCAATATTAATCTACATATATCAACAAAAATATAAAGCAGTATTTATTCCAAGTTATAATATTCGTGTTCGCGACCTTACCCACTACTTGCTCCTGTCGCTTGGCTTAAACTGAGATAACATGTCATACCTACTTGACCCCGTATAATCATCGCGCACTGCACCCACATATACGCATTGTTCATATATGAAACTAGTCGATTCCCGCGGTTTGACCCGTGTCGTGAAGTAACTACTTCACGCACCTGGATAAAAACGATCCTATACCATTTCGCAGGTGGTTTGAGCTATCTCCCTACTATTCGCTTAAAAACTCATTTTCGCAGCAACAAACTTTTGTTACGGTCTAAATGTTCAGAATGACTTGAAGCAGATGTAGGCCCTCAGTTCATGGCAGCTAGGTGATCTATCCTTGCTCCAACTAATCACTGAGTATCAGCACACATAGTATGTAACGTATGTGAGTCGTGACGACACGCCCAGATACATTGTATCGTCAGCGAATGGGCGTTTGTTTAACTCATTATCTTAGCCGCGGCAGAGATCTGGTGCCAACTGCCACAGACTATCAAATGACTGCGTTGCATACATAATTGTGTCTATAGTTGTCACTTCTAACCTACTTGTAGTATTGAGAACATTTAGGGTCGCTTTTTTTTAATGATGATATCTTCCTGTACTGTTCCCAATCAATCGTCGATCTTTGAACGGCTCAGAATTACACACTTCTGTCTGTTCGTCTGTCGTCTCCAGGATGTTCTGCGCCCCTGGTCCAGATGTGCCCAATGCGTTATAGTTTTTCTTTAACACTGGTACTCAGCTGCATCCGGTTTAGACTGGAAGCCGACTTTAACATACTTGGGAAAAGGCTAGGCAGATGATGAGGTACAGTAGTTTTTAGCTTGTTTGGCTTTATATTGGCTTAGTTTTATGTTGGGCCTGCGGACGGTGTGCTAGCCACTCCCGCCCCACCCACGGCGGGATGTCATGCCACGGGATCATTTGATGATTTCCCATCCGAAAAGAAAGGATGATTTCAGTATCTTCAGCCAGGAAAACAGAAGTCAGTATCATATGCGCCAGATGATGCAGAAATTTCAGTTCAAGTTTTATCTTCTATTTCACCTATGAAATTTAAATACCTTAAATTATATGTGGTGACAGACCGCAGACCTGTGGCTGCTATACAATATTATATGTGTGTAGGAAAACTGTTATTAATTACAGGTATGAAAACTTTAACATAATTATATATTATAACCTACTAGCTGTTTCCCGCGGTTTCATCCGCATCCCGAAGGAGCTACTTCACGCACCCGGGTAAAAAGTACCGTTTTTTTTATTAGTCATTGACTGCGACTGGTTTCTATTTCCCTAATACGCTTAAATTTTATGTTACCTGTTCTAATGCCTATAATGGTTTTTTTTATTCGATGAGGTCTCTTTTTAGGGTTCCTTAGTCCGACAAGGAACCCTTATAGTTTCGCTCTGTCCGTCTGTCTGTCTGTCTGTCTGTCTGTCTGTCTGTCTGTCCGCGGCATAGCTCCGTGGTTTTTGTTATTAGAAAGCTGAAATTTGGTATGAATATGTATATTGGTCACGCCGAGAAAGTGGTAAAATAAAATTTTTAAAAATATTTTTTTTTAGGGTAGCTCCCAAACATGTAAAGAAGGGATGAATATTTTTTTTCTCGCGTACCCCTTCGTGTGGGGTATCGTAAGATAGGTCTTTCAAAAATATTACGGGTGTGTGAAGACCATTTTTCAGTTAAGCGAGCCATTTGCGAAATATCTAGATTTTAAGTGAATTTTTTTGTTCGATATGAAATGAAATGAAATGAAATTATTTATTTTGTAACTAGGATATTTTAATCACTTTTACACGTCAATAGTTTTGTTATTGAGAACGCTGGCGCCGGCATTTCCTAGCTGACTACCTCTGAGAAGAAATGCCGAAACAAACTCAGGGGTCGTGGTCTCTTTTAAAGTCCAAACAAAGTTGATAATTAGTTGATATCAATGTGAGTGTCATCGTGTAGGCAATGTCTGGAATGACCTTTTGAAGAAAGATCCACAGCAGATTTGAGTTGACCTGTCCTTACAGACGGCACGCATGCATCAGTCATCGCGTAGCTCAACCACATGTTAGGGAGCTCCACGACCTGTCACACGACGACACCAGATCTGAGGGACATTTGCGTAGGCCAGTTAATAATACTCAAATCCGCCAGACTATGTTAGTATATTAAGAATATATAAATCACTGGCATACACGATACTCACATTCACAATAAAATGAGATAAAAAGATGTATGTCATAAAATCAATGAATTATGTCATGATCAATAAAATAAGCAATAAATAAAATAATACAATATCTGAATTAAATAATTAAATGTCAATAAAAAAAATTGTAAATGTACATAACACTGATTAAGCGAACAACTCATTCCCAAGTGCTTTTATCATTTAGGTACTCAGATAATTTGTAATATCCTTTTTTTATTAGCTTGAGTTTTATACAATTTTTAAATTTCCTTATAGGTAAATTTCGAATTTCAATAGGAAGTTTGTTGTAACAGCGTATACATTGACCCATGAACGAGTTGCTTACTCTGTGGAGGCGAGTAGCATGTACAGCTAAATTGTGTTTATTCCTAGTATTTATGCTGTGAACATCAGAAATTTTTATAAAGTTTTGTTTATTTTTATGAACATACATTAAATTTTCAAATATATATTGAGAGGCTACAGTCAGAATATTTATTTCTTTGAATTTCTCTCGGAGAGAAACCCTTGGACCAAGATTATAAATAGCTCGAACAGCTCTTTTCTGTAAGATAAATATGCTACTAATATCAGCACAGTTACCCCACAGAAGAATCTCATATGCCATTAGACTGTGAAAATAACTAAAATAAACTATTCTGGCTGTATCCACATCAGTTATTTGCCGAATCTTTTTAACAGCATAGGCGGCTGAACTAAGCCTTCCTGACAATTTGGTTATGTGCGGCCCCCACTGAAGCTTGGCGTCAACGGTAATGCCAAGAAAAACCGTTGACTCAACAGGGTCCAACGCTACTCCATTCAGTTGTACATTGGTATCAAGCTGCCTGACATTTGGCGTTGAGAATTTAATTAGTTTAGTTTTTGATTGATTTAAAAGAAGATTATTTACATTAAACCAATGAACAACTTTAGAAAGTGCATTGTTAACTTCGTCAAAGTTGTCAAGCTGACGCTTAATTTTAAAAATAAGTGACGTGTCATCCGCGAACAATACAAGATACGAGTTACCCCCCCTCTAACTTTTGAATGGCTGTACCTAGAAATGTGAAAAAAATCACAGACGTAGTACATGTAATGAAATTACAAGGAAAACTATCACGGCTAAGTAGGCTTAACCGGTTACAGAGTTATAGTCGACTAACTAACTCCTACTACGGAACCCTACTGCGCGTGGCCCGACACGCACTTGGCCGGTGTTTTTTATGCCGAACTGAGGTGAATAATTTAAAAAATTAGGTGAATAATTTTCCCAAATAGATAAATAAAATGACATTAAATGATTAATGTTGATATTTAGAGCATTAAATTGACTTAAATACGCCTAACGTCATTTTGTTAATTTCTGTGGCAGAATAAGAACCAAATAGGTGACGACTTTGTTTAAAATCGATTGCTACCGACGATAGATTTACCTACGGCAATAAATACTATGTTATCTAAGTTTTTAATTTATCAGTGTAACGAATTTGTATCTATCAAGTCATAGTGATGTTGCAAATTTCCGCCAATACGAGGCTGGCGCTAAAGGGTGTGGGTGCTGATGAAATGTAAAATTATCGCCTACTTTGACGCGTTAATTGAATCGTGTATCTAGGTGGGCGTGACGCGTCACGGAGGTGTGACAAGAATATCTGGTGGTTCTTCGCGGTCAGTATCCATAGAGAATTAGACGGCTGATGCTGATTCGTAGAACTTGACCAACACTTAGCTAGGCTAAGAAATTACCTGAGAAAAGCAAGAATTTTGGCATAGGGCTTCAGTATAACTGACTTCAACTTTTAGCTGTGAATTGATAGATAATATTTTATAGATACGATTTTGTAACCTGAATATTTTAGGCTGCAAGGATTTGCAGTAGGATAATGGTCTTAAGAAGATACTAAAGGATTGCTTTGATTGCTGGCGATAACTATCTTCCGATAACCAAGAGTGTTTGCTTACACCTGCAAAACTGGAAAAATAAATAAAAAAGAAGATAATATTATAAAAAAATGTTTGCATACATTATAGTCGTATTATTACAAAAGTTGTAGAATATTATAGTCCCCACTTAAACAGCTGTGTTGGATTTTACGTAGATTAAAAGACTCGAGGAACTCGTATAAAATTTGCAACTTTGTATTAAATAAATACTATAAAAAAACTTGACTATGTAGTAAATCTGACGTCAGGAAATACCTCTTCGTCTCTCTACTGGCTGTACTAGGTTTATGTCTTGTGTGATAGAAGATTTTCCGGGAAATAGCCTTGAAGTTGCGTTGTGAATACATTCAAGGAGCCATGGTCCTTTACATCTCAAGATCCACTATTATTAGCCGGTTTTAATCGGACTAGTTTCTATCTACTTAATCTGATTCTACATTTCTTTCATCAAACTTAAAAAATAAATTTGAATACTGGCGATTCACATTTATTTTTGAAGTTGGGTTTGCTTTAATGATGAAAGCATATACTAGCTGTTAACCGTGATTTCATCCGCGTCCCAAAGGACCTACTTAACGTTCCCGGATAAAAAGCCTAAACCGTCTCCAGGGCCCTATCTATCTCCATACCAAACCTCATCCAACCGGTTCAGCGGTTTTACTGCGTAACAAACACACTTTAGTCTTTAGTCTGAAATCTCCAATCCGCCTTGAGCAAGCGTGGTGATTAATGCTCATGCCTTCTCTGTATGAGAAGAGGCCTGTGCCCAGCCGTGGGACAATATATAGGCTGATGATGATGATGAAACTCACTTTTGCATTTATAATGTTAAGATATGTATCAAAGCGCAATGTCATCAAATGACATTCTGTAACCCCTAATAATACAACAAAGCACGTCCTTCCTTGTGTACTTAGCTAAGCAGATCCGTTATTCTAAGTAAACTTGACGTTCTCTAATTAACATCATTCATAAAGGTCTCGTGTGTCATAAAAACGCGGTTTGACTAGATAATGTGGAAATAACCTGTGCGGTTCTTGGTTTTATTAAAGCTACATATTATCCGTATAATGAATTAAATATTGCATGCATGTTTGATTCAAAATTTTTAAAAATTTTGCAAACTAGGGCAACTTGAAGTGGAAATAATTAGGTATTCTTTTTAATGAGTGTCTCGTTGCTTTAGTGGCCGCAAATACGACTGCTGAATATGAGGTCGTGGGTTTTATTCCAGGGTCTGACAATGCAGCTCAGATTTTGATGCTTTTAGCTCGTTTGATAACATTAGACTCGAACCCTGCCCGTCTTACTTATAAAAAATCTATCTGAAGTTCAACCATTTCTCGCCTAATCCTTACTTAACATCTTAATCCAGGATTAAGCTTCTAAGTTCAATTAACGCTAAACAGCATTTATGAGTAAGATTTTTGCTAATCTGTTGCTAAGCAGCAGATTAACAATTAATTGGTCTTTATAAGTAAAACGGTATATTATATGTCAAACAAAATATAATCATCGTAATAACGTTGGACGAGAAACGACATTTCTGTGATACCCTTACGGAACACATAAAATAAACATAATTCAAAACGTTTAATCACTGTATCGGTAGTCCATAGCAGAGCCATTAACGGGAAACGTCATGAATTTTTATTTACGTTTATTAAAAATTCAAATATTCACTTTGCCGCGGCGATTTTGAACTATGACCGGGGTGACCCCGTCCATTTATCTGTCGAACCTATCAATGTCGTTAGCGCGACACGCCCACGTCTCGTGTCCGTCGTCGGTTCTTATGTAAGCCGTCATAATTACTGGTATGAGGCTGGCCCGGGACTTGACTCTTCCATTTTTATGAGTTCCTAGTACATAGTTTGAACATTTCGTAGTTTTATTAGTATTAATTAGTAGGTCCCTTTAGTAATGTCTCAATTCTGATGACTAAGGTTGCTTTGAAGTCACTGATCTCATTGTAAAAACAAAGCATTGATTGATGGCTAAACTCCGAATGCCATAAGATTTGTGGATGTCCTATTGTAGCAAAATAAACAAACGCGGGCGAAGTCGTAGGCTAGTTATAATATACCAGTACATCTAATGGCCTTTTTTTTCATATAGGAAATCATCAAATGACCCCTCCCGCCGTGGGTGGTTGGGAGGGAGTGTTAGACTCTTACTGACTAAAACCCATCCATGTTCCTTCCTCAGCCCTTTATATTCCGGGGGCGCGGTAACTCTTTCGAACGTCTCGAAGCCCCGGCAGGACATCTAATGGCCTGAATCTTTCACAGCAACGAGCGACCGTATAGACACGCGTACGATTTTTTTGTGTCACAAAAGTTAGGTGCGTGATATAATCCAAATACGGCCGCGCTCTAGTTTTTCAAGTAATCCTTGTTTCTGAGAATAGGCTACGTTACCGTTTTATCGCTTCATGTGTGAAATGTTTGTGACACCTGTTAAATGACTCAAAAATGTGTGTTAAAAGATTCTTCTCCGTATTTCTGTACATATTTATTAAGGACACGATAATTAGTTTAGCAGCAATTCGATTCGATGTCGAAATTAAAAGTTGTTATCTTCTAGTAAGTAAATAGACATCTTTTAGCACAATTTGGTGAATTTTTGAATATTGATATAATTATTACAAATTAATGATATATGTAGTTTATTTTCGGTGTCGAAGGTGTGTATCTTGTTTAATATTGTGATTAGTGAGTTGTAGATGTTTACAAGTGAGTTGTGGACGAATATTTAGTAGACTAATGATGATGAGGATGATGAGATGTTTACATTTAGGGTTTTTCTCAGACCGGTAGAAACTGCACCAAACAAAGTAATATTGAATTCTAGGTTACGAATCTCTTTGGTCGGATTACTCTTTTGTCTTCTGTTGCTAATTAATTATTACCCAAAATAGAAGCCTCCGATTTTCCTCTCAAATGATATTCAAATTTTTCCATAACAAGCGTGGTATTCGCCATGACCTTTCGGCGTAATCCGACGATATTTCCAGCAGCCAAACACTCGGTGCGGATGTACAAACACTGTTTACTCTGAATCAGCTTGATTAAACGCAAGCCCGGTGTTGTTTCGATGCAAATACAGGGTTGCTGCGTTATAATTGTATTCGATTATATCGATTATTCGGTAGGAGATTAGTCTGTGCACGTCTACTTGTGTGGTCCGATTTCGCTAGATTAAATGATTGTTGTTTTTATTGGAATTTGCTTTTTTTTTTTTGGAATTATCGCTTAAAATATTTCGTTATTGTATCAGGAAACATAACATGTCTTCTTCAGTGTTCTAAGGTAATTCTATCTATTAAAGCTCGGACAATTGTTCTTTGATAGCAATTAGCAAAATAGCCGCTTGGAACAGTTAGATGCCAGTAATTTGGAAGTAATGCCTATAAAATAACAGAACTGCTACTAAAACCCCTTGCCGATTCCCAATTGCCAAATTGACTGTTACTTCATTCCGAAGTCGACTTTCCTTCGAGCAGCGCTTTGGAACGAGAGCCAATTTGAAACACCAAGCTTGACAGATCGAAAGTCGTGCCTATGGTATTGCGGTCCAGATTGGCACACAATGGAGCATATTTGGTTTGACAATGTTCCAAAATTGCCGAATGCCCTGATTAGAGTTCAGTATCACTTTTTAAGCTTGTAGTGAAAAAGTTAAGTTCTATTAAAATACCATAAAGTTCGTCAGATAATAGAGCTATAACAATTGCTAAAAAGTGGTTTTAAATGGCAAGACTTTTGTTTAGCAATTTTGGTGCTACTTTCTTTTCTATATCACTTGTAGTGTCTGTTTCTGAATTAATTGTCACATTTCTGCTGCTTTTACGGACTTATAAAAAAAAGGAAAAGCAAAGAAATGAAACTCAGATAAAAAGCACGCCAGAGACGTTTGTGCTCGTATATTTTCTTTATAGCCCTCTAGTGACCAGTGCATTAGCCACGAAATGTTTCCAGATATGGACAAGGAGGGCGCAGCCCTAAACAAACAAACAACACAATGATGCTGTATACACGCCGTTGTTAAAACAATGTCTAAAATAAATCAATATCCAATCACAACGGACCTGCGTAGTTTTCGTTTGCGGTCGTTGAAATTTGGGTCAGCGAATAAAATTGTAATACGATATATTTCAATCGATACAAACCCGATGCGGGCTTTAAATCCGATTGTTTTCTATCCATTGGTTGGCTTTTAATTTTAAAAGGAATTATGTAACGGTTTCCGAATTTACGATTTCACATTTATTCGTGTGTTCAGTAGCCCCAATCGCAACACATTTGTGTCGTTTTTCATTTCCGCGTTAATTACGTCCCATTGAGCAGTGATTTCTTTTTAATTTAATGTAATTAAGAGAGTTGTATTGAAAAATTCTCCGAATTGACAAATTGTTTTATTCTCCTGTCCTTCAGACCATATTGAGTGCTACTTTCGTCTTTATGTACTTTCCGACTTGAGTTTGGTCAAGTTGGATCAAAGTTTTGTAACGCTTCTGAGAATTTCTGAGTTTTGTTTTTTCTGGAATGTTGAAATCAGCACGATTCATTGGACACAAAACCTTGAACTACGAAGCGATAAAGAAAATTAGTACGTCACGACAATATAGGGCCTCCCAGGAGACGATTTATCTCGCACACTCGCAGGAAATGAACACGGAACACATTCTAGATTCCTGATAAAATCTAGATTGCGTTTATCTGGAATTTATGTCGCTCGGAAATCGGAGTTTAAGCTTCGCATAAAGCAATCTATAGATTGCCTAGGATTTTAGCGAGTGTCAGAGTAGATTTGCGCGGCGGGCGGTCCAGGGCTTCACGTGTCGTTCGTTCAGCTTTCTATGAAAATGTTACATTGTTTTAGAAAATCAATGAAGAAGTAATACTATACTATTCAGTTCGATCGATTTTCTACCCTATCCTGCACAACAGCAAGTATATGGCCGAGACTTAGGGTTTTTTATCATTGTAAAACTTGTATAGTCATTTCCAGGTGACTGACTAGGCGACAGACACACCCACGCCTTTTTATAACAAAATAAATCACTCCATAAATTTTACATTGAGGTTGGTAACCCAGGAAGCATGGATATTATTGATTGCTGAACAAAAGATTGAACACAGTTTCGTGTTCCAATGACTAGGCGAATCTTTTTTTACATAATCTATAGTTGCAAAAAATCTTTTTTGCACTGTGTTCACCCATTGTTGGTCGTTTTCGTCATGTTAGCCTCGATCTCAAGGTCTGCTTGCAAAACGACTGCCGACCCTCCGTGCCGCCGTGCCACTTGGTTTGCGTAAAGATTGTGCCAATTTTTATACATTTCGTGTGGGAATTGGAATGCATGATATATCTGCTTCTGGTGCAGTAAAATGTTTAACAAAACGGTTTTGGCGATTTATGGTGCTGTTCTTGATAAATGGTTTTTTTAGATATATGCGATCCCGGTTTGTTTTGTTTCGGGGCCGTGACGCGCCCGATTGGAATTTGAAATATTATGATACGTATTTGCGACCGATGACCGAGGCAGGCGGGTTGGGTGGTTATAATATCACCATTATTTTACAGAAGTTACGCCTAAGCGGTCTATGAGGCAGACACCATGCAACCGCAACATGTTACCAGCATATTATAATAATTCCCTGCGGTTCCAATACATTGTTCCTTCGTGCTTAGACACTCATTGGATGTCGAAACCTTGGATCTTTCGAAGTACTTGTTTTAATTGCATGTTGACTGTCTGTACCTAACGACAAAAAACGAGTTCAACGTATTGTCCCGTATACGCAGCCATAATTTACACACGATCCTTTGACAACACTTAATTATAGCAAGGAACTGTAACGAAAAGTATCGAGAAAATATTACAGTACACCCATTCTATACCATTTGTTGAAATAAACTTCCGTGGACAAAGAACTGATGCGGTCAGAACAGCGTTCATAATAACAAGTATTGAGGGACCGTGCTGGGAAATGTTAGATTCCTTTTCCTATATGTGGAAGAGTAGTGATATAAATTTACAACCAATCGATGTATAGGGTAAGAGTTAAGAGATGTGGATATTCTGTATCTTACTACACTGTGTTTTTATTCTGAATCAGCTCCCTAAACAATAAAAAGTCGAAACATTTTTACGACGGTTTTTATTACGAGACTAATTTTATGGCTCCGATCTAATTCGCGAGTTCTTATGATCCTCCTGTCATAATTGTAAACAATTGTTTTGGAGTTTAAGCTGCGTCTGCTATTTTTTATAGACGAAATGATTTGATTATGTCCTGAGAAAATCCGGAGCTCTTCGGGCAAAGATTATTTATTATTAAAGTTTGAAGTCTTATAAGTGTAGTAAATTAGTAATGCCTTGAATGAAAAGCGCCGTGCTATGATGCGTTACGGAAGTTTATGGTTGTCGATCTGCTGTTAAGGACCATTTTTAATCTTACATTCGCTAATTTTGAAGTCAATATTCCCAATAGTTTGATCAGAAAAGCGTGACAATTACCCAGTTGTGTGTTATGAAGCTATCAATGCAATGATAAACCGAGCAAAAAATCAATGTTATAAATGTAACTCATTTCATAATGGCTTCAGAGCGCCGCCCAGATTTTTATTCCAGAATTTACATTGTCGTAAAACACGCCCCACGTAAACCAGTGTGTAATAAAAATGACTAATATTCCTATAATTCTTACTAAAATGACAGGTTGGAGTGGTTTCGCCCAGGGTTCAGGGTTCAGGGTTCAAAGGTCGTATTTTAAGTACCGACCTTTAGAATCCAATCCTGGCTGAAGTTCGGAAGCATTTATTAGGTACTTCACGCATAAGACCTTATTTTCTAGAGTAATTAATTACAGGAGTATTTTTAACTGAAATTCCGATTATAGGAGAGATCCTTTAGTTTATTTAATTTCTTTTTTGAAATATCTTAAGCAGTTACTTTTGGAAATTCTAAGAATTCTTGATTCTAATCTAAAAGAAAACCAAATTGCAGGATTAGGTAATTTTAAAAGTGCGGGGTTTCAACGTGGCTAGTCCACTTTTCATGAACGGGAACCAATTAAAATAACTATTCAGTTTGGGAACAGGGAGGCGGGCTTGCCCCAAAAATATAAATATATACTTTTTAGCTTCTTCGTGATAGAATTAACAGTGGTAGGGTCCCGAGTCAGACTGTACCTACATATATAAGCTTTAGGCTTAACCTCCACTTGGAGCCCTCCCCCAGGGCTATAGCCTGCTGGGGCTGCGGGACGTTCAAAAGAGATACCGCGCCCCCGGAATACATAGGGCTGAGGAAGGAACATGGATGGGTTTTAGTCAGTAAGAGTCTGACACTCCCACCCGCCCCTCCCACGGCGGGAGGGGTCATTTGATTATTTCCCATCCGAAAAAAAAAGCTTAGCCTCCACTTCACTCACCAGAACTTTGTACCAGCAGCAGAACCCAATCTGAAAAAACCTCGGTTACTCATCGTGTATAATGGCCGCGCTAATAACAGTAATTAAGTTTAGAGCTGTACTTAAAAAATATATAAAATAATTATGACTTCCTTAAACATACTGTTATATTTAATCGGTGACGCATTATTGAAACCAATGTATCTTTCATCCATATTGCAAAGTTTCTTGAGGGAGTTTCTTTCATCAGCTCGCCTCTTGGTACCAACATAAAGTATGTACATATATTTCGAAAGTACGCTTGAATGAAACACCCATGAAATTTATGTTTATTGTGGTAGAATACTTTTGAACAGTGAATCATTAATGCTTTTCAGCTTTGAATGAACCTCTTCGAGAAATGCAGCATTTCGTAAATACCTACAAGCGTCACTTTCCGGTAATTTTGGGGCCGTACCACGTTTCTGCAATCACACAGACACAGGAGACACAGTTAGTAACATCGTATAGTGCCGTCTCTTTTTCACAACGAAAATATTCCTGCTTCAGCATGTCATGGTAAGGCCCCTGGTCCTTCTATCAGAAAAAAAATACAATGTAGCTACTACCGTTAATTTAATATCACTCTTGTTTACTCGGAAACTTGACCGGGGAGATAGTGGACATCCTTTTTCATGACAACAGAACACGCATTGCGTGCATTTTGCAATTCAAAATCTCAAAAAAGTTTTCACGTACAAAAATTATTGCGTTGCATGTTTTTAGCACACACTATTTCGAAAACAGCTAATATCGTGTTTCTTACTTAGAAAAGTTCAATGTCTGTAACGTGTGACGAATGTCTCAAGTGTTTTCGAAAACGTGTAAAGTAGGTGTAGTATTGAACGGTTACTGAGAACTTTGGTACAACGCCGGATGGTAAAATAAAATTGTGTGTAGCTTTTGAGTCAATATTTGAAAACTATTAGCTCTTGGCACTGTGGTTTTGCGGGAATCGTAAAGCATTCTGACCGGTTTCTCATCGGTTTTGTTGTAGAACTGACGGAAATGAGGACTCTAGTGTGAGGCGAGCGAATTTTAAGAGCGAGCACACGTATGCGACTGACACGGCTATTCAACACAGCTGGTCGTATGCGTCCTATAGAAATGTTTGAAGCAATATTAACTAAGGCAGCAATGGGCACAGGGACCCTGTTGCTGGTTGCTATGAATACTAGTCTGGGCATGTTGGCGTTGTAGAGAATATTTAATTCTATGCTATAGGTGCATCATCATCACACACCGCAGTTGGATCTGTTAAATCTTACTCAAGATTTACAGAATTTCTAAACTTGGTTTCTGCTTGCAGTATAAAGACTGCTTAGGTTATAAGCAGTTAAACTTCAAGGTTCCTTACCTCAAACGGAACCCAAATAAAATCACTGCGTTGACCATAAAAAAGAGAATCAATACCTATAGGATACTTCCCTATGACGTAGAATAAAAAAAAATGCAGCGAATGAGAATCGGACTCACGAACCCTCGGTGCGGGAGTTCCAAGCAGGCCGTCGTAGGTTCTTAAAATATTACAGGTCGAACTAGTTGCACGGTTCCAATAAGTAGATCCTATGAAGAAGCACTAATAATTAATTACTTCTAGGATAACCCGGACACCCTGTAAAATGTCAAGCGTGTTAGTTAACTTTAAAGTCAATTACAACGCGGACGAAACGCTGGAATTATTTTCCGTGATTAAAATCATATTCACATTGCGGTTTGGATGGAAATTATGTTCAAAATTGTAATTATTCGGATATTCTACATGAAATTAATGATAGGTAAATTTGACATAATGTATTATCGCTCTACTGCAGTATAGTGACGCATTAATTTCCTACTGATGATTGACAAATAGTGGCCATTGTAACCACATTCATGTTTCATAATAATTTGCATTGTATTTTATATTATTGAAAATTTCATTTCTATTTCTGTTGGTTATTTCATTTGTTTAAACAGATTTACTGTAATAATTGGATACTTAATTAAGTTGAATGGATAATGAAATTAATTTGTGTAATAAATTGTAATCAAATTACCGCTGTTCGGTGCGAACAAGGTGCGTTTTATGCAAAAATAGATCATATAAACAAGCTCTTCGGTAAACCATTTATGTTTTATAATGCTCAATGCTGAAATTACTTGCAACGAGTTTCATTTTTCTAACAATTTTTGATACCAATTTCTCGGTACAGACATTAGATAACCCATCCCTAATCAATGTTGCTGCACTAATTCTGACATGACAAACACTAATAAAGACTGGCTGGCACGCCTCTAGCATTGTACCATTCAAGGTGGATGCTCATCTGTCACGAAGACAGGAAAATATGACTTGGAAACGTCATCTTCGAACGTCGTAAAACTGGTTGATTGATTACATTATAATTATTATCTGTTTAAATGATTGTTTTTGTCAATGTTCAAGTGAAAAGTAAATTAGTACTACTTTTCATGGTAATACGGCTGATTTGGATGAAGTTTGGTACGGAGATAGAGGGGACTGTTATAGGCTTTTTAGTCCCTTTGTGACGTTGGCGAAACCGAGGGAAATAGCTAGTAACGAATAAGATGGTTGAGGTATATGAGTGAAATAACATAATTTAGCTATAACCTCGATACAGGAACGCAGTATCGAAAAAACCGGCCAAGTGCGAGTCGGACTCGCGCACCGAGGGTTCCGACCATTGGAAAGAAAAAATACGCAAAAGTCGCAATTATTTTGTTTTTTTCCGACCGCATAATTAAGTTTGTTTGTAGAGGAAAAATGCTGATTACTTAAAAACGTAATCTACATCATATATTTTTTTTTACTTTTATCATTCTCTTATTTTAGAAGTTACAGGGGGGGGGGGACACATTTTACCACTTTGGAAGATGGCTGTGGCATACGGACGGACAGACAGACAGACATGACGAATCTATAAGGGTTCCGTTTTTTGCCATTTGGCTACGGAACCCTAAAAATCTTCGAATAGCGTTAAAACATTTTTTTTATAAACTCATTTTGGACTTTCTATCAGAAAGTTATCTGAAGCATTATTAATTGAATATATAAACACACCACATCGCCATACACACATTGAAAAGCACATTAATTATAATTTGTAAACGATTTAATAGTGAGGGGTTCAAAATGCGTGTCTCAGTAGGGAGGAAAAGTTTACCAACTGTTCAAGGACCTTCGGGGAAAGTTGGGACTTGCCATTGAAATGTAGGTCAAAGGTCGAGTAGAAACTCACTCAGCTGTTATAATAATCTGAACGGAACGATACAATGTGCAGTGACGAAGTGGTTTCTAGTTTAGCTCTATTGACTGAAAGGCACGTTACAGGGGAGTGTTTATAGTTTTTGATTCAAATAAAATTAAATTTATCATCTCAAAATACATTGATTGTAGTTTTTAGAAATATTCTTAATTAATAAACGCATGAAAGTAATTGAGCACAAAAAAATGCAGACATATCAGACATAGGTCATCTAAATTCGTGCCCAACAACACAAAAACATCCTTTTATAATTAGGTAATAGCCTAGCTTTTTCCCAACTATGTTGGGGTCGGATACCAGTCTAAATCGGGTGCAGCTGAGTACAGCTGTATGCAGTAGTTAAATGGCGCGACTGCCTATCTGACCTCCACAACCCAGTTACCAAGTAACACAATAACCGTTGGTAAGATTATTTGTCAGACTTTCTGGCCCCTGTCTACCCGTAACGACTGTCAAAGATCTACAAATGACAACCGGGACTAACAGCTGAACGTGCTTTCCGAGGCACGGAGGAGTCTCGCTATGACAAAGATGGTCACCCATCCACGGATCGACCGCGTCAAGCTCAGCTTAACCTATGTTCGGTCGGTTCGGTCTAGATAATAGAATAATAACGTAAAAAAACGCGCAAAGAATACCCACAAATAATTCAGACATACAGCATAAACTTCAACACAAAATGGTTTTATTTTTTCTATTTTATGTTTATTAAACATTCAGGTTCCCCACGCAGACAAAACAAGCCAGCTATAATAAACAAATGTTATAAAATATGAATAGTATATCGTAGAAGTTTTGTTTGGAGATAAAACGGAAAACATGGGGTATCTACATCTCCTGCTGGATATATTTATAAAAAATATATTTATTTTTACATAAAATTTTATTTATATCCACTTGGATTAGATATTAGACTTTTATGTCATTAATCAGTGTTGTTGCATGCGGTTTTATCGCTGTACTCGGATAATATCTTATATGTTCTTCACAGATTTATTCTAAAGTGTCAAATTAGACCCAAGGTCATAGAGAAAAAGCAAAGTAATTATTAAGTAAAATACCAATTCTTTTCATATAACAAATTGAATTCACCCAATGACTTCTATCACCAAGGCCGTGATGGGCAGTTTTTGTATAAGTTACAATATTACAAAAACTATGTAGACTGTTAATCAATAGGAAAAACCTAACAGGTATCCGCTAAACTAAGAAGGTCACACGTAAGTCACGGTATAACTAACCTAGTAACTAGAGAGCAAATCTTTGGATTAGCACAATTAGGGCGAACCGGTGGAGGCGCGTTTCCAATGCCAGATAGCGTCAATACAAATATTGGGGGTTCAAAGATCTTTCTTTCGTCTAGCGCTTTCCGTACCTTGGAAGGACAACATTCAATCACGTATCGCCACCCTAAGGAGTAGCGAAATTCGCTTAGGATTGAATAGTGAGAATACCGCATGACTGGACTCACTCAACTCAACTTTGCCCGCCATAGCCACATACTAGGTCAGTTACGTTACCTAGTATATTGCCAGTAACCACAGCTTCTGCTTTTGAAATTCTACTAATTGTAGGTTTTGTATATCGTTGTGAATGCCTTTTCGTAACCGAGGTTCCAGTTTTTTTAGAACACGCCATAGCGACAACTAAACTCCCCTTGGACTCCATCGGTGAAGTTCGCGGAATGCGAACCAAACCTTTACATTATGACCGCGCAACCCCTTTAATAAACAGGCTTCCTATTCTGTGCTGGAATAACCGAAATTAGTAAGAAACTTCACAATGTTGGGCCAAGTTTTTTTTTGTTTTATGCAGAACTCGAAGACTGTATCTGGCACGTGGAGTGCCCTTTTACTTTTCACGTTTGCGAACATTCCTCAAAACGACAGCGGCGTGGGTTTTACGGAAAATTTTCGTTGCGAAAAGTACTTGGTATTGAATGCATAATAGTTTGGGGATTCATTTAGATTTTATTTTTAGTTCATTGTTAATTAGCTGATTAGAATCGACTGGATGACGTCAACTTATGGTACCTATATAGCTACTTATAGGAGGGGTTTAGTCAGTTAAGAGTCTGACATTTCCTCCTCCCCCACAGCGGAAAGAAACATTTGATGATTTCCCTTCACTTAAAAATACTTAATGACACCGCGACACATGTGAAATAGCTTAAAACTCCCAAACAAAAATCGATAAACATAAAAATTTAAATACCCCTCCCTGTTTGGCGATCGCAGTTATATCATTTCTTAATTAAATTTGCGCTCATTAAATCAAAGTCAAATATTTTATAAACGCCGTCATTAATCATGTCAGTTCGTTTGAATTTTATTTTCCTGTTGACGGTAATCGTTTTGACAATTTAGTTTATAGTTAATTGGAAGACAGATTAAAAGTTAATAATAGTCTGATTAATTTAATTTTGTAGCTTGATTACTGATTTGTGTGTCAAATGATAGCTATGATGTGACGATGAGGAAAGTTTCGGCTGATAAGAGTTACTTGATTATGTCATCATTATAATTATTATATCAGGCTGTTTAACATCATGATCTTGAAGAAGATATTGATGTTTGTTGGTTTTTTAATTTGTATTTTAATACAATTGTAACTTGATATTGAATTTATAATATAACCCATGAGAAAATATGGAATTGAGTGTTTTACACATAAGAATGTTGCTTCGGTATTTTCTTTACACAAAAAACATTGCTTTTTAGCTATTCTCTCATAGGAAGTGCTTATTTTCACGAAACAGATAAATCAAACTGTCTGTAGTCTTGTATCCTGTGTCATATTTATTTGGTAAGCCATAAAGCTATGGAGAAAGAGAATGACGTCACAGGATGTGACGGTGTCTGATCATAGTTCGTGTGCTTGCCAAATACGAATGAGATGACGTGGTACGTTGTTTGTTATGAAAGGGACAGTGAATTTATGGGTGACGGTGACCGATTTAAGAATGACGGCAAGCAAAATAGGGAAAGGTTTGGAAACATAAAGTTTAAACACAGTTCCAGTCATAGCGAAGCCTACTAAAGCGACAACGACTAGAAATAAAATATTCACCATAAAACGTGGATCTGTCGGATGCTCTGGTAACACGAGATCGATGCTATCTACATCCATTGCAACGTTTACACGAACTAACTGCGCGCTGTGAATTAAATATTTGTACATTTCTCGCTAGGGATGTACCGGTGCTCCAGCCCCCCGTGGGTAGGCAGGGTACGGTCTACATCCACCCCTCGATGACAATTGCGTCCCGATTCGGTGCACGCCTATCACAATTTTATCGGACACAGTTCCTATCACTGGATTTAAGTGAGTGGACTAAAACAAATGATTTTTTTTTCGTTATTTTGGGCGCAGCGGATTTGTAGAGGTTTACTGTTGGCGTGATTGTCGCTCCAGAAAACAAAATGGTAGTTTTTTAAAAAGTGTCCTAAACTCCCCTCTGTCCATAGTAAGTTATATCACAGGGTGTGTTTTTTATCGCATTTATGAGATAGCAATGGATGTTATGACAACTTAAGTTACTATTTATAGCTTTATATTCGGTGGGAACAAATGGATCGCTGCATGTAACGCCCGTCGCCTCTGGCGATACATTGAAAGCTTTTAGTGTTTCACAAAGAATCCTGCACTTATTTTATTTGGTACAACCAGAAGGAGATCGTAAGCAAACGATGATGAATACCTATAATTCCATCCCAGTATAAAACATCTCTACAAGGATTAATCGTAATGACATTTGAACGGCATGAGTCAAAACATGTCTTATTTGGAATCGATTTAAGACTCAACAAAAACCAATAATGAATGCTGGTTCATTGGAAAACAAACAGGATTATAAAAACATGGTTATGTAATGCCTATTATATGCACACTAATGGAAACTGTTATAGCATTTTGATCTCTAAAACAATTCCAACATTGTTTTTTTTACTAAGGACGTTGGCGTCCGGAGGCTTACCATCTGCGGCTGGATGGCAATGTTTTATAATAATTTGGGGTTGGCATCCGGATATAGTAACAAAACAAATGTATTTCATAGGTATACATTCATTCAGATATTTGACATTTATCCTTCAAAGGTCATCGTTTCAAGAGTCAAAGAGAGTGAAAGCGTTGGTTTAATATAAGTGAAGTAAATCAGTCTTTGGCTTCCTTCACCTACAAAATCTCATATATTTAGTAACCATATCAACCGATAAATGGATTGCTAATTTTTGCGTGGTGGGGTCAGTGTGTGATTTCGGGGTCAGGTAAAACGTCATACGGTTTTTACATGACAAAATTCTCGGTAGCAGTATGCCGTTTCAATTAGAACCCGTTATTGGTTCTCCTCATCTTTTATTATGTGATTGCAAACATTTATCTGCCGATTCCGGGATGGGATGTTGTTTTGACCTGGTTAGTTATTGACTTTTTCTACCAGCCAATTGAATATACTATGTATTATATTTTGTTGAGAGGCCTGCCCGTTATTGCTGCTTTTAGATGAGACTCATCAAATATCGGTATCATATCTGGACGGATAAACCTATTTCTTCAGTTAACAAAGGAAAACGATAGCTATAGAATAAACACATAGAATCTATTCTTAACTCACAAGTAGTTCAGCGAATAACTGCCTTATTTTTCTGTTTTCTCCAAAAAAATATCGGGTCCCGTAGGTAAGTACAAAAAAAACCTACGCAAAAATATGTACCTTGAATCGTTAACATCAAAATACGAGCAACCAATGGGGCCCATGGATAGGGTAGGGCTTCTTACTGGATGTATATTTAATTACCTTGTCGCCTACTCGCATACGATAGTTCGGTTAAATAAGTATTTGAAAAAAGCGGCGAAGTGGTCAGGGCTGGCAGACCGAGAAATAAAATTCAACACCAAATGTCGCCTTCGAATTTATCTTTAATATTGATCAAAGTAGCTTTGAGATTGGAGTGGTATTCAGTGGAGGGAAATATTTTTGTGCGCCTCGAGATTATTTGGTCCTATTACCCTAATGCATAAAGGCACGGTCTTTATATTTTGATATATTTTTATGCTGCGGTTTTTCATCTTACTTTATTCTGATTCTTGCTTGAATTCTGACTCGATAGTGGAACAGATGCCGTCTTTGATGATCTCACTTTGCAAGATTTTCTCTATTCATTGGCGGTGCCCTTTAGTTCTTCGATTCGAACATTAATGTTACTAACAGCTCTTAAATGTCGACACTTCTAATGTCGGAACCTCTTGAACTTTGTTAACGCCATAAAAAGCATTAAATAACTGCTTAGAAAGGTGCGAAACTTCTAGCCATCTAACTGTTTTAATGATTTCCTTAAGCTCATTAAATCATCATTTTTTAGTTTTGTGTTAGGTACTAGGCGCTGTCCGCAGTTTTCGCATCCAAGAAGGAGCTCTATGTCTTGTTAAGTGTTATTTTGTTGTTATATTAGGTAGACTTTCGTTCTAAACATCACACAAATCAATTCAACTGTCTTCGCGTGAATTGATTGATTTAAAAACATGCAAAAATCCATCTAAAAGTTATATATGTGTGTCGGTATGTTTGCTAACCCTATATGAATTAAAGGGACGTTTTTATAGAAAATAATATTCAAACGAAAGCCCGTTTCGGCGAATTGAGCGGGGGCGTTCGGGGTGGCTGCCACCCCAAACCCTCGTGCCTTGTACGCCCGGGGAGAAGTTGATACAAATCGTAGTCATTAATGTTTAATAAATATTTATTTTGTACGAAATTGTTGATGTTCAGGCTACAGTGGATTTCGTCAATAATTTGAATTCATTTTGTTTTATTGGTTTTAAAAATTAAACGTGATTTTGATTTTAAATGGTGTAGGTATTTGCCTACCCTTCTGGATACAGAAAAACAAGTTTTTGCATTGTATTTTTCTTTTGTATCTTATAAATACTGGCTAGTATCAGCAATGTGGCAGCGGGTCTGGGTGGGTGAGTAGGGTGCGCTATAGATGTTTCGTGGAAGTAAGAAGAAAATTGTTCATAAAGTTAAAAAGCTAACCATTTAAAGGTTAAATAAGGAATAGTTTTACACAAGGCCCTATTTTGTCTTCGCTAGTATCAGTGGTATACAGTATTGCAAAGAAAATTATACATAAACGATTCTCAGCTTCCGTGAAATCAAAACTCAATTAAGAATTTGATAGAAACATTTACGTTAATATTATAGATGTATTCAATTAGCATTTTGCTAGTCTTTAGAAACGTAAATTGAATAGCGTAAGTAATTTGCTTGAATATTTGGCCACAAAATCAATTGGATTTTGGTTGATACGAAGCCGTTTCTCGTTCGACTCCTACTTCGACATTATTGACTTTATTGGTTACTTGTCGACTCAGGGAAGCGTGCTCTTGACTTCTTGAACGATTAGTGATAAAATTGAGATGAAAGAATACCATATCATTCACAACAAGACATGTGCTTACAAAGACGGTGATGAAGTTCCCTTGGTTCTCTTTCATGTTGTACTTTTACATGATAAGCAATTAGTGAATTTATAAGAGGTCGGCAGCTTAATGGTTATTTATTTATAAATTGTAGTCAGTGTCGTATTAAATGTGGTGTCTAAAAAGCTTGTTGGTTGACACTTAACTTTCTTTATTCGTTTTCAAATCAATCGAACTTTAGGAATAATAAAATTCATGTTTTAATAAAATATTGACAAGTCAGTTCGCTTGACGTAGTTATTTCATCTCGACACGTTTTATCTGGCTGCGAAGCATCGTTTGCTCGGAGATATTGACTTAGATAAATTAAATTACCTACTTGTTCGTAACATGATGTTTATCTCGACACCGATAACCCATTTTACGTGTTTGGATTTTACGATATAATAAATAAATAGCCATTAGTGATTCATATAATATTTACTATTCATGTTGGATACCTGATTCGTAGAACATTCAAGAAGTTTTGAATTATGTTTATTTATAACTACCGAATGATTAAGAATGCTAATTAGGTACTCTGATTTAATATAACGCTATCAATTTTTAAAACGATTGAAATAAATTAAAAAGACAGATTTAATATTTTTGACTTATGTTTATTACTAACCTTTCGAAAAACCACTGCGATGTTGAAAGAACGCACAATGATGAGGTTTTCCAATATTTACACATGTCCGTCTTTTATTTACAAGAGCGACAACATTAAATTATTATGATTGGTACCTAGCACGCAGTTTTCATTCGCCCCGATGATTCAACCACAGCAAATATTAGCTGCCAATGGTCCTTGGAGTCGATTGCCTATTTGCTCCACGCCAATTGGTAGATGCTATTAAAAAGACATAAAGAACGGCCTCAAACCGGACCGAACCGGTTGTGCCACCAGCTGATAAGTAATGTGATCTAACGATATCTGTGTAGCAATTGTTTGACGCATAATAGTTAGGAATAAGAAGTTTTGACCTTTATATTGTGCTAGTCTGACTGCTGTTACTAACAGTAACTGAAGTGCTCATAGATAGAATAAAATATCAAAGGTCACGTCGGCCTTTAAAAAATAATCGTCGTTAAAAAAGTGTGTTTTGGCTTCTACTGCTGCAATTATATTAAATTGCAAAACTGTTCTTCCCCCTTTCGTTTATTTGGCCAGTTAAAAGGCTTCATCCAAATATTGATTTTAGCAACAGCGCCGCAGGAAAATCTGATACTAGAGCTTACATTGTGATATCGGGTTATCAAATGTGCGTCTATAATATACGCTTCTATGTCCACCAGACCCGACCCCTCCTGGGGGAGGCAGCCAAAAATCACACACATACGCACTAACATACATACTACTGGCTCAGCCCAGACGACCCAACATAACCGCGCCGGCATCACAAAGGGCCGGCAATTAGACCCGGCACGTCACTCGTACGTATCGATCGGATTGTCCGTCCGTCATTGTGATCCGACGTGTTTGCATATCTGCGCGCCTGGTAGCTGTACCTGTGTAATACAGGTACGCTATGGTGGGTGGTGTATGTATGGTGCTTTTGGGATGAGGCATGTCTGGCGATGTCAGCTTTGTATGTAATTTTGGGCTTTAAATTTTAATCCCTGTTGGGTGCCAATTCACTGGATACATAAATTTTCGACGTTAACATAGACCAGTTTTCATGCTTATCGTATCCTAGTAATCAACAAGCCCACTCTATTTTATACTTATACTTTTTACTTATACTTTTTGAAAAGTTATTCCGCGGAACTTAGGCTCGAAAGACCAAAGCAGGAAGTTTGATAAATGTATTCCAGTTAATATATTTGTTTTATATATCTATAACGTTATTTGAAGCTATATCTGTAGTAATCTAAATATCTGATACACTTAACAAATATCTACCGCAGGAAGTGTTTATGTGTCAAGTATTGATAACCGGTTGTTGAAAAACCATTTCATCATAAGGCATTAAATACGTCACGCCGGTAATGTCTTCATACATTATTAACAAAATCTGTACCATGGAAGGAGACTCTAAAGATAATGAAAGAGATTTGTATAGTCGTAGTATCGCGCAGTCCGTTGAAAAAGGATTTACTTTATTAATCTAATTTGATAAAAATAATGTGGAACTGAAATAATGAATCTTTGACAAATATTATAAAGTAATGAGTAATGATGAGATTTATAATCTCAAATATTTGTTCAGTGTATTCATACAATATAAGTTGATGCTCTACAAACAAAACAAATCCAATGATATCAAGCGTAATTTTATTAGTTTTATATAATAACTTCGAATGTTTACATAATATTTAATCACATTGTTAACTTTACTTAACATGGCTTACCAATTCTACTAATATTATAAACGCAAAAAAATAAGAATGTATGGATGTATGTTTGTTACTCTTTCACGCAAAAACGACTGAATGGATTTGGATGAAATTTGGTACACACATAGTTTATAACCTGGATTAACACATAGTATACTTTTTGTCTGGGTGCGCGAAGTAGTTCCTTCGGGACGTAGGAAAAAGAAACTGCGGGAAAAAGATAGTAGAAAATAAAAATATAAAACCTAATATTTGTACATTATCTACCCTTTCGTAGTGTTAAATGTTATCGCCTGCACACCGCCTTAGTCAGCCCCCCTAATCCAAGAGCTTCCACTAATCAGTGTTCCGGGTTTACTTAGTATGTTGACTAATTCCGAATATACGGATGTACTCCTGCCTTTACATTTCTGTATTCGCGACGAATTTTGGTCACCCGAATATCGGACGGTGGAACTGAGTTCATGATCCACGCGAGTTGGAAAATAAGGAGTGGCAGTTGTTGATCAGTTTGTTAATATTGCAGTAAGCTTGAATGCGACATTCCACAATGTACCCATTATTCGACTTTTACGTACTTTATTCAAGAGGGGATCTAGTTTTTATTAAAAGTAACTCTTAAATGTTTAGCTACCTTCGAAAGTTTCAGTACTAAACTCAGCGCTGAAACGCCAACAAAAAAAAGATAGGTACCGTTTATTTCTATGAAGACAATAAGAAGTGGGACAGCACTACAGTTCAATGTACGTGGTACACAATGAACTGAACACGTCATCGTGTTTTCGCACTTTCGCGGCGTGATGCGGCTACGTCAGACGAGCGATCGATGGCTTCGTCAAAGTTGGATGTTTGTTATGACGTATAGTTCTGGCAGCTAAGGCGATGTACGTCACAGTTGTAATCCTTGAATCTGCAGAAAAGCTGTGTAGATTACTGGCTCATGACGTGTGTGTGTGTGTGTACAGATCCGAGCTGTAACTTCATGTGAGACTAACATTATTGACTTAATTTGGGTATAGAAATAACACAGTTCACCTCTACTTCCGTAGCCTCTGATCTTTGAAATAAAATAGGTGTGATGTTAGACAAACTGTTTTTTAACTGAAAGAACTCGTGGTTAAGACTTTAGGACTCAGCTCCAAAGATTATCTGATGACCTAATCCAATTTATTTTCTCGTAGTTGAAAAGTTTGTCAATTGCCCTTTAGAAAAGACAAATAACGGGCTTCGCTGAGTGACTTTATTTGTTTAAAGTTATTTTAATTTTAGATGTTGACATAAATAACATAAATAAACGTTACTTACACATTCTTTACAGTGTTTCCATTTCATCATCAGACTAGTCGCCGAAACACCTAAATCCTTCGTGACTCATTAGTACAATCGCACGACACGATCGCATAGTCGTAATGTGTAATAAAATATTCATTAATGTACAGTGATTATCGCGGCTGGGCGCCGATTTCCATGATAGGGGGTCATGGCTTATAATTTGGTATAAAGTCCCGTTGTAGGGTGTATTTCAATATTCACGCATATATGCCATGAGGGAAACGATTTTTATGTTCACTGTCACCACAAAAAATGTCTAATAATGGCGTTTTCTGTTAAACGATTCTGTCCAATATGATGTTTTATTTAGTAAACCTTCGGTACCTAGTCGATTTTTCCTAGATATATAAGGGAACAGAAGGACCAGAGATTTTGGTCCTTAGGTTTGAGTAGCAATTCATGCAAATGTTAGGTGTTTAAGAATTGGTAACCTAAAAAGCAAATAAATAATTATCACCATACCTTATTATTTTAATATGATGTTGGCTGTAATTATAATTAATCCGTTCCTTACCTTCAGCAGTTTTACAGTTCCAGACTGTATATATATTTCGAAGTCGCGTTCACGTTTTAATTAATATTCTTTTATGTAATAAATTTAATTTCACGTTAATTATTCGCAGCTCGTAGTTTCACAGCATTCCCTTTTTCTAAGTCATTTATAGGCCATCCTTCATTAATGGGCAGAATTCCAAGCGGAATCACCTGAAGTCACGTATTAAATAAACGTGAGCAGTTTAAATATTGCAGGACTAGTATAGACGAGTTTCTTGTTATCTTCAATGGTTCCTGTATCAGATGCGTAAATATCTTTGTGGTTCACTTAATGACTTAAAATTTCACAAACCCTCCCAGAGTCAGTTGGCGGTGTTTATCTCCGTACCTGGGAGGAAACTTTAAGCGGTCGTTGTCCGATTTGAGAAAACACAAGGAACACAAGGGCTTATTTGGTTAGTAAGCCTGCAGCTCACACGATAAGAAGAATTCGGTGACTGTTCAATGTAGGTACGCCTGGGCTTGTTAAAAAAAGACGTAGGTGCGTATCTTGCTTGGTTTAGGCTTGATATGGAAAAATATTTTTGGAAACTGAAGTGACTAGCACGATTCTAATTACTCAAATGACATCACTAAAGAGCATTAGCCTCATGTTGAAGATATACTCTTTCTAAATATTATATCAAGCGACGATAGCCGGGAATGCTTATCATACGCTTACGTCACAGCCTATCGAGAGCTCGAGATAGGATTGGTACGTTCAACAATATCTAATATGGGCTGATGTATTGGAAACAAGAAACAAAGCCTCGTAATGGGAGCCAACTTAATACATTCGTTTGGGATTAGCAGTAACTATGACGATACCTGTTTCTGCCAATGGAAAACTGCTGTGTAATGGATGAAGATAAAACAAGTCCAAATAGCAAAGATAGTTTTAACGCTTAAATTCCTGTCTGGACGTTTTCAAGCGCGCCCTGTTATATTTCGTTTGAAACTGAATTCTCAGAGGAATTTATTCATATTTCATTACTAGCTCTCTATGTGACGTCTTCTGTCTACGTAATATTCTGAAAAATCCATCCTTTCTTTGTCTTGAGTCACAAAATGAGCACAATTTAACAGTGTTTGGCAGGACAAAGAGAGTTTGAAACTTCGGGGCCATCATGAAACTAAATTAAAAAGAGAAGACATCTGTCTAGTAGTGTCAAACATCAGACTTTAATATTTTATTGTGAATCAAATAACTTTTAAGCTTATGTTTAGTGAATTCCACGCATTATGTCCATGTGGCGAGCAAAGAGTTTATTTGCAAACTTCTCCTGTTTTATATGCATGGGTGTTACCCTAAAAGTGTTAGTAAATGTTGGCACGCAGCCAGAGTTCACTTTCCGATTAGATTTTCACGACCTATAGATGTCTTGAATCGCTGATCGCGGCTGGAGGAAAGCTATTTATGGTTTTCTGGAAATTAGTTAGGTGAACGTTGTATTGATTGAAATGTACCGGTTCTTGGGAGCTTTCAATTGTTTCTTGACCTCACGGGAAATAGTTACTATGGGAAAATCATCACCCTTCGTAGTCGAGGAAAAAGTCAATATAGTGGGCTGGCTAGGTTGAGTGGAAATGGTACTTATTGTTTATTATTTCTTTCACAATAGATTACATTTTGATATTGTCAATGATTGAAGTAGAAATAGATCAAGGGAATAAGAAAGATTTTTTTTTTTGGAAAAGGCAGATAAATATGTTATAAATGGATATTGTTAGTAACCTTTCAATAATAGTTTCGAAATATCAATTAACCTTTTTTAGTTAGTCGTGTAAAACATGATAAACGAAGATGAACCAGAATAGGTATGATTTTATCCTTCGGAATCGATATGAGATTATTAGATATTCTTCTTTCCTGAGTCCGTGTCGATTGAATTGATTGGAAACGTATGTAATTTATTTGTTTAACCGTATTTATGTTTTGTCCACCAGCTGGCGGGTATGGAGAAGGCCAAGGCCTACATAAAGAGCTCGCTGGCGTCAAAGCCGGCGTCGCCGTGTGCGTCGCGCGACAAAGCGGCGCCCGCGCAGCAGGACGACGTGCGCGTGTGCTTCGTGTGCGGCGGCGCCGGTTTCAACGACCACTACACCGTCAGAGTCAAGCCTGATACGCAGGTAACATTACACCAGCTCACAGCTCATGCGCTCTATCAAATTCGGTTCAAAGAAATTCGACAAGTATTCAAGTTTCAATTGAGGGATTCAATCCCTTGTTGGTTTTTGTCGCAAAAGCTGTGAACGTGTCTCGTGTTCCATTCCAGGGTCAGTTGACATCAATTTGTAGGTTTCTAAAATTTTACAAAGCAGCTCAAAGTTAGGTAGTTGGCGGTGTTACACCTCCGTGCCAGGGAATGTTAAGGTATCGTCCCCGGCTGCTACCTTGATATCAGTCGTTACAATTCCATGTCAGAGGCCGTCAGGATTTGAGAAAATTGTCACTAGGGCTTGTTAGGTTAGTAAATCTTGTAGACCTCACGATAAGATCAGTTATGATGTAATTTCAACGACCTTGTATGTCAAATTTAGCAGAGCTCATTATGCTTTTGAACTTCGAGCTTTACGCTGCTTCTGTCTTTTCCAAGCTTTGCCTCACCAAATTTAATCTAACATTGCATTGGAACAGATGTACTTTAATCTTGTTTGCAATGTTAATCCCCACACAATAGGAAGATTAAAGAAAGACCACATCCCACTTAAGGTCTTGACTCACTCCATTCTGTCCGAATTTCTTTCCTTAAGATTACGCACCTATAAATACTCAATACTCAATCATTTATTGCATTCCACAATGTGTTTCTTAGGTGGTAAATTATAATTATGAGATCATTATGGACCCTGTCGGGCACAGCAAAGTAAAAGTAGGAGAGAGGAAGAGAGCTTTATTAAATTGTAATTATTATTTATATAAGTACTATTCTAGTTATTTTATTTATTTCTCAGTTAGGTAGTCGTTGACAGTGGTGCGTAATCACTTTATCTAAATAATGCAAGATATATTTTGCGTTATTTCCCCTCGAAACACAAAACCCGGTTACCAACCATAACAAATCAGACGCATCCATCATTTCGCAACGATGTCTTGACGTACAGAACGACACTGTCACCCAATTCGCGTCTTATTACGTGTAGTCATGTGTTTGGGTTGTGTTGTGTGCCGGTTCCAACCGGATGGCAATTGATGGAGCGCCTAAAGCGATTGACATTTGACACGTAATTATGCCCAGTGCACGGGCGGGCTGCGTTGATGGTCTTTAAAGTGTATTGGAGAGAAAATATGCGGTCACTGGTATGAACATTATTGTTGTAGTATGGGCGGCTTGAGCCAACGCTGTGCTGTGTAGTGAATAGCTATGATGTATGAGTACTTTGTTAGGTAGATTCGATGTGTTTAGTTGAAATCTTAAACAGACTAGGCCATGATTAAACGGAGATCTTGATAAAAAAAATTTATCTAGACATACTTTAAGTGGTCTTAACGCCTAAATGAATCATAACCCACGTTGGTTGACAGAGATAAACCTCAAGCAATCATCAAGATAGCCTAAAAAAGAAATGGAATAACCTGACCAATTTTCAGATTGCACATCCTACCCCACCGTTAAGAATTTGTGACGTACGCCACATTTATGAATTAATTCTGCTTCATTCAAATTAGCTTTTTCTTCAGCCAGCGCAAAACTGAAAACTTGTCGTTCTAAAAGTTGCTTTTTATTAATAATATTCAGATTAAGTTATAAATTTATTTTAGAGACATCAAAAGTAAAATGATAATAATTCTTAAAACATAAATAAGAAAGACGATAGAACCGAATTACAATATTATAATAATCGGAATATCAACGACTTTCAAGAATATATTCATTTTAATAAGAACTATACTTATGTTAATGATCGTTGCCGCATAATATGACCTAATTCTTATACAATAATAGATTAATTTATTTATGAGTGGTCTTCTGTGGTCCATTTTGTAAGGCCCATTCATATGGATGAGCGTGTGACGGTCCTCACGTGCGTTTTCGGGGATGCTAGTCACGTGGCGAAGTGTTTTCTGTACCCAACACGAAAATCCCGCAAAATATTACAGTCGTATATGGTATTATCGCCTTTTAGTTAGTTTTTGTTGAAAGGGCAACAGAACAACAGCCTTGCTACGTTATATTTGAAACTGATTTGATGAATGATGACAACGCTTCCAAATCATCATAGGCATCAAAGCAGATGATGCTTTTAGAATCGGCGATCGCTTTTCGGAAGTTTGATATTGCGGCTTGATACCGAGGTCGTTCGTCCGCATCAATAATCGCGTTATCATTTTATAGTATCTCGCCAAAATGCGCTGCATTAAAATCCCTGATCGCTGTTGCTAAAGGAATTCCATTATGCTTTAGACCTTAGGCACCAAATAGTAAGCCCCTATACCAGCGTTTTCTGAACGTGCGAGTTCTATGGTAACTGTCTGGCAGACCTTACTGACGGTACCGACGTTCTAGATATTTAGCGAGCCTTGAGACGCGCGCTCGGCCTTCGTGTCGCGCTTATCACACGTTCGAAAAACGTGCGCGCTCATGCAACATAGGGGAGGCCAAAGTTTAATTAGACAAAATGTGTAGTGTCGAAGAAGTAGCGGTTAATTTAAGAGCTACAATCAAAGCAATCAGCCTAGTTTAGGAGCATATCTTTCGAAGTGAACTTAGATACTAAATATTTTGTCCCGCCTGCAACCACCGCTTTGATTGGACTTTCAAAGCTACCAACTTTATCTATGGCATGCTTAAAGGGACTTCTGTCTTATAAGATCTATTAGTTGTAGTTAAAAGAGTTATTAGTACATTTTCCAGCCGGTTTGATTTTAAACAATCCCGTGCAAACGTATATTAGAACCTCCATGATAGCAGTAAAGCGTATCGTCGTGATTCTACTTATTTGAATTGAAAGACATTTATTTGCTATGGACACAACACAAAACAATGATAAGTATACAAAAGAAGAACAACAAGAAATAGCTAATAAAATTCTAGTTATATATATTACTCTGTCTTTAAATTTATGTAGGTAAGCCAAGAAATGACGATGGTAAAAATAGTCCTTTTTCTGATGTGCTTATTTTACTTGCAAAGCAAGATATTAGGCAAATGGCTAATATTTCAGTTTCCACGTTAAGCCCTATCCCTCAAAATCCTGGGATAGTCCCTGGCTCATTCTGGCGGAACGACAGACAAATTCCGATATTTTAGTATTACGGAAAACGGGTAGCTTGCGCAAAAGAATACCTAAGATTACTGGGGTGTCATATTGGCGATATGAATACTGTAGACTTTATTTAAGGTATTCGGGTATCTTGTCTTGTCCTTAGCAATCATGATTTGCCTAGCCTTTTCCCAGTTATATTGGAGTCGGCTTTTGCAAAATAGGGACATACATATAATTATATTAGGACCAGAAATTAATCGAATAGCATGCGAAGTATTCCAATCCGCTCGAAACAGCCATCCCTCATAGTATTCTACAGACCATAGACTACAGACAACTCTCAGTGATAATGTTAGGTATTGATCCTAGCAAATAAAACAGTCAACTCAGGCTTATATACTCAATAACTTTATTGCATCCCATAATATATAACAGATAACTCTCAATGATGTACCACAGCAAGCTATAGTTTCCTTGCCTGCCTCTCCAGATTTTGCAAGTAATCTCCAGCTATCACTTGAGCTATAGTCAGAGAATGCAGCGTACGTCTGATAGCTCATCTGTAAACACTATTATGCGATGTTCCCATGAGATAATCGGCGCATCACGGGTGTAAGGCGTAGCAATAACTCACAGTGTTTTCCCATAAACCATTCCCACATAATGATTGTTAAGCTGTGTTTTCACTGGGTGACAGAATGTTAGGCAATGTGCGTTGCATCATTTGATGTGAGGTCGGAGGTCGTAGATGTCGGATGTATCTTATCGTGTGAGCCGCAGGTTTACTAACCTAACAAGCCCTAGTGTCAGAGTGTTATCAAATCCGCCTGACGGCCTCTGACATGGAATTGTAACAACGACTGCTATTGAGGTAGCAGCGGGGACGGCGGCTTAACGTCCAAGGCGGTAATCAAAATAGGAATGAAATACCGCCAACACGGGCTGTATTGTGTTTTTTTAAAACCTTCATTGCGATGTCGACCCGACCCGGGAATCTAACCCGAGGCCCCGTTCACAGCAGTCGCGTTTTGCGAACACTAGACTAAACGAGGCATGTCGGATGCAAGGACCGGTTTAACCTAGATTTTTGTATCTGCTTTAATAACATATTATGTAATTATGTTGTGCCTATTTAAAAGCAAACAATACAAACTTGCACTGATAGTCCGTCGTAAGCATTATTTAAATTTAGGCTTCCAGTCTAACCGGAGTAGCAGTGTTTATGACCTCCAGAACCCAGTTACAGGGTAATAGGATACCCCATGGTAAGACTGATTGTCACACTTGCTTCTGACTATCTGTAACGACTATCAAATATCTACAAAATAAATGTCAAAGTATAAACAAAATTCGCCCACTAAGTGTCTCCAGTGAATACGCAGCTTAACGCGCGTATGCAATCGGTAAGTGAATAGATAATAGTTATAATTCAGCGGAACGCTGTGCATTGTTTTCTTGAATATTTGATGTATGTATTGTACTCGATAATCGAGCGATAGTTGCACAGTTTTGTTATTAGATTTCTCTGTGTTTATGTGTGATATTTACATGTGTGTGGAGTGTATCAGCGAAACTTAATTAAATACGTTTATATCGGCTTGTTTTATGTGACTATGTTCATACGTTTTATATGTTTCTAACAACAACTAGAAAAACGTACTACTGTAATCTATTAATTTATTGATATATGTATAAAGATAAAGAATTTGTTTGTTTGAACGCGATATATCTGGAACTACCAGTCAGATTAGAAAAAAACCTTTTCATTTAAAGATTAGCATAATTCTTGAGAAACCAGCAATGATAAAAAAAGCAACAACGGTTGCAGTGAAAATGCATGTCACAGAAATTAGTTTAATATTTGAACTTCTTATTTCGTATCAGCGTGAGTTCATGCTTATAAGAGTGACCGCGATGCCGTAGAATAATCTGATTCGTTCAGTAAGGTGGCAGCGGTGTGGTGCTAGACTGTGCGAGGTGTGTCGTCACACTCGCCACACCTGAGGACTATTTTAATGCAACCCTCAAAAACTCGACACATCAAACCACTCTAGTTTTAGCAGCAAACACTTCAGGCATGCCACATTGCCACATGATTTAATTGCAGTGGCTACCACCAGCACAAAATTATTGTTATTAAAATTCTCCATCTCCTTCCACCAGTGCACGGAGCCTTACTTCCCGTTCCTGGGCGCGCACGCCCCCCCGGCCGGGTACCGCGCGGAGGGCGACGAGGAGGGCACGGTGCGATGCTGCTGCGTCTGCTACACGTTCCTGCGTCAGCAGTGGGAGCAGTACGACCGCGAGAACAAGCCGCACAGCCAGCGCTTCTACTGGATGAAACGGCTCGACGGGAAGCCCTTCATAGGTCAGTACATAAGGCAATAGACAAGTATGCTGCAAATTTTAAGAGCGCAAATTCACAGAGGCACAAATATAAATAAATAAAAATAAAAAAATAAAGAGGCACAAATATAGGATCCTCTAAATAGCCATTTAATTTTTCGGTGCCACGTAATTTGGTCATGATGGCTCAGTCTAGCTGTTGTCTGCCTTCTGCTTGATATGACGGATAGTGTAAACCATGGTTTTGCTTGTGCTGCTCTCCTTTTGTAAATGTCTTACGTTGGATGGTTTTCCGAGACTAGTTGAAATCTTGACGCTTTCTGGAGGTCGACCCAGATGATATACTAAATAAAACTTTAGAACGCAAGTACTCCATAACCACAACATGGCTCCATCTTAAATCTTCCACTTCAATAAATTACTTGGAACAATGTCTTCCCAATGTATATGGATCTCTTCGACTATTAAACGCATCGGATCAGTCGGCGTCACTACGGTCGTACACAACGTTGCATTCCGATTTACTCCGAATGGCCGTCGTAAATCCAACGCCTTTCCGCCTCGCCTCGCCAAATAAATAATATTAAAACAAAGGAGACGAGCCTCGTGTTGTGGACATGGAAGAACTATTGTGTTCAACTTTTTTATGGTGGGATTTTTTAAAGCGGTCTTTTCGATATTTAGGGACTGTTTCGCATCTTTAGGGTAGGAATATCAGATTTTTATATCTGGAACTTATTCGGAGGCAGTTGAACTGGATTTTAGACAGATATCAGGGTGCTTCGAAGACGCATGACTAAATATTTTTTTTATTTCATTTTGAAACAAAGAGACTTATAGTAAGGAAAACAAAATTCTTCTCTCAGAAGTTAAGAAAAGAAAATTCTCATCAGGTTGATTAATTTAATAGATGCGGTCTCTTACAAAGCCGATCTACGAGCCGAGATAAAAATGTTACATCTCAATTTTTTTAAGTAAGAATAATAACAAGCTCCGAATAATGTCCTTAAAAAATGTTATCAAACATTATTTCAACTGTCAAAACGGGTCGTGTCGTACAAAGCGCCCCCTGGCGGATTATCCGGGAGGCTGAGCCCTCCCACGGCACTCTTTTGTCTCGGCTGAGCCACGCCGTGATAGACGCACGGAAAATTCCTATTTTTTTTCGTCCCTGTTTAGGACATTCTGAAACGGAGGTTGCAGCTTTGTGTCGCTTTTTTGGCTCAAATTTTTATTTACATCATGTTTTAAAATGTACATTTTGAAATCATTTTTAAGCTATTTAAAACAAAGAAATAAATGTGGAAGAAAGCACTGTTTTTGGATTTGGAAAGTACACAAACACTACTTTTCAAATATTGACGACAAACTGAAACAATGAACGCTCTTATCAATCCATTTGTTGAGTGTGTTACCTCACACTGTATTTTATTACTATTGGCTATTAATTACGTTCTTCACACGTACAAAATGAGAGATTTCACATTTAGCTTCGATAACAATCCCTTTTTTTCGCTTCGCCGGAATCGGGTAAAAATATAATTTCACCATAGGACAGACTAGTATAAATTAATTAAATTAGGATCTCGCCACATTGTCCGGTTAAGCAGGTCGTATGCTGTTAGAAGCACCCTGCAAGAGGTCATGTAGAAAAAAAAGACTAGTATAATGATAATTATCTACATCCTAAACAATATTATAAACCGAAAGTGAGTTTGTTTGTTACGCTTTCACACTAAAAACGGTTGAAACGATTTAGATGGAATTTGGTATGGAGATAGCCTGGACCCTGGGGAAGGGATAAGTTTCCTCAAGACGCAGGTGTAAAGTAAGACTCAAGCAAGAGTATGAACAGAAAAGCCCGATACTAATAACAAGGGAGATAAATAGGAAAGCCGAACCGTGGAGCCATCGCCACGCCTAGACCAACAAGCCATAATAAAAAACAAACATAAAATTCCTAGTGAAATCCCTGATACGGGAGCCGCATAACACTCGTGTTTACTTAGCATTTCGTGGTACGCCATTGTCGCTGGCCAGCCAGGGCGCCGGAACAATGGCTTGTTTTGTTACGTGTCACCTGCTGTGCCAACTTACTGCTTACGACCCGCCGGGCCACGTGTCTGATTGCACTTTACGGGTCGTTGTTGTCCCACTATCCTTTTTGACTAGAATTATATTCATAGTAGCTGAGGAGCTTGTGGCTAAGTAACAGCCGCACGAGTCGACCGATCATAGGTTAAGTTACGCTTAGCGCGGTCGGTCCGTGGATGGATGACCATCTATATCATAGCGAGACTCCTCCATGCCTCGGAAAGCACGTTAAGCTGTTGGTCCCGGCTGTCATTTGTCGATCTTTGACAGTCGTTGCGGGTAGTCAGAAGTCTGAAAGTCTGACAACTAGTGTTACCAAGGGGTATCGTGTTACCCGGTAATTGGGGTGTGGAGGTCAGATAGGCAGTCGCTCCATGTAAAAACACTGGTCTCTCTTTCTCTCTCACTCAGCTGCATCCGGTTAAGACTGGAAGCCGACCCTAACATAGTTGGGAAAAGACTAAGCAGATGATGAAAACGAAGATTCGATAGAAGTTTCGTAGTTTCTTTATGGGTTTTAGGGCGGTCAGGTGAAAACAATCGTTATATATGGATAGTATAAGTATATCCCTCTATGTACAGAGCATCAGATCGCACCTTACCGCACCACAAAGAAAGTTATCGTCTATTCTGTCTTTCGAGAAGTTTCGTTTCGGTGTGTTAGAGTAGGACCGCTGTTTCCCTCCGTCTTCACTCGCAGTCTAAAGAAACAATATCACGCGTAATGGAAACACCTATGCCCTTCAACAAGTTCCAATCTATCTCCATACCAAATTTAATTTAATCTGGAACAGCGGTTTTTTCCGTGATACCGTTATAAACAAGCAGAAGACATATTCCCTGTTCTCCTTCAAAATAAGTTCATGGTCAATGTATGTACATACAGTAATGTCGTTTTTATAAACGGCATGCATTAACATGCATACATACACGGACGTATGTATTAAAGGCGTAACGAAGGGGACAGACAGACAAACGGTTAGCGAACGCTAACCGCTGCGCCCCAGACACAAGTCGATAATGATAAGCTCTTTGATGTTGTATAGAGTAAACAAGACGGCTTGTCGTCTGCTATGCACGAAACCAGACTTATGTGTGACAGTCATACACATGCAGTGTTTAGATCTATTTAGATGCTCCTGATTCGAGAATTTATCAGTATTCTGTGGAGTACATTCCAGAACTTTCGAGACGACATAAGCCACCATTGTAGGGGGTATTGTTCGTTTTATATCAATGAGAACACCACACCCATTTGACTTTCAGATTTCTGACCATCAATGTCTATTACCAGGTATGGTACATTTAAAAGAAGATCAATAAAGACTGATTTCTAAAAACAGCTCGTAAAGTGGGTCTAGTCTAGAACGAACTAATGTAATCGTTACGTTAATGTATGCTATTTTGGAATCAAAAATATAACTATCCTAATGCAGGAGTTGTTTAAAATGTAAAAAGAACAATTCGTTGCATCAAAAGTTATGAATAAAGTCTTTCCGGGAGAAGATTTTTTTTGGTCAACAAATAGTATGGTGAGTGTGATTAGTATATAGATTAGTGGTAGAGAATGCCCTGTGGCATTAAGTACGACTGTGTATCACTGCTGTACATGAAGTTTAAATAAATAAATTAGTGGGAAACGAGTATATTCCATACAATAACCGCTTACATTATCGTTACGCTTTACACTAATACGTTCGTGCTAGACGCATAGGTAAACCAATACTAATATTCTAGTACATAATTCACAAAAGAAAAGGTTCACAAAATAATTTCCACTAGGTGAATTTCCACGGGCGAGCAGGGGGACTGGGGGCTATTGGTGGCGAACATGTCATATGTCAAACGTTGATGAAATATGAATCACTCGCCCGGCCAGACGACAGGGTACCAACTCTTTGATGTTATATAAATACGACTGGCCGCCGCTCGCGACCTAAGGATGCCACGCGAACATAAACAAGAGATTGACATTTTATTTCTTATAACAAAAACATTTCTGTTTGCGGTCCATCCAAAAATTGTGACATCCCTAAACAAGAGGGTTTGTTTGTCCCTCAATTTTTTATTGCCCAAATCTTCCGGAGTTACTACCATAGACTAGGAAACAGACAGGAAAGCATTTTTCTTCCCTTCATTTGGTTTTCTTTCGTATCGACACGAAATATTTGCTAGTCGTCTAAGCCAACTGCTCAGGGTTCTAATAATGAACGATATTTAGATTTATTGGACCTAAATAATAAAATAATAATCTTTATATTGATATTGTAATCTTTGGATTATGGCGTGATGTCGTAAACGTAAATGATTTAACGATGTCAATAAAGTTGTATTTTATCCTAAAGAGAAACAATTTGCGTTACAGTGAAGGATGAAGGTATATTTTCAATATTTAGGTCGGTTCTACATAACGTCACGTACTGAGCTAGTAAACCGATTCATTGGGTTGTAGAATAACTTTCTTTTTCTGAAGTAAATCGGCGTTTCAGTAGAGAAAGAATCGTTAGATTCGGATCTCCGTTTCTGTTATAAGTACAATTTTATGAGTTTCTATTTAAAATTTAATATAGTAAATATTTGGCCTGACCCTAATACTGCTGTCATAAAAAGAAAGGTCGTAACTACAATTTTTTTTCGATATTGAGTTAAGTACTTATTTGGAATCAGGAAAAAATCTGATTACGAATACCTATATCTTTTTAAGTCAATATCGAAAAACCATTGTTAGTTACGGCCATTTTTTAATGACGGCAGAATAGCAATTGCACATAACATAATAATGAGCTCATTGGATCCTGCTCCCTACATCGGTGGATCCCTATTTTTTATATTTTCAAATGTTTTTGATTTGTATATTTTTATAATTAATACTATAAAATGTAAAAAATAAATAAAGGGCATATTAATTACCTCAAAAGTGCAACACTCATGTAGTGTAAATTGCAACACAGCAACACAATGTAAGCTCAAACTAAAACAAGCGCTACGACTCGTATGAGCGCAACCCTGATTGCATCGAATTAGTCTCTGTAAATAAAAGTGAAGTTCCACTAAGCGGCTGCAACCGGTTCTAGTGGTTGCATACTGAACTTTGTATTGTTCACACGACATGACTAATGCGATAGCGTGGCCCGGTTTACTTCACCCAACTGCGAATTTAGTTCGACAGTAAATAAATATTATTATTATTACAGTGAATTAGGTCGATTTTGCATTTCTTGATTAGTTCCTTCCCAAGTCAAACTTTTGCATTATGATTATGAGCTACGTGCGTTCTATGCTGGAACTATGTCCTTCCTCTATACCAAGTTTCATTTAAATCGGTTCAGCAGATTTACCGTGAAAGCGTAACAAACAAACAAACTCACGTTCGCATCACTACATAGTCTAAAGAAAGCTTCCCCCTGTCTGTCTGTCCCTATGTATGCTTAGATATTTAAAAGTACGCAACGGATTTGGTACGGTTTTTTTTAATAGATAGTGTAATTCAAGAGGAAGGTTTTTATATATATGTGTCAAGTTTTTGTATCCATTGACTAAAAAATCGCGGGCGAAGCCGCTGGCGTAAAACTAGTTTATAATATAATATAATCAATGAAATCTTGTGGGATTTCATGTATTAATTCAGTAAAATAACTAATGAAATCGATTGAACTATTGCAGAATCAATTCGCAGTTCCGTCGCGTTCTCGCGAACTATTCCGTCCGTGCGGTGCAGCACATCACTACTCGTAATTGCCTTTTTAGACTAATAGCTAAGGTGTCCGTGTGCAAACTTATTACCTAGCCGGTTTGTTTAGATTATTTGTTGCGATTCTACCGTGTTACTAGGTTACGAGAACTTCTTTAAATAGTTTCGGTTGGTTGGGCAGATGCAGTTTGTTGAATTTTCTAATTAACATTTGGTTTGGTTTTGTTTGTTTAAACGTAAATGATTGAGCTGTTCTTTTTTTAAATTGCAACTGCAGTATGTCACGTCCACGTAGGTTCTGCCGGTCGGTCTACGTGTCACAGTGCTCGTCTACCGGACAGGTTTCATAGTTTCCTGTAAATAATGTAAACAATACTTGATACCTTTATACAAATTAGCACTATTGATTATGTTATTACGCAACTTACTGTTCCCTGTCGTTTCACTCGCTCACTGAAGGAACTACTTCGCCCACCCGGATAAAACGTATCCTGTGTGTTAACCTAGGTTAAGAAATACTAGCTTCCCGCCAGCAGCTTCGCCCGCGATATTTTAGATAATGGATACAAAAACTTGACAAATTATATAATTATACTCTTTTTATTAAAAAAAAAACGCATCAAAATCCATTGCGTAGTTTTAAAGATTTAAGCATACATAGGGATATAGGGACAGAGAAAGAAACTTTGTTTTATACTATGTAGTGATGTGGCCACCAAGTTTCATCCAAATTCATTCAGTAGTTTTTGCGTGAAAAAGTAACGAACATACATTCATACAAACCTTCACATTTAGGTTTAATATTAGTAGGATATCTGTTGAGAGACGCGGAAAAAAGCCGGTTTGGTAAGCCACAGTACCTACCATTAAGCTACAGTTTTATGAAGTTAACGATGAACATGCATTTGATAATGAAAAAGTGGTGAATATTGATGACGGTTAATAATGACTTATCTAATTACTTTACTAATTCTCCAATGTCATATTTTTTTCTTTTGGTGTACATAATAAAGAATATTCTATTCTATTCTTCTATCTAGAAAAAGACCATAGTACATCAAATAAGCATTAAGCATAACATGATCTAACCAGCGTAAAACTTCATTGAACCTAAATATTTCTGCATCACACATGCGACTGTAGATTTTTCCAATGCAAAACAATATAATAGTTAGATTAGTTTAGCCATTTGCAATAGCCATGCGAATAGTATTGAACAATGCCTTGTTTCTGTACAATAGTTCGGCTGTATTCAATAGGGCATATTTCGTATTGTTAACCAAGTTTTATACTTAGGTATAGATTGTGCAGACATCAGCTTTATTGTTTCTAGGAGATATCTCTACTAATATTATAAATGACAAAGTAACTGTCCATCATGTCCTGTCCATCTGTCTATTACGCTTTCACGAGGAGAACGGCTAAACCTATGTGGATGAAATGTGGTATGAAGCTTCCCTTAGGAAGTACCTACGTGTGATAGTTGTGTGTGACTTAGTTCCTTTAGAATGCAAATAGCGAGAAGCAGTTGGTCTTTTTAATAACTGATGATCTTTGTAGAGAGAAATCATGTTGGCATTTCGATACCGGGAAGGTCCGGCCACAGTACCTATTCCACCGTAACAGGCTATCTCGACTCAGTACATTCCATCAGTACCTCGTTTTCCTCTGACATTTTCGCCCAAAACATTCAACATAAAGATAATTGGGGTAATTATATTAATTGCTTGCCCTTAACGGTGTTTCCCCTGTGGCCCAGTCACCTACATGGCCTTAACTTACAGCCGTGTTCTAGTAGTGTTCGCAGACAGAAACCAGCTACCTGGTCCTTAGGTACGAGCGTAAAAAATAGAAGTACAACTTCGTTTATACTACAAAATTAATTGACTGACTAAAATCCATCTATGTTCCTTAATTCGCCCTTTGTGTTCCGAGGTCTGAGTAACTCTTTCAAACATCCCGCAACTTCAGCAGGCATAAATCTTAGCCCCAACTCATTTATTATAAATGCGAAAGTGAATTTGTTTGTTTGTTGTGCACTGACTGACCGATTTCGGTACAATTTAGCATAATTGTATGATTTCAATTTGCATAGTGTATAGTGTATAGCGTATGTATGGACTATGTCTGAAATAAATGAATTGATTTAAGTGCCTATAACCGTCTCCCGGGTCCCATCTATCTCCACACATAATGTCATTCAAATGGATTCAGTAGTTTTACCGTGAAAGCGACACAAAACAAACTCATTTTCGCATTTATTAGTTAAGATAATGCGCATCTAAATAATGTAGTTTGCCTTCTGCTCATTCTCTGCGTAGTGCGTCTCAATTCAGTCGGTCAGCTGATTACGGTGGCACTTTCGCTGGCCGCGAGGTCGCGCGCGCACCCGATCCATGAATGACCGCACGTACCTACACCTACTCGCGTGGCCACGAGTATATGTTAATGTATGGGAACGTAGTCTTTACTTCCTAACTTAATATTATAAATGCGTGTGTTTGTTCGTGCGCAAAAATGGCTGGCTAGGCCTACCCCAATTTGTGCCTTATTAATAACTATTAGCCGGTTTTTTTCGGGTAATAATCGGTCTAGCTATTTCTAGAAGTCTGTGGCAAAATATTGACAACTTTAAATTAGAGACACCGACTTTTACAGCGATGTTTTGGTACATCTGCGTTATATTTTTTTGGAAGTCGTTTGTATGTTTATGTGAAAAAGTTTTATTTTTAATTAATCTACTATTCTGACTTTCCAGGCGCGGACATGTCGTTCCAAGGCGAGTACGCGGCGCAGGTGCTGGGGCTGTCGGGCGAGGGCGCGCGCGAGGACGCGGCCGGCTCGCCGCGCCCCACCTCGCGCGCGCTCTACCCGCCCGACGCGCCGCACCACACCAACGACGCCAAGGAACAGAACCACGTGCACAAGTTTAATAATGTGAGTTTCTTATACTACGTATATTTAGACAAGTGGATACCTAGTAGAGTGAATAGGAACCACAGGTATAAGGAGGAGCCATAATTATCAAGTCAAACAAGGAAAACATCGTGAGTAAACCTGGACTTAAAAAGTGATTAATGCTCTGTTTTTTGAGCATTAATCACCATAATTGCTTAAGACGGATTAACGATTTCAAACTTTTTAAGTCCAGATCCTAATATCATAGATATGATTACTATACTTATGATAACTATTAAATTCACAGCAAAAAACCTTCTTTCAACGCTTTGTGGACGACATAGCAACACATTATGTCTTCTTAAGTGACTAACCGAGTATTTGTCATGCATTACAGCAGCGGTTTCCCGGCGCGGGCGGGCCGGGCGGCGGCGCGGAGGAGGAGTCAGGCGTGCTGGACCTGCGCGCGCGCGAGCCCTCCGTCATCTCCGTGGGCTCGCAGCACTCCGGCGCCTCCGAGCCCGCCGGCTACCTCGACGCCGTCAGGTGAGCACTCTCCGCACCACACACTACTGTGCAGCTGACCCTCCGTCATCTCCGTGGGCTCGCAGCACTCCGGCGCCTCCGAGCCCGCCGGCTACCTCGACGCCGTCAGGTGAGCACTCTCCGCACCACACACTACTGTGCAGCTGACCCTCCGTCATCTCCGTGGGCTCGCAGCACTCCGGCGCCTCCGAGCCCGCCGGCTACCTCGACGCCGTCAGGTGAGCACTCTCCGCACCACACACTACTGTGCAGCTGACCCTCCGTCATCTCCGTGGGCTCGCAGCACTCCGGCGCCTCCGAGCCCGCCGGCTACCTCGACGCCGTCAGGTGAGCACTCTCCGCACCACACACTACTGTGCAGCTGACCCTCCGTCATCTCCGTGGGCTCGCAGCACTCCGGCGCCTCCGAGCCCGCCGGCTACCTCGACGCCGTCAGGTGAGCACTCTCCGCACCACACACTACTGTGCAGCTGACCCTCCGTCATCTCCGTGGGCTCGCAGCACTCCGGCGCCTCCGAGCCCGCCGGCTACCTCGACGCCGTCAGGTGAGCACTCTCCGCACCACACACTACTGTGCAGCTGACCCTCCGTCATCTCCGTGGGCTCGCAGCACTCCGGCGCCTCCGAGCCCGCCGGCTACCTCGACGCCGTCAGGTGAGCACTCTCCGCACCACACACTACTGTGCAGCTGACCCTCCGTCATCTCCGTGGGCTCGCAGCACTCCGGCGCCTCCGAGCCCGCCGGCTACCTCGACGCCGTCAGGTGAGCACTCTCCGCACCACACACTACTGTGCAGCTGACCCTCCGTCATCTCCGTGGGCTCGCAGCACTCCGGCGCCTCCGAGCCCGCCGGCTACCTCGACGCCGTCAGGTGAGCACTCTCCGCACCACACACTACTGTGCAGCTGACCCTCCGTCATCTCCGTGGGCTCGCAGCACTCCGGCGCCTCCGAGCCCGCCGGCTACCTCGACGCCGTCAGGTGAGCACTCTCCGCACCACACACTACTGTGCAGCTGACCCTCCGTCATCTCCGTGGGCTCGCAGCACTCCGGCGCCTCCGAGCCCGCCGGCTACCTCGACGCCGTCAGGTGAGCACTCTCCGCACCACACACTACTGTGCAGCTGACCCTCCGTCATCTCCGTGGGCTCGCAGCACTCCGGCGCCTCAACTTGCTACGTCAGTAGCAAGCAATTTAAACTTGGTAACGTCATTTTAAGTATGACATCATGAACTGCATAGAAGTATGTCATGTTGTGGTAGTAGATAACACAACCAGTCAGTAAGGTGGTAGCCGAACTATCTAGGTACCCAAACTTCACGATATTCATATAAAACAAGTAAAGTAACCTTATCCCCCTTACGTTCCAGGTCGACGGTGTCGGTGTATTCGGGGAACTCGAACTCGAGCTCGGACCGCGACATCCTGGACCTGTCGATGCCCGACAAGAACTCGATGACGGAGGTGTGCTACGTGTGCGGCGACGAGTACAAGCGCGGCACGCTCTACAACCTGCACACCAAGGAGCCTAAGGACAAATCGGTAAATTGCGCACTGTTACTGCTTTCCACGTTCAATAAAACTGATAGAAAATGTAGGCGAACAATTATAAAAAAGATGATCAGGATTTAGGATAAAAGGACCAGTCTATCCCAAAGGACCAGTGTGTTTTTTTTCCTTATCTATGATATCTTATGGCCTAATCCAGGTCATGGTCTGTCTGTGTGCTAAAAATTCAAATCCTTTCAGCTGTTGAGATGGTATTGGCTATATATATTTATACACTCAAAGAGTAGCATAGTATGGTAGTTTGTGCGAGAATTACATGCTTCTGTAGTCAAAATAGTCTGAAAGTGAATACATAAGTGTATTAGTATGCAAATAATAAGAATGTCTTGTAATAGGAATGAGCTCAAAGATATTAGTTGGGTTGTATATGGGTCTTTTGAATAGCCGTAGAAGTGTATCAACATATTTTTGCCCCAAAAGCTTTCAAACTAACGATTCTTGATAGGTTTAGGTAACGCTGAAATCGTTCTTTTTGTTTTGACGAAGCGGTAACAGGCGAAAACCTACAACATAGATACCTTTTATTCAGTCTAACGTACTCCATTTTACTCTCCAAAACAATCTCAAACGACTGACATGTCGAGACCTTGCGCTTACCCGGACAAAACAAATATTATAATGTACAAATATTACAGTGAATGAATGAGTCCTTTCGAATTTTCGAATGAATCGTTCCTTCTTTCGCTGCATCGGCGCTGGATCCAGCTGGATTTGCTTTCAACATCATCATCAGCCTATTTAATATTGATCCACTGTTAGCCATTATACTCTCTGAAATAGCTCGTGGCTAAGTAACAGCCGCACGGTTCGATCGATCAAAGGTTAAGCTGCGCTTGGCGCGGTCGGTCCGTGGATGGGTGACCATCTATGTTATAGTGAGACCCCTCCGTGCCTCGGAAAGCACGTTAAGCAGTTGGTCCCGGTTGTCATTTGTACATCTTTGACAGTCGTTACGGGTAGTCAGAAGCCAGAAAGTTTGATAACCAGTCTTACCAAGGGGTACCGTGTTACCCTGTAACTGGGTTGTGGAGGTCAGATAGGCAGTCGCTCTATGTAAAACACTGGTACTCAGCTGCATCCGGTTTAGACTGGAAGCCGACCCCAACATAGTTGGGAAAAGGCTAGGCAGATGATGATGTTAGCCATTATACTCCCCTAACGTGCCCCGTATCTCTCGCTCTTCAGCTTGCATGATTTTTGGAGCAAATTATCCAGCATAAATCCAGCTTAGAAAAATCTGTTGAATTCATAGGTCCTAAGCATTAAACTTCCCGTAATTATGCCTAGACATTTCTCTTGGCTTCGCCCGCGTCCTGTAGGAAATTCTTCACGCACCAGGATAAAAAATTCTAAATCCTACAACCTTTTTTCCCCAGGGCACATTATCTACGACCAAATTTAGACTAAATCGGTTCAACAGTTTTACCGCGAAAGCGTTAAAAACCAAATAAATCACATTTTATCCGCTTTTATGATATTAGTTAGTATATAAGTGTGAAATAGCGGACAGTAACCAATATTTTGACGGAATTTAAATTTAAATTATATAAAAATGTCCCTTCGTCTTATCGACAATCAATCATTATCCTACCACGGAACCGAAAAGTTGTTACCTTTTAATTTAGCAAATATCGTTGAAGCTAAAACCACTAGCACTTTAGGTATCCTAAGGTCTATACTTCAAAGTAATGGAGGCTAAATATTCTTTAATAGGTCATTCATTATTTTTGTACCAAAGCTGTTTCAGTTTTGAGAATGTTTGGCTACTCAATTTTAATAATATATTTGTGTTTGCCTAATCAATACAGATGATATGAATGTTTTTCTGTGTAGTAAACGGGCCAGATATTCCGCAAGATACAGATGAAATTTTCGTGCTCAAATTGAGAAGTCATGGTGGCCTAGGTTTAGGCGCCTGCATAAAAAGAATGCGCAAGTTCGATCGCAAGTTCCAATGAGACTTTCAGAGTTATGTATATCTTGGATACCACTGACTAACGGTCAAGGAAAACATCGCGAGGAAAACTAGACGTCTCAAGTCTGATATCGCCAAACCTCCTTGAGCAAGCGTGGTGATCAATGCTCATGCTCTCTCTGTCTGTGCCCAGCAATGGGACAATAAATAGGATAATATTATGGCTTCTACTCAATGACTGCTACAATTATTTTTTATCAAGACCCCCGTGGCCCCTCGGTTCAATGCGTCATTTTCTTGTCTGTGTTAACACCTGAGCAAATTGTGTCTGCACAAATATTAGCCCACCGTGTCTGTAATATTTAAAATATTTGGACAGAGGTACAATCAAAACGATATGTAATTTTAGCTTTTTATATCTATACTAATATTATAAACAGGTAAAGTTTGTGAGGTAGGTTAAACTCTGGATATACTGAACCTATTTAGATAAAATTTGGAGATACGGTACGATTACGGAGATAGAGGGGACTCTGGGGATGATTATAGACTACTTTTTATCCAGGGGCGGGAAGTAGTTCCCTGGGGACGCGGGTGAAACCGCGGGAAACAGCTAGTCGGTAAAATTCGGTGTGTTAGTAAAAAAAGTGTACAGTGCTATTTCATATCAGAGGCCGTCAGGCGGATTTGAGAAAACTCTGACACTAGGGCTTGTAAAACCTGCAGCCCACACGATAAGAAGAAGAAAAGGTGATTATAATAAGCTCTACACAAATTAATTTATTACTAGCGGCCCGTCCCGGCTTCGCACGGGTAGCCTATGTTACTAAGAGTGAATGTAGCTTTCCAATGGTGAAAGAATTTTGGAAATCGGCACAGTAGTTTTAGAGTTTATTCATTACAAACATATACACAAAAATACAAATCTTTCCTCTTTATAATAGTAGTGTAAATAAGGGACAAAGTAGCAGGATAATTTGTATCTGGGGAGCTCGTGATTAAGTAACGGTCGCACTGGTCGGTCGATCAAAGCTGCACTTGCCGCGTACAGTCCGTGGATGGGTGAAGGAAGGATTCTAGACTCCTCCGTGCCTCCAAGTTATCATATTTTAATTATAACGAGAATGTTATCTCATTAGTATGAGATTTGATCACTTACTACTAGATGGCGTTAGTTGTTTCTTCAATTTAATTTGAATATTTAAAGTTCTGGTTGTTAAACGCTTGTTTGTAATACATCTGAGACGATAGAAATACGAATAGCAAAGACATACAAAAAAATTATAATTGTGTTTTGGTTTAGGTACCGTTTAAATATTCGAGCATTGAGTAAAAAACTGTTATTATATGAAGCAGCCCAGCTGACCTCCACAACCCAGTTTCTGAGTAACACGATACGATCGGCTATCGATAATTGTAAACAAAAAATAAAGCGCCCTATTTTTGATACAAATTACGATTTACGAATCCGTCTATCTATTTATTTATATAAAGTAAACTTTTGTTAATGTAGTTTTCTGAAAGATCATCTGCCTAGCCTTTTCTCAACTATTTTGGAGTCAGCTTCCAGTCTAAACCGGATGCAGCTGAGTACATGGAGCGAAAAGTGCCTGTAAATGGTCTAATTGAAATAAATGTTCTGAATTTTGATTGTCTAAAAAGTAGTAAGTACTTTTAAAATGTACCTAAAGACCAAGTGTACTTATGGGGAGATAAACGTCTTATCGTACGTAGATATTCCCCTAATTATGCACAAAAGATAAACAATAATTAAATTATATTCATATTGTAATTATCAGTTAAATACGGAATTAGCCGCTGGTTACAACCGGTTCACAACTACATTATTTCGGATAAACACAGTGTCACTTGAATCTGGAATATATTAGTTTAAGTTCAATCCAAGACTTAAGTTTTTATCTTTAGTACTTGTAATAAGTTCTAAAATAGTTTTAAGAATTTTGGAGTAGGATATCTGAACTATCTGTTTCCCGCTTTGCGTTCACACATCCGGATAAAGGTCTTTTGGAACTCATGTATCACTATACCTCACTTTCATCTAAATTAGTTCAGCCGATTTATCATAACGGCGTAACAAAGTTAGATGGAAAAAACGAAAATGTAAGAAGCTTGTTCATTGCGTGATAGAGAGGTATGACGTCACTAATCAACGCTGTGTGAGCTCTCCGGCAATAAATTGAAATCCCCCCCCCCCCCCCCGGGCTATCGCGAGTGGAAAATATCTGAGTGCTGCGGACCTTGCGCCCGGGCAGAGGTTATCGCCGCACGACGCTCCGCCCGCCGAGGGATCACAGCTCTTTTGGCTTTCCACTCGTATATTATCATTAAATCTTTTTAATTAATTTATAAATGCTATATTTTTTTCATTATATAACTTACTAGCTTTCCGCCCGAATGGACATTTTTTTTACACCTTAGGTTACATTATTCAAGTTTTAGTATCGATCCCTAATTATTTCTGGAAATAAATGTAGCCTATACACTTCGTAAAGATGTAGCTTTCTAACCGTAATCCAGTAGTTTTTGAGTTAAAACCCTACAAACAAATAAAACAAATCTTTCTTCTTTAGAATATTAGTATAGATGTAATGTAACTTATGAAAAATAATATAAAAAATAATAATACCATTTCATGTTTGCAAGTTTAATGGCCAGTTTTATCACCTCCGGAAAAGTACCGGTATCAGTATCGTCGGTCCTAAGAGTCGTATTGAAAAAGATGCTGATAATATTAAACCAGGGGTGCCAGGACAGCATGGCGTTGAATAAAATAATATGTGTATATATTTTTGTTATTCATAAATAATGTTGCTTCGAACATATGTTTAACCGTTGAATTAACACACCGTTGTGTTAATTCAACGGTGTACTCGATCTGCACTCTTATTGCGTTTCGACAGTAATTTTTAAATGCTTTCTCGGCACCAATTAAATTTAAATACGATACTTCTATGTACCTATATCATTGAACAGTCAAAAAAATATCAAATCACTCACGTAAAAGAGTAGATACACGTTTCGCCAGCATGATGCTTATTGAAATTGAAAAACTCAACAAGATTTTACACTTGAAAATTTAGATAAATAAATCTATTCTATTTTCGTGACGATAAGGAACATTGTTTTGTTGTCTATAAAGTGAGTACAATTAATTGCATACTTTGCAAAATAGTTGAGACATTCAAGTGCATTCATGAATGAGTTGCAGATACGATTGTTAGATATTTCTAATCATTTATTGATGTTGAGTATTAGTTGAAGAAAAACTTACAACAAAATAAAAAAGGGAGATAGTTGTATGATTTTTCGCAGATCATAATGTAAAAATATGTATTTTTATAAAATCCTATGGTATCGTGTACAAGTATTTCTAATTAATTCGCGGTTTCTATTATAACATTGACTTAGAAAACCACACAAAAATAATAAGGTTCCTCGAAAACGAATTGCGTACACGCGGGGAGTGGCTAGCGACAGTGCCACTATGAATTTTTAAAGACATAAATAGAGATAGCTATAGTTTGCATGCGCTCAGAGTAAAGCAATTCTGTATTACTTTTATTCTCTACGTTTTACAGTAAATGCCATAGAATAAAAAATAGACATAACTTTTTAATATATTTTCCTTTTACAAAAAATTTAAAAAAATTCATATAATTATCTGATCCACAAAATGGAAAAACTGTATAGTTTTCAACATGGCCCTTAAGTTGATGTCTACTAGAGAAATTAAAAGCTTTAAAGGAAGAAAGTTAAAGATTTAATATCTTTTATTTTGCTGAATTTTATAGATCCTAATAAAATTGTCAGAACCGGCACATCACTAATAGAAACGTCACAAAACGGCCAACACTAAGTTCATAAAAATAAATAGCTGACAATGGTCGACCTCTACGTGTCAAGAGCAATAAAGTTACCAATAATAGTATATTGATAACAATAAACATGTTTCCTTATCTAGACGATGCACTGCCGACCTGCTACAGTAGGCAGCGTAAAGATACCGAAACGGTTTTACGCGTTACATTGTTGTTAATTTACGTCTTATTCTGTCTCGCTGCTAACTCACGTTGTGAGGTTAGACAAGACACGATTAGTCACTTAAACATTTAAATTGTAATTAATTACGTAGTATGTAATCAAATTGTGAAGGACTATAATTAAAACATCCAGCTCGAAGGACCAAATTTTGTAGGTAATTTGGTCCTTCGAGACAAATGAACTGTCGACTAAAGTCGTGGTGGCCTAGCAGTGGCGGATCCAGGATTTTGGTTGGGGGGGGGGACTTGATTCTGGTGAGGGTAGGTTTTATCAAGCAAAACACTAAAAAAGCACTGAACATTTCATTTTGCTTAACGCATAATAAGTCTCCTTGCTTAGCTTTTGAGGGGGGCTTGAGAAAGCAGGTATTAATATGACTTGGTCAATATATACTTTCTAAGTGTATTAGGCACAACTGACTAACGGTGAAAGAAAACATTGTAAGGAAACCTGGACTAAAAAGTCTGATATCGCTAATCCGCCTTCAGCAAGCGTGGTGAAGGGATTGTAAATAGGTTGATGATGAACTATTGACTTGAACTGTATTGAAGCTTGGATAGATATTCAATATTTGCTAATAAAGTTAAACCACGTATCGAGTGTAATCAGAAATAATTACGTATAGATTTCGTGGAACTCTACCAGGATATTATATATTTTAACTTCTATGTAAAGTCAGGAGAGCCGTTAGTTGTGGCTGTTGCGGTTAATATAAATCAATTAACAGAATCCATGTATAATCTAATCAGTCACTTTTTCTAACAAGATCCGCGGAAAATCACCAGACACTTGATATCTGTATTTAAAAATAGTCTTAATTTCATTGATAACTAGTAGGTATTTGATTATAATTAAGTCATCTGGGTCATTCATGATACAGATATTTTTGGCTTAAACCAAACAAATACTACGCTCTATAATGACATCACATGACTGTCTTATCATTGCAATGGCTTCGCCGGTATTATCCTTACAAGTTTCGGAATAAAAAATAATATCTAATTAATTGTTTCGCGCTTTTTACAAAGTCAGTGATTTGACTGTACATGTGAAAACACTTTCACATTTCTACGTTTAGGTGTTGTAGTTAATTAAGTCAATAAAAAGCAATAGGTAATCACGTGACTGTTCGGTCTTATTAAAACAATATACAAAAGACCAATTCGAGAACCGGTCAAAAAACATAAGGACCAGGCATAATTTTTAAAGAAAAAAAAAACCCAGTAGGACCAATGCTTCAACCATTAAAATACATAAGGACCAGGCATGTAAATTAAGAACGAGGACATTCCAGTAGGACCAAAATATTTTAATAAGGCTAGTAGTTTAATGCAGATTCACTGGTAATAAAAACAGTTTCTCATGAAAGGTGGTGTGTGTGAGCACGCACTTCGTGTTATCGGCGTGTTTTCTTTGACCCGTGAACTTTGTGCAGATGTTTACTCAACAAACAGACGGCGCATTAATATCGTTATATTATTAGCTACAAGTAAGGATGCGTTAATATCATTCTTGCATACGATTGTTTCAACTGCAGTCTTAAAAACATTTTTTTAAATAATCTAGTGTGACTTGCACCATTACTCCCTAAATAAATAACGTTCAAATATATTTGGTGCATGTCGTTACGGGTAGTTAGAAGTTAGAAAATCTGACAACCAGTCTTACCATGGAGTATCGTGTTACCCGGTTACTGGGTAGTGGAGGTCAGATAGGTAGTCGCGCCATGCAAAACACGGCATCCGCTTAGACTTTAAGCCGATCCCAAGAGATGGGAAAAAGCTAGACAGATTGTGCTTGTCACCTGAGTCACCTACAAGCATACGTATTTACAATTAGTTCTTAATCACAAAAATGCAAACTTTCAATACAAATGGCTGTCAAAACAATACTATACATTATGTAAGTAGTAATACCGAATCGTCCCGCCGTGGGTGGAACGGAAGGGAGCAGACTCTTACTGACTAAAACCCATCCATGTTCCTTCCTCAGCTCTTTGCGTTCCTGGGGCGCGGTAACTCTTACGATCATCCCCTAGGAGTTTTTTTGGCCATCTTTATAGGCGTTCATGGGATACCATTTGTCTTCATACTGGCATGGCAAGCGCGTGACAAAAGAACTATTAACTTACGGACGTGGACATAGTAAAAAAGCAAATAATTATCTACAAAAAATATATTATGCATTCCTAATGCATAACTAGATATTCAGTTTTATTTAAATCTGGGCTTCCAACACCTGTTAGATTGGACTTGGCTATTTTAACACGAAGTTTAATTTTAGTGAATCTAAAATGTTTAAAGTTTCATAAAAAATAATACGAATATCACCAAAACTTGAAATAAATATTCAGAAAAGTTTTACTTGCCTAAACGCACACTCATAAAATCAAGAAACATTGAAGTGGTAATCTTAATAAATAATAAAAAAATGTGGTAATCTTAATGAATGACTGCCGGATCAACGCACAGCCTAAACCGCTGATCGTAGAGACCTGGAACTAGGAGGGTTCTTTGTATGACGTAGGCATCCGATACGAAAGGATTTGGAAGGAGCCCGGTCCCGCCTGTTATTTGTAGATCTATGACAGTTGTTACGAGTAGTAAACATTTCAGAACCCAGAAAGTCTGACACCCAGACTTACCAAGGGTTATCGTGTTACCAGGTAACCGGGTTGTGGAGGTCAAAAACCCCAACCTAGTTGGGAAAAAGACTAGGAAGATGATGATATTCTACATATATTCATCATTAGCCTATATCTTGTCCCACTGCTGGGCACAGGCCTCTTCTCATACAGAGAAGGCATGAGCATTGATCACCACGCTTGCTCAAGGCGCATTGACGATTTCAGACTTAAGTCCAGGTTTCCTCACGATGTTTTCCTTCACCGTTAGTCAGTGCACGCCTAAGATATACTTAGAAAGTACGTATGACTTTAGAAAAGTCACATTGGTACTTTTCAGTTTCCGAACCCGCACACTCGTACACGAGAGGCAGGTGCCTTAACCACTAGGCCACCACGAAATTATGTTCCATATTACGAGAGTATAATTTACAATGAGCTCGCTTATAACCGAGCCCTATCTATAAGATAGTTGTAATCGGCTGGAGGTCTTTATAGCTCCAGTGGTCATCTGAGAGCTCTTATCGGGGTCAAGGGTCGCGGGATCAGTTCCGAGACCGTAACTACTGTAAACATTATATTTATTGATAACTCACCACTCATTACTGGAGCGAACTTTAGTAGGAATGTGGATCAGGAGGAGTCGGATTCTATACTAATTAATTGGAAATTATTGTTGCGGAGATTCCCAACTTTCAAAGTAATATTCTAAATGGGAAAGTGAATTTGTTTGTTTCGCTTTCACTGTAACACGGCTGAACTGATTTGGATGATCTTGACTGTCCTTTCTTATTTGTAGATCTTTGACAGTAGTTAATTTAGTAGTTTGATCTTTGGTAGTAGCGAAAAACTCTGACAACCAGACTTACCCGGTAACTGGGTTGTAGAGGTCAGTAGGCAGTCGTTGCGTGTACAAAACTGGCGCATCCGGTTAAACTGGAAGCCAACTCCAATATAGTTCAGAAAATGCCTGGCACATCATGATAGTTTATAAACTGGATTAACATATAGGAAATTTTTATTCAGGTATTTGGTCAACTAAAAGTCCACGTAGAGTAAGTCACAGGCAGATCAAGTTCTGTTTTGTTACTCTTTCACATCAAAATCACTGAATGGATTTGAGTGACATTTGGCACACAGATAAACAATGTTCTGGATTAACACATAGGATACTTTTTGTTAGCTCATTTTGGACTTAAACCGCAATAAGTATACGAGTAATATTGAGCGGCAGCGGGTGATGAGCAGTTCTTCAACGAATATTTTTACCCGACTGCTAAGAGAGTGTTATGTTTTGAACGACGATCTTCTGTTTTTAGGGTTCCGTAGTCCGAACAAGGAACCCTTATAGTTTCGCTCTGTCTGTCTGTCTGTCTGTCTGTCTGTCTGTCTGTCTGTCTGTCTGTCTGTCTGTCTGTCTGTCTGTCTGTCTGTCTGTCTGTCTGTCTGTCCGCGGCATAGCTCCGAGGTTCTTGATACTAGAAAGCTGAAATTTGGTATGGATATGTATATTGATCACGCCGAGAGAGTGGTAAAATAAAATTTTGAAAAATATTTTTTTTAAGGTAGCTCCCAAACACGTAAAGTGGGGATGAATATTTTTTTTATCGCGTACCCCTACGTGTGGGGTATCGTTAGATAGGTCTTTCAAAAATATTATGGGTGTGTGAAGACCATTTTTTGGTTAAGCGAGCCATTTGCGAAATATCTAGCTTTTCAGTGCAAATTTTTATTCGATACGAGTTACCCCCCCCTCTAACTTTTGAATGGCTGTACCTAGAAATGTGAAAAAAATCACAGGCGTAGTACATGTAATGAAATTACAAGGAAAACTATCACGGCTAAGTAGGCTTAACCGGTTACAGAGTTATAGTCGACTAACTAACTCCTACTACGGAACCCTATTGCGCGTGGCCCGACACGCACTTGGCCGGTTTTTTTTGTTCTTTTTTTGTAGCGATACTAATCTAGCTAGTGTACGTTGCAGAACAAGCAGGCGTACTTCCCGATCTTCGGCGAGCAGCACCCGCGGCCGCCGCGCTCGCGCCCCAAGGACGCGCAGGGCACCGTGCGCGCCTGCGCCGCCTGCCACCACCACCTGCTGCAGCAGTGGAACACGTACCAGGTACAGCCGGCTTGTAGCACAGCTCCGGGCCGCGCAGGGCACCGTGCCTGCCACCACCACCTGCTGCAGCAGTGGAACACGTACCAGGTACAGCCGGCTTGTAGCACAGCTCCGGGCCGCGCAGGGCACCGTGCCTGCCACCACCACCTGCTGCAGCAGTGGAACACGTACCAGGTACAGCCGGCTTGTAGCACAGCTCCGGGCCGCGCAGGGCACCGTGCCTGCCACCACCACCTGCTGCAGCAGTGGAACACGTACCAGGTACAGCCGGCTTGTAGCACAGCTCCGGGCCGCGCAGGGCACCGTGCCTGCCACCACCACCTGCTGCAGCAGTGGAACACGTACCAGGTACAGCCGGCTTGTAGCACAGCTCCGGGCCGCGCAGGGCACCGTGCCTGCCACCACCACCTGCTGCAGCAGTGGAACACGTACCAGGTACAGCCGGCTTGTAGCACAGCTCCGGGCCGCGCAGGGCACCGTGCCTGCCACCACCACCTGCTGCAGCAGTGGAACACGTACCAGGTACAGCCGGCTTGTAGCACAGCTCCGGGCCGCGCAGGGCACCGTGCCTGCCACCACCACCTGCTGCAGCAGTGGAACACGTACCAGGTACAGCCGGCTTGTAGCACAGCTCCGGGCCGCGCAGGGCACCGTGCCTGCCACCACCACCTGCTGCAGCAGTGGAACACGTACCAGGTACAGCCGGCTTGTAGCACAGCTCCGGGCCGCGCAGGGCACCGTGCCTGCCACCACCACCTGCTGCAGCAGTGGAACACGTACCAGGTACAGCCGGCTTGTAGCACAGCTCCGGGCCGCGCAGGGCACCGTGCCTGCCACCACCACCTGCTGCAGCAGTGGAACACGTACCAGGTACAGCCGGCTTGTAGCACAGCTCCGGGCCGCGCAGGGCACCGTGCCTGCCACCACCACCTGCTGCAGCAGTGGAACACGTACCAGGTACAGCCGGCTTGTAGCACAGCTCCGGGCCGCGCAGGGCACCGTGCCTGCCACCACCACCTGCTGCAGCAGTGGAACACGTACCAGGTACAGCCGGCTTGTAGCACAGCTCCGGGCCGCGCAGGGCACCGTGCCTGCCACCACCACCTGCTGCAGCAGTGGAACACGTACCAGGTACAGCCGGCTTGTAGCACAGCTCCGGGCCGCGCAGGGCACCGTGCCTGCCACCACCACCTGCTGCAGCAGTGGAACACGTACCAGGTACAGCCGGCTTGTAGCACAGCTCCGGGCCGCGCAGGGCACCGTGCCTGCCACCACCACCTGCTGCAGCAGTGGAACGCGTACCAGGTACAGCCGGCTTGTAGCACAGCTCCGGGCCGCGCTCGCAACCGGCTGAAAGTATTGAAATCGTATAGCCAAATGATCGAGTACTCAAACCCAACTTTACAATGTAGGTACCTATTCAACTTTTATTTTGTCGCAACGCAATAACATGAAAGGTGAGTATTGCACAATATGTTGATTTATTGAGTTGAGATATTTGATTAAAAATATTTTAATTTTAATTCATGTATACAAAATAATCCTTTTTATAAAAGAATATTGCTTTACTCTCTAATATGCTGGTATTTAACTGGCCAAATGTGAGTGTGCCTATTCCGTGTCTGCCGAATCCCTCAAGGCAAAATCATCGTCATGAATCGTTACGAAATTTTCTTACAAAGTCCCAATTTTATAAGTTTCTTACATATTAAACTACACACCACTTCACGTAGTGTAGACACAGTTGCGTATGCTTACACATAACATACAATACCAAGTTGTTATTGTTGAGTTGAAGAAAGTTCGTTAAGTTAATACGAGTAATTGTTGACCCCTTTTGATAGTGTTTGAATTATCTTGCAATAGTATGAGGACTGTTCTCATGGCTTATCCTATGATGTGTTTAGAGTTGAGGTATATTAAAAAAACAATTTGAATTTTCGTTTTAAGACCGGCCTTCACTGCTTACTAACAATTGCTAAATATATTTAAAATATCATTTTGTTTCTGTCAATCGTTTGAATTTGTCAAAGACAGAGTGATGTTTAAATACTAGCATTCCGCCAGCGGCTTCGCCCGCATGGGCTATACCAGGGGTCGGCAACCTTTTGAGTCTAAAGAGTCATAAATTACAATTAACAATATTCCAAAGCTTTAAAAGAGCCACAAAAAAATTTTTGCCAACAATTTTCAATTTGTTGTATTGTTTTTTTAAGTCGGTTTTATTTTTGCAAATATTTTTTTTTTTTGTAGCATGATAATGTTTGGAGTAAAGAACTCTAAGTTGTAGCCAAAACAAAAGAAAGATAACTAGGTACAGTTGGTGCGCGAGCGAAGCGAGCGTGAATTCTTTTTTATCAAAATAAAAACAATTTTTTTTTTTAGTTTTGAGTTGGTTTTGTTTGTTGCATGATAATGTTTGTAGTAAAGAACTGTAAATTGTAGCAAAATCCAAATGTGCAGAAAGTAATGTGAATGGTGGAAGGCGCGAGCGAAGCGAGCGCGATTTTTTTTTTAGGATAATAATAATTGGAATGAGAAGATAGGATGATCACATTTCATTAAAGGTGGCTCAAAGGGCTTCTGCGTGTCGGCTTCGGCCCCACGTTCGCCTCCCATTGGTCCTGGATTCTGTAATCTCGTGCATGGTAAAGAATGATAATAATTAGGATTAATATTTTCAAGGATCCGTACACGACAAGGAATCCTTATAGTTTCGCCATGTCCGTCTGTCTGTCTGTTCGCGGCATAGCTCAGAGGTTATTAGTACTAGAAAGCTGAGATTTTGTATTGATATGCATATTGATAACGCCGACAAAGAGTTATAAATAAAATTTTAAAAATTATAAAAATAATAGATGGCCCCATACATGCACAGTTTGAATAAATATTTTTTATAGATAGATAAGTCTTTCAAAAATATTATAGGTGTGTCAACCAGTTTTCGGTAAAGAGATCCATTTGCGAAATATCTAGCTTTAGACTGCAAGCTAAGCGCCGGAGGTTATTGGTCATCAAATTCTGTTCGTGGCTCGCGGTCTACTTTAAAAAGCAAATGTTTCAGCATATTTTTATTGAAAAAGCTATCTATTGTATGCGTTTGTTTGTAAATTTTCTCTTCCTTGTGTTTTTTTTCCAAAACTTTTCTTCGATATGCGTTTGTTTTTAATTTAAATGTCAATTAAATTATAATCAAAAACATTTAAGGTTAGCTTGACAATAAAACGCGCCCAGAAAAGACTGAGCCTTGCCGCCCCTCGCAGCCCTATGGTAAATATGCCCATGTTGGTACTGACGATTATTTGCTAAAAATTAAGTTTAATTTAATGAGATTAATGAAATTATTACAAGTGGCTGAGCGATAAAAATGGTGCCTAATCTTCGTTAATCGATTGAGAACAATTTTTAAATGTTTTTTTTTTTAAATATAATATTTGCGTATGTAACTAAAGAGCCGCAGCTTCACATCCAAAGAGCCGCATGTGGCTCGCGAGCCGCAGGTTGCCGACCCCTGGGCTATACGAATGCAAATTAAAAATGTGAGACTTTCATACGAACCTTTTTCACCCCTTTAAGGGTAAAATTTTTGAAAATCCTTTCTTATCGGATGCCTACGTCATACAAAGAATACACCCTCCAAGATTCAGGTCTCTACGATCAGCGGTTTAGGCTGTGCGTTGATCGGCCAGTCAGTCAGTCATTCAAGATAGATAGAGAGCAATTCTGCAAGTTAGTCTAAGACCAAAGAAACTTGCGTCTGGTTAATGTTAACACATTATGTATTCGGCTGAATTCGGCATGAAACAATAAGGTTGCTACTGTAACTATTACTTGTGAAAATGACAGAACCATGATATATCTAATCACATTTTTTAATACAATTATATCACTAATCAATACGGCACAAGCTGAAAGCATAAATGAATGCCGGAATGTTGCTATGCGTTGCTGTCGGACTAAAGCAAAGAAAAAAAAAAAGATTCTTAGAAAGTACACATATTTACGGCGTATTATAAATTCCACTTAGGCAATAGTTATACACTGGCTTACATATACCCTTAACCACAGACAAGTATCTTCTAATACCCTCTAATTGTTACCTCACAAACTAAACTCCATAACCTACCATATATCCCTCTCTAACATATCACGTTAGAGGGAGACAGCACCACCATCACCGAAGCACCGACGTTGAAAGATAATCTCTGCTTAGGTAAATATTATTGAATGTACTTGTAAATATTTTATTGTAGTATTTACTCGGTATGTTTGTCGAGTTGAGTGCGTTAGCTCGTGTTATGTAAGTGAAGTGGTAATTATATAAGAATTATTAAAAAAAAAAAAAAGGGGGGTGTGTCAGGGTGTCTGTGTACGAAAAATTAGGTGTTTTTGCACGTGTTTAGTATGATTAGCGAAGCTATTTTTGTAGCTATTTATAACCGGATCTGATGTAGACAAGCTAGCCTTCAATTTAGTGTTATTACCTTCACAAATTGAGCTAGTTTTTTTATTCCTAACTTAATATTTTAAATGCGATAGCGAGTTTGTTTCTTACACTTTTACGGTAAAACGGCTGAACCGATTAGAATGAAATTTAGTACGGAGAGATATGTGGTAGCTTCACTGATTGAATGCACCGGCATTAAATATTTAGTTGCAGGTCTATCTCTACTAACAAACGACGTTGATAAAAATAATATATTTTAATTAAACAAAATATAGCCAAGTAACCTTCAATAAATTGACACACGCATGTAAACGTCAGCAACCCAATTAACTCTTAGTATTGACAATTAAAAATATAACGAAAGATAACGGGTCGATCTTTTTGCTCTCTAGAAAAATTATAATTACAAAAAGGTTATAAGCCAAAAGTCACGTCGAAGCCGAAACTTAAATAGTATTATATAAAGAGTATGAATGTGTCACTCGCGTGGTTGCTGATGCCTTTATCTTGCCGACTGACGTAGTGACATGTGACGTCATAAGGTATGATACAGCCACAGTTACAGTCGCTCTTGTATATTAAAATTTGGTTATCGTCTTGGGGCAATGGTGAAGGTAATCTGGATCTTTCGGACTCGTTGCTCTGTGAAGTTTCTTTATGTCAGTGGTTAGAAATAAAAAGAAAAATAAGAAAGGTCTCGAAATGGAAAGCGGTTTTTCAGGCAGCGGATGTTAACATACAAGGGTATTGCGTCTGAGACGATGAAGCATACATAAACCCGAAAATTTTATAGCACAAACTTAGCTCTGCAACCAGCGCTCCATCCCTGTCTAATATACCACATTAGAGCGAGAGAACACCACCATTATGAAGTACCGATGTTAAAAGATACTCCCGAAAAAGATTTAGTCGAAAGAAATTGTGGCTATTATTTTCTACCATTATTTATTGAACCGAGTCCTCAATGATGATAATTATTTTCTTTAACGTAGGAACGGTACTTCTAACATGTAAACACATCTCGACCTCCGACTCGGCGGTATCTGTCAGTAGTACACTTGATAACCTACAACAATTTGTTTTTCCTCTATCCTCTGATTAGTAGGATACCAAGTATTTGCATAAACAGGTTCCTTCAGCGATCAGTAGTGTTTAGTTTCATCCTTACTAATATTTTGCACCCGGTTGATGATGATCCGATGTTGATAACAATCATGGAGATAGATTTAGATAGATTGAAACCTGAGAAAGGACATGGTTTTTATCCGGGTGCGTGAAGAAGCCTTAGGTTACGAGTAATCTGCGGGATATTCGAAAGAGTTACCGCGCCCCCAGAACATAAAGAGCTGAGGAGGGAACATGGATGGGTTTTAGTCAGTAAGAGTCTGACACTCCCTTCCGCCCCACCCACGGTGGCAGGAGTTATTTGTTATAACGATGCAACATTCGCACGACAAGACTAAATGTTACATGTGACGAAATGACGACTGGGGCTGATCGAAATACTGGTGTGTTTGATCATATATGGACGAATATGGTTCTATTCTATTGCATAGTTGAAGGAAATTGCCCCGTGTATATCTTTATGTACACGCTTGTTGCTTTTGAATATACTTTTTGTTTACTTAATTTTTTGTAGGAAGTAGGATGTCTAACCAGTATTTGCTTAAAAGCACTTAGAAAACTTTAATTCAATATAATTTACTGTTCGTTACTATTACTTAGCGTTAAACTATTTCTTTTGGGCCTGTTATACATCCAAGAAAATTATTTTTCGTAAATATCTCGTGACATGAAAAGCCAGCCATTGAATCAATCAAATAATTAATTAATGCGTCCATCAAATACTAGTTCTTTGCATCGACCGCTGATCTGAATTTGGTTGCGTAATTAATTATTTATTTATTTATTTAATAGCTATCTAATGATAAACATGCAAATACATCGCGTGACATGTCTGAAGGTGTCCTCTACTCTAAATGGCAGACCTTTGTTCTGGTGGTATTTGCGACGAATGTTTATTTATTTTTGGATTAGCTTAAATTAATAAACATCACTCATATTTATTGTAATTCTATTGCGTGTCAGCAATATAGATATTTTTAAATATGGAAAAGTAAGAAGTATAATATTTGTAAATAATTGAAACAGCTAAGAATTTTTAGTTTATTTAATATATTTAATTTGAATAATCACGAAAGCTACTGGTCTGTGTTCTTTCTTTTGAACTTACTAAAGTAATAGTCTCAATCATTTGTACAAACATCCTTCTAAACGCATCCCCATACAAGAAGTAACCGGCGCGGGTTTACCGACTTTCTCGCGAACGTCATCTATGTAAACGTATCGTAATGTTTGAACATATAATCATTGATGGCGGCTACCGGTTGACCCACAAACGATAACGCCGACCGCTCCACCAGTCGCGTGCGACACTTGGGAACGCACGCACGTATCGGGCCCTCACCGTATCATCTACGTAAACAATTTCCACTTGGAGCTGATAAAACCCCTTGTCAGTGGCAAGAAAACTATCGATAAGTTATCGTTTGATAAGTCATTTTGTGTTCTCATGTGTGTTATAGTGGCTGTGTTACGTGAATATAATAATATTAGTGTTATAAAATAGTGCTGATGTGATATTTGTAGTGGATATTTGCAATGTTAGTACGGATGTGTGGGAATGAAGATAGGGCGCCGGTGGACTGCAAGGTAATTCGTATGTTTTGTTGATAGCAAGATAGCAACGTGCAGAATTCGTTCAAATGTATTTTAGTACCGTGATATATCTGAAATGATAAGGTTAGATACCTACGTGAGATAGATACGTCTGCCGATTCCCGCCGAAAATTTGAAGTCTTAATACCTCTGTGATGTACAACGCTATGGTTGTTGTACGCAAGCTTTTGATAGTATTATTGATCGGAGACGCAAGAAGATCGCATAAGCGGTGTTTGTTTGCGTTCTGAAGGATGAATATGACATTTGCTTATCAAGTACGTTTGAGGAAAGTATATGTAGCTTGAGTACAGCCAGAGTTCGCTAAGTAATTATACATTACTTTTACATCACTCTATGTTAATATTTGATTGGTTTATGAATGTCAGCAAAGGATACATTTACTAAGTGTTTTATTAAAGATCTCGCTTCTCAAAGTAAAGTTACACCAATAAAATACATAGTAAAGATAATCTGCAAAAATAATATCTAGACCTTTTTATAACCTGTGACAAGAAGTACAGTGTCTAAAAATAAACAAATGGCTAGTATAGTGTATTATGTTAAACAAGTAATATCCCAAATTAAAATTAACAATACATCTATATGAGAGGATATTGTACTTGTAAAAACTACTACCAAATATCATTGTACTTTAATCTCGGTGGCGTGATGACCTACGTCACGACGACGAATACGCAGAAAATGTTTTAAATCAACTTGGACTATTTCCCGCCATTACCAGTATCGTGGAAAATTAATATGTATAGATTCTTGTATCTTGTTAATAATCATGTCATAATCAACCCAAGCCCATGTATGGGTATAATATCATATAAATGAATCACTATTTGATAATTATAGCATTAAATATTTATCTTGGTCTTGCATCGTAATCATGGAGATGCTATCGACGATAAGGAAATTAAATAGTATATTTGATGGATTTGATTTGATATCCACTTCAACCGCTATCCGTGTTGTAAGTACCTAAGCCGTACCTACTAGTAAAGTGATCTAGTTTAAGAGCTACTTAAATGTAGTTATGATAATTCTTCTAGACGTTTTACTTAGAAATGCAGGTCATCAGTTAGAAATCAGCAGCTTTTTAGGGTTCCGTAGTCCGACAAGGAACCCTTATAGTTTCGCTCTGTCCGTCTGTCTGTCTGTCTGTCTGTCTGTCTGTCTGTCTGTCTGTCCGCGGCATAGCTCCGTGGTTTTTGTTATTAGAAAGCTGAAATTTGGTATGAATATGTATATTGATCACGCCGAGAAAGTGGTAAAATAAAATTTTGAAAAATATTTTTTTTTTAGGGTAGCTCCCAAACATGTAAAGTAGGGATGAATATTTTTTTTCTCGCGTACCCCTTCGTGTGGGGTATCGTTAGATAGGTCTTTCAAAAATATTATGGATGTGTGAAGATCATTTTTCAGTTAAGCGAGCCATTTGCGAAATATCTAGATTTTAAGTGAATTTTTTTGTTCGATACGAGTTTCCCCCCCCTCTAACTTTTGAATGGCTGTACCTAGAAATGTGAAAAAAATCACAGACGTGGTACATGTAATGAAATTACAAGGAAAACTATCACGGCTAAGTAGGCTTAACCGGTTACAGAGTTATAGGTTACTAACTAACTCCTACTACGGAACCCTACTGCGCGTGGCCCGACACGCACTTGGCCGGTTTTTTTAGTCTTCTATCATACTGTTTAGTTCTGCTTGCGCCAACCTTGTTCAATCTCGAATGATGTAATCGCACTTCCGTAGTCGAAAAGATTAGATACCTTCCGGATGTTATCTTTTTACACAATGTGTTTCCACTTTCAGTAAAAACAAAATTCTGATAAATCATTTGCATTCTGTCTCTCATGATATTTGGATCAAGCTAGTTTTACCTTGGTTGGAACTTATAACATAAGTAAACTGAACCACGTTATATGTTATGTATTTCTTTATGTTGTACGTAACATTTTTGCTTCACGTGAAGATGATTATCTGTTTAATTCTACCAAAAACTTGCTTAGGTTTTTAGGTTAGGTTCTGACTAGATGTGCGTTGGTTTTTTTAACTTTTGCCACTTGCGTAAGGTGATAAAACAATGCTGAAACTAATATTACATGTCATGAATTCCTTAGACACTATACAAAATGAGACTAACAGAAATTTGCTCTCCTGCCTTCTACTAATGTCGCCTGGGCCCTTCTTACTTGTTGGCTCATTACTTAAAGATGTACAGTGTATTCAGAACTTGAAATCCAGAAGCAAGCCAGTCGTTATCTTATCACAATAAACATTGCAGCACTCTCGTGTGCTTGCCCTCCACTTGTGTTGTATTGGGTTACGGATGTATGCTCTCTGTTTACTCTCTAGGTATTTAACTTTTACACCGTCGTTGTAATAATTAGCTGCTTTTTAGACTTCTGTAGTCGACTAGGACCCACTGCACAGCTTAGAGGTCTTATTAGTACAAGAATGCTATAATACGGTATGAATTTGCATATTGATCGAGCCGAAAAATTGGAAAAATAAAATTTTGAAATGTTTTTTTTTTGGGTTTCTCATACACGTGAAGTGTGTATGAATATTTTTTGTCTTCGAAATATCAAGCTTTAAAGTGAATATTTTTATTAGGTTCGAGCGTCAGTCAACTAGTGTGACTTTTCATAAGAGACTGCAAAGGCCTATTTGAAATAAAAATTTTGACTTTTGACTTTTGAGTCAGTTTAGAAGTTAGAGGGGGAGGGCTCTAACTGCTGAATGGCTGCTTCTAAATTTATGAGAAAATTCACAGACGTAGCATATATAACGAACTTGTAAGGAATACTAATTATATATTCAACAATTATTCATTTATCCTACTAATATTATAAACGCGAAAGTTTGTAAGAATGGATGTATGGATGTTTGTTACTCTTTCACGCAAAAACTACTGAACGGATTTGGATGAAATTTGGTACACATATAGCTTTTAACCTAGATTAACATATAGGATACTTTTTACCCGGGTACGCGAAGAAGTTCCCTCGGGATGCGGGTGAAACCGCGGGAAACAGCTAGTTCATATATAAAGACAAATAAATGAGTCTCAATATTTACACAAGCTCTTTTAGTTAGCTTTCTATTGACTGTCTTCTGTTGAATTTTAAGCACAATAAAATAAAAAAATCCATATGTATAAATATATAATTTTACTAACTCAAGCGAAACTAATGAGCATAAAATTCATAATTCAAAAAGAGTTAAAAATGAACAAAGAAACTTTATACCTGAATGAATTATTATTTGATTATACAGAAAAATAATATATTCATGGTGTTAAAATAATTGTTTAATTAGTATATAAATAAGGATAAGAGCTGTGTCATCTTTACTTATGTTTTCAGGTGGGCGCACCATATTTTGAATGACGCACGGAATAATTTGTTCAGTTCGTTTTGGGTAAAGCATTTGAGCTTTTCAGCTGTGGGTATTTTACAAACTACACTGTCAACAGATGTATGAATACTTATAGTTTAAACTTAACTGGAAACCACTCACATCATTTTCCTCTTTCGGTTAGTATTGAGGTTGGTTCGAAGGACCAAATATTTGATGCTACTGAAGAATGCAATTTTTAAATTAGATTTTCTATTTTAGAATCGAAATTTTGTTCTTTATACTTTTGCAAATCATATCATCATCTTAGGACGCACGTTATAACATCATTTTTTTAAAGAGATTAATAACAGTGTAATTTAGGGAACTTTAATTAATGGTCCTAAATCCTTGTTTAAATTACGATATGTATTGTATATAATATAGCATTTACTTTAGTTAATAATAATTTGGCGTTATCCATTGTAAGTATTGCTTTTTGTTAAAAACGAATACAACCGATTAACCTGTTATCTTCCAGATAAACAGGAACCTGGCGTGATTGGCCAAAAATAAAAAGACAGGACATTAAATAGGTATACAGCTTTCATGGCGTGATTGCTAGCTGATACGTTATCTACTATCAACTTAGACGAGGATTTCCAAGATAATGGGAATGCCAATTTTATTAAAGTCAATAGCATTATCTGCATACGTGAAAAGCGACACACAAGCTGTTGACCACTTTCATCTATATAGGATCTTAGAATATCACCCGGTCTTGGTGATGAAAGTCAAATCGGTCAATCAAGTGCGATAGCATTATCACGGAAAAAAATAATCTCTTAAGGTTTTTTTGATTAAGGGTAAAGGGACTAGAAGGAAAAGTCCACTCAAAGCAGAAACCATCGTATTTGATAAGATTGCGGAAGAGGTAGATAGGCAACTATGCCAAACCACAGAATACATAATAGTACAAGTACAGAAGAGCCACTTTGAAAAGTCATCTAAAGAAATATAGACTTTAGCAAAGATACGATTAAGTTCAATTCAGATCGCGCAGCGCGTAATTACCTACGCTTATAGTTGCCTAGAAGTTGCGTCTCTTTCTAGCGCGTAACGCTTACCTTTTCTAACGAAAACAGGGTTGTCTCCTTTTAAAAAATAAATTAATCTAAATACTGAATTACCATTTTTGTAGTACTCTAGAAAACAAATGACTTTCAAAATAAAAACGTAAGGTAGGTGTTAACAGTACTTTAATTCTAATACATTTGTGCATACATACCTACTTACGTTTTCGATACCTTCACGAAAAGAGACACAGGCCTTATATTACTCAAATAATGTTGAATTACGCCGCCTTACTATTAATACCTTTGTCAACAAAAGACGTTTCATATCGTATCACACGGTCACCGGAATGACTTACGATGCAAACAGATTAGTCCGGGAGGCCGTTCCTAAAAACTTACGAATAATTGAAACGAACAAATGAAGTAGATACGTATATGTATAATCAAAGGAACAAATCTTGCGCGTACGTCACTCACGGCTCGCGCGTGAGGCCCCAGTGACTAGCCGTCTCGGATAGGCCGCTGTGCGTAGGTACGTTTTTGATACCTACACGGGGAGTGGGACAGGCCTGGCCAAACTTTGGAATGGCTTATAGGTATTCCGACGAAAGACTACCATGACTGTGTCATAGGATGCTTAACGCTTTTTTTCTAGAAGCAAACGGATATTCTAATATTAAATTAGAACTCCCGAGACGATTGCTAATGTCCGAATTGTTATCTTCATTATTTACAACAAGATTAAGATAAGTTATGAGACGCAACGTAAATCCCCTGAAAATTTTAAACACTTTAATTCTGTTATGGTGTATTATGTATATATGGATATAGTATTTATCTTTATAAATGGTAATCATTTCTTATCGTAAAGAGCTCACGAAGATATACGTGGATATTTTAAAGGAGAGATTGAAGACAATGAAAGTCCAACGGTCGAGCCGGTAGATATGACGATGCTTGGGGAAGGCCAGCAGTAGGTATACGTCTTTCATTTATCTTTTACATAGGTCTTGTTCTAACAATCGCTTTGCAAGATGATGATGATGATAAAATTACACTCAATCACTCAAGTTTTTAATCTTACAGTTAATGTATTATTTGATTATGATAAGCAATTTTTTGTAACTTATCTGCGAAACGTTGCTTAGTCTAGATATCGTTGAAATGTTTTCTGCTTTGCAATATTACATAATAATCCCAAAGATTGTATTTGGCTTGACATATCTGTTTATCTTTGCACTTATCGTTTATCAAAGTAAATCGACTTATACGATTACATATCTCATTAATGCTGAATATTAATAAAATTTTAATAATAAATGTATAGATAACATCAACTGGATTATTGCATCACTAATCTAGCATTTGCTGGTTTTCGTAAATATACTCGAATCTCATTTGAAACCAAATATCGTTATTTTCTTTCAAGATAAAGATAAGATAAAAAAAATTATTTCCAAAAAAAGTCTTTTGCAAATATGTTAACATTAGCCCCAAACTAAACATCTGGGGTGCCTGGTAATTATTGCGCTATTAACTTTGGAACAGAGAACATCAATCTGATCAATCGTATGATAAATCTGGCTATTCTGTTACATGGAAATTATTTCGAATATAAAGCATAGATCTGGTATACTGGCAATACTTCTTACTACTTTGTATCCTGAAGTGGATGATTGACACAAGAGTAAAATCGCTGTCTTATGGGTCATCGGTAGAATTCACACGTCTTTTACTACAATACCTAGGTTTTTGAGGGACTCGAAGATAAGAAACAGTCATGCGGATCAATAGATTAGCAAGGTTAAGCTGCGGTAGCCGCAGACAGTCCATTGAGGGGTGATCGTTTTCTGAACATAGCGAGACTCCTCCGTGCCCCGAAGAGCATGTAAAGCTGTCGGTCCTGTGCCTGATCTCTTCCCGGGCGTGTATTAGAGTGCACCTGTGTCTGTGTAAGCGCTTATACACTATAATATCTCCTTTGTACTTGGCTAGTCTTTATTTAGTTTGGCCGTTGCGACCGAAATCTGTCTGGAGAGATTATTATTATACCGTGGTTTTAAAAACAGACAAGTCATGTACGTAGCTCGTTACAATCGTTTCAATGTTTACTCGTAATACAACTGTTTCGCTTGCTAGTTGTACGCGCCGTGCCAGCCGAGAGTAAAACTATCGTTGTTAAAACCGCGCCAGCGGTAAGCAGCTCGAGCGTCGAAAACCCACTTTAGAAGGCTTTTTAAAAATATGCTGTATGTGGGAATACACTTTATTTATATCTCCAAATTATCTACACTTAAGATATACAGTATCGTATGTTTTATATCTACTGATATCAGACCATCGTTTTAACCTTTTTATTTATCTTTATGACTAAATGTTCATCCGTGTCGACAGACTGCATGTTGTGCAGTAATCGAATTAGTTTTCGGTACTATTGTGTCAGTTGGAATATTACAAATAACTATAACACTAATTGACTCGGTATTCTTACATTTCTCTGTATGATGCGTTTTGATTTTTAATAGGGTACAGAGGTCTTCCTTTCTTTGTCACGCGATGTGCCAATTGTACTTAGAACTATGAAGTGACTACGGGTATGGTCATGATTATATAATATGGTATTAGTGCTATAATTTTAGCAGCGACTTTTCTGAATATTAAAGTTACAAAACATTGAGACTCATTTTATTAAGTGCAGCTGTACTGTCATCGTCTACTCTACTGTATATACATGAGTTAAACATTGAAATGAAGTAATAATTGCGAGTATACAAATCAGCACAGGGTAACAGATTCAGTACACATTATCTCAATAAATAATAAAGAAAACAAAACTATTAAACATGCAATATATAATAATAATAAGCGTGTATTATCAGCAGCACCTATTTGAACGGACGACCTTTTAGGAGCAGTGGACTCTGAAAAAGTGTTGACACTAGATAACGCGCTGACCCCTCGTAATACTGACACTTATTGTGCCACTGTAATAGAAATTATCGACACCGACTAGTATGCTCATTCGGAGCGAGATATTACGTGAGTCATTTGCTAAATTTATTCATTTTGTAGGATGCAATGTAAAGACACCTATGTCATAATGATCTGATTTCATAGGCTTTGCTCAGATCAACTCATCCTAGTTATGACAGAGAACTGAAAGCTATTGCTTGTGACTGAGTTAATGTTTATATTAAGCGTTTGAGCTATAATTATTAAAAATAACTATCTTTAGAAGATAGTCTGTCTTCATTTGGTCGGATAAATATTACTGATCTTTCTCGAATAATTCCTAATTACCTGCAATGTATAATTCGGTCGACCAGTATCAGAAGTAAGTTTGTTTATATGACTTGAATGTGGCCTGTGACCCGGCCACGCTGGTCAGAGGGTAGATCAACTCGTCGGACGATAGCCTATTGTTATTGTACTGTCACAGATTTGATAGTGAAAATAATTGTTGATGAATTCTATCACTGGCCACGTATGATATGTAATCTTAATTCCAATTATCATGCGATAAAGGTTTTTAAACTTATAATACAATAAGTAATAATTACAACTCAACTAAGCCCTTTGACAAACTAAAGCAGACGGTTGACAGTACGGAAGACGCCCTAAGTAGCTATTCGAGTTATAAAATCTTTTATATAGGAATATTGTATACTAACAAAGTTAAAATAAAGACTCATCCGTCAAAAATAAGGTTAACTTGATAAATACGTTTTGTTTGTTCCAAATCGTAAGTGAGGCGTGCCTCAAGGAGCTATATAACGACCTACATTACTTTTATTGTACTAGCTTGCCTTATCAGTCGCTTTAAAATAACGCCGTTTATCATAAAACCTAATTATACATGTGTTATAGTAAACATAGATAATAATATCTTAAATATATAATCTCTTAAATATATTTATCGTTTTACTTCAGTCAGATTAGTATCACTACTGACAAAGCTAATGATAATGAATGAGTAGGTACTTCAAATGGTTGTGCGAAACTTATCAGAGATTCAATTTAGTGACAGATTTGTTTTTGATAAAATATGGTGTCACACCTTTTTATGTAGTTGTCGCATCATCATCGTTAGTCGTCAAATGCCGGTTAAACCAGTTTTTTTTATTTTTGTAACTTTTGATTTAATCTAGTAGTGTACATAATGTCTATATTATTATATGTTTATTGTTTTATAGTATGAATATTTAATATTTCCTACTTAATGCTGGTTTGAATAAAACTTAAAAACCACTTGGAGCTGTATTGAAATTAAAATAACAACTTAATGGATACTACAATATGTATCAAAAGAAATTAGTTTGTCTAGGTTGATTGTTTAGCTCCACCATGAAAGATATTATGTTATTCATTATCATTTTGTCGAATATAAGTAAATAACACCGAAAACTCTCATAGATACTTACGTATTAAAATTAATTAGATTTCATTTTAAATATTGCTTTTTCTTATTAAATAAACCAAGAATTCTTTTTTACAAATCTTTAATTCCAGATTGATTTATTTAATTTTCTGATAGTTGCGTATACGAGTGTTCAATTAATTAACTTAATTAGGCTTGTTCTTTATTAAACAGATGTACTGAGTAGCGTTGGTTTCACACAGTGAGAATTTAGTAGTAGTTAGTAGCATTTTACTTTAAATGTAAAAGGAATGGAACTCTCTCGCATCTGTGTTTCCGAACGCATTTAAACCTAATCTCTTCAAAGTAAGAGTGACCAGGGCTTCTTCTGGGTAAGCTCGCTCCATCGTCGAATTTGTCTCCGTCACCTTTGACCTAAACTAGAGTCAAGAGCAAAGCCACATCAAGCGAATAAATACCATCCTTTTTTACTAATAAACCGATCACTCCTTGAATATCCGAAAGTCCTAGTAAATGGTATTCAAACGAATAACTTGAACTTTGAACATGTTGCTTAAGCTTAAAACGATAATATAGCTTGAAAGGTTATTACAAGAATTGTTTGATTTAACACGATAGATAAACGACTGGTTGTTTCCCGCGGTCTTTTTCAGGGTTCAAGCTATCGCCATACTTAATTTTAAATAGGTCGGTGACAGAGTTACACTTTCACGTTCATAATATTAGTAAGGTTAGAACTGGAGCTATAACAATAAATACATTGTGATCTGCAGACACATCTCTCTTTTCAGGAGTTGCCTTGGAATAGTAAACAAAAGTTAACTAATAAAAAGGTAAACTAAAAATACGGTTACAGTTAAAAAGTTTGGTTTAATAGGAAAAAATTTACGTACGTACAGCAAAAACAAAATTATTACATATTAAATTTACATAATACCGACTACTAATCTTGATACTGTAAAAAATGTATAATTCAATCTCTTAGCCACAAAGTTCTTACATAGCCTCTATAGTAATTCTTCTAAACATTATAATTCTATTTGGTCACTAGTCTGTGTAGCGTATCGTAGTAGTGACCCGGCGCGGTCTATCGACCCTGATAACCTAAGACGACTGCGTGATGGCGTGCACGTGCTTCTAGGACGCTATGACTCTCCACCGAACGTTTTAGAACTATTCACTCTTATTTATTTTACCATTGGGAGTTTTGTGTTTCGTGGAAATCACTCTCTGTAACGTGTGGAATATCGACGTGAATTTTTGACTCATAACATGAGGATTGGGTATTATTTTTACCAAAACATGAGTTATTTTTTTGTAGATCAGGCTGTCACTATAGAAAACAGAAGTTGTTAATGAATGTATAATATTTACTCAACTATTTAGAAGGCGATATTTCGTGCTCTAAGACAAGAATGTTAAGCTTTTCAAGTACACGAGCCAATTTGTGGTGATCATACTTTACTTATCTAATAACTATTTCTCGTTGTTCCAGATGCGTGCGGTCCCGGCGAACGAGCGAGTATACACATTACGCACACGGCCGCCCTCCCTCCTCCCCCCGTCGCCGCTGAGCCTGGCCAGCTCGGGCGACAAGTCCCTGGCGGCGCACACGCACTCCCCCTCCCTCGAGCGGCCCGCCAGCCAGCCCTCCGCCCCCGCCACTACCGCTAGCTTTGTATGTTATGTCTGCGGGGTCAGTGCCCCCAGCTCTCAGTTAAGGCTGGTCTATTGCTGTCCTAACCCTGAGAGAGAACCGTATTATCCTTTTATAACGACGCTCAAACCTCATCCCGATGCCAGTCCTATTAGTCCACAAGGTAAGATCCAACGATACCAGTGTTATTCTGATACGTCTACTGTAGGTATCTGTTTGAATATTGTGTAATATTGCAGGCATGGTGCAAATTTGCGCGTCGTGTTACAAAAGTATCCCCCACAAGTACCCGGCGTACGGCGAGAACGGCGAGCCGAACGCCGCGCACAACAACTCACACACCAACAATATTAGGTCAGTAGCTAGCAGTATAGTTGATGTCAGAATTCCCAAGTAGATCGACAGATAATTCGCTTGAAGTAAGCAGAAGTAATATAGGCAAAAAGTGTGTGTTTCGACGTCAAACTGTGGTTTGAAGTAATTGTTAAATTACTTAACTCAAAATTTGAGTATGCCAAAGTAACTGTGTTTATGCGTAATTTTGTCAATAGGTTTCTCAAATTTTGAGTTAAGTTTATGTTGAAATCTTGTAGGATGTATCTTTTTGGATGGATGTTTTTTTTTGTATGGATGTTTTTTGTATGGAGAAGAAGTACGAAAAGCTCAATTGTTTGTATAAAATGAAAATAATTGCGTTAGAATTTTGACTACTGGGCCACATCATACAGTTAGTGCACTAAAATTTGATTGCATAAAAATACAACCGGTATACGGTCCAAATGGATTCCTCTTTAAATCTTCTATCATCTTTAAAGCGTGATCTTTAGTAGTTCTAAAGCGTCGTGTCACTAAGACCGGGTTGCACAACTGCTCACTTAAATCCACATGTCATATATTTAAAACATCATTTGATCTTTTCGACTTCAAACAATTCAGTTAGTGGTTTATATATTCTTTTACTGTAGAAGCGTGTAGAAATTATAGTTCCAGCAAATTATCCATTTTTTTCAACGCACCGGCCCGAAGTACTATAATGTGATGTCAAATATTCCGTGAATACATAAATCAAAATAATAAAAACAGTTCCTGAATTATTCGACCATTATTAATTAACGCGTTTGAAAAGTACTTTCTAAGAGAAAAACCAATAAATCGGTCCACATTTACCAGATACTTACATCTCTTTCATACGTGCAGCTGTTCCATGCTGTTCTTCGTAGTTTTACAATAGCTCCCACGCCTGCAGGTTTAAGCCATACGACATCAAGTCCAGTTCGAGTCAGTCAAGTAAACGGCCGTCGAACGCGTTGTCGAGCAGTCCGCAGAGCCAGATCGTAGCAGGAGAAAATGGCATGGGATTGTACAGGTCAGTCCCTTGTTACGTTTTTACAGAGACGGCGATGTACGAAGGGTATATGTATTATAATACTATTGAGTGTTTCTGTTAGGGACTTAGCTGACACCTAAATATGTCTAACTCGTGTGTGACTGCGCCTTTTCATGATTTTTGTTGACTACATTTTCTAGTTTCATAATAGGGTAAAATTTGTCACTGTGTCGACGAAATAGCAATGGAGAGCTTAAAGCCTTGAAATAATTAATGGGAGAACGTTACTCGAAGACACCGGCTAAATTTTTGTTGTGGCGTTCTTGGGGGGTTGTTGTCTAGTAGTGGATGTTTTAGCAGCTGGATGATGGAAATTTGTGTGTGCAGATGTTACGTGTGCGCGGGGCTGTTCCCGCAGCAGTCCATGGAGTGGCTGTCCACGTCGGCCGAGTACATGAACTCGCACGCCATGCACTTCCCGTGCCTGGCGGGCGCGGGGGCGGGCGCGGGCGCGGGGGCGGGCGCCTCGCGCGGCGGCCGCGTGCTGGCGTGCTCGCGCTGCGTGCGCCACCTGGCGCGCCAGTGGGAGCTGCTCGACGCCGAGCGCGTGCCGCTCGAGCACCGCAGGTGAGCTGGCGACTAGTACTACAGCTGTGAGGGAACTAGAGGCCGGGCGGCGCGTGCTGGCGTGCTCGCGCTGCGTGCGCCACCTGGCGCGCCAGTGGGAGCTGCTCGACGCCGAGCGCGTGCCGCTCGAGCACCGCAGGTGAGCTGGCGACTAGTACTACAGCTGTGAGGGAACTAGAGGCCGGGCGGCGCGTGCTGGCGTGCTCGCGCTGCGTGCGCCACCTGGCGCGCCAGTGGGAGCTGCTCGACGCCGAGCGCGTGCCGCTCGAGCACCGCAGGTGAGCTGGCGACTAGTACTACAGCTGTGAGGGAACTAGAGGCCGGGCGGCGCGTGCTGGCGTGCTCGCGCTGCGTGCGCCACCTGGCGCGCCAGTGGGAGCTGCTCGACGCCGAGCGCGTGCCGCTCGAGCACCGCAGGTGAGCTGGCGACTAGTACTACAGCTGTGAGGGAACTAGAGGCCGGGCGGCGCGTGCTGGCGTGCTCGCGCTGCGTGCGCCACCTGGCGCGCCAGTGGGAGCTGCTCGACGCCGAGCGCGTGCCGCTCGAGCACCGCAGGTGAGCTGGCGACTAGTACTACAGCTGTGAGGGAACTAGAGGCCGGGCGGCGCGTGCTGGCGTGCTCGCGCTGCGTGCGCCACCTGGCGCGCCAGTGGGAGCTGCTCGACGCCGAGCGCGTGCCGCTCGAGCACCGCAGGTGAGCTGGCGACTAGTACTACAGCTGTGAGGGAACTAGAGGCCGGGCGGCGCGTGCTGGCGTGCTCGCGCTGCGTGCGCCACCTGGCGCGCCAGTGGGAGCTGCTCGACGCCGAGCGCGTGCCGCTCGAGCACCGCAGGTGAGCTGGCGACTAGTACTACAGCTGTGAGGGAACTAGAGGCCGGGCGGCGCGTGCTGGCGTGCTCGCGCTGCGTGCGCCACCTGGCGCGCCAGTGGGAGCTGCTCGACGCCGAGCGCGTGCCGCTCGAGCACCGCAGGTGAGCTGGCGACTAGTACTACAGCTGTGAGGGAACTAGAGGCCGGGCGGCGCGTGCTGGCGTGCTCGCGCTGCGTGCGCCACCTGGCGCGCCAGTGGGAGCTGCTCGACGCCGAGCGCGTGCCGCTCGAGCACCGCAGGTGAGCTGGCGACTAGTACTACAGCTGTGAGGGAACTAGAGGCCGGGCGGCGCGTGCTGGCGTGCTCGCGCTGCGTGCGCCACCTGGCGCGCCAGTGGGAGCTGCTCGACGCCGAGCGCGTGCCGCTCGAGCACCGCAGGTGAGCTGGCGACTAGTACTACAGCTGTGAGGGAACTAGAGGCCGGGCGGCGCGTGCTGGCGTGCTCGCGCTGCGTGCGCCACCTGGCGCGCCAGTGGGAGCTGCTCGACGCCGAGCGCGTGCCGCTCGAGCACCGCAGGTGAGCTGGCGACTAGTACTACAGCTGTGAGGGAACTAGAGGCCGGGCGGCGCGTGCTGGCGTGCTCGCGCTGCGTGCGCCACCTGGCGCGCCAGTGGGAGCTGCTCGACGCCGAGCGCGTGCCGCTCGAGCACCGCAGGTGAGCTGGCGACTAGTACTACAGCTGTGAGGGAACTAGAGGCCGGGCGGCGCGTGCTGGCGTGCTCGCGCTGCGTGCGCCACCTGGCGCGCCAGTGGGAGCTGCTCGACGCCGAGCGCGTGCCGCTCGAGCACCGCAGGTGAGCTGGCGACTAGTACTACAGCTGTGAGGGAACTAGAGGCCGGGCGGCGCGTGCTGGCGTGCTCGCGCTGCGTGCGCCACCTGGCGCGCCAGTGGGAGCTGCTCGACGCCGAGCGCGTGCCGCTCGAGCACCGCAGGTGAGCTGGCGACTAGTACTACAGCTGTGAGGGAACTAGAGGCCGGGCGGCGCGTGCTGGCGTGCTCGCGCTGCGTGCGCCACCTGGCGCGCCAGTGGGAGCTGCTCGACGCCGAGCGCGTGCCGCTCGAGCACCGCAGGTGAGCTGGCGACTAGTACTACAGCTGTGAGGGAACTAGAGGCCGGGCGGCGCGTGCTGGCGTGCTCGCGCTGCGTGCGCCACCTGGCGCGCCAGTGGGAGCTGCTCGACGCCGAGCGCGTGCCGCTCGAGCACCGCAGGTGAGCTGGCGACTAGTACTACAGCTGTGAGGGAACTAGAGGCCGGGCGGCGCGTGCTGGCGTGCTCGCGCTGCGTGCGCCACCTGGCGCGCCAGTGGGAGCTGCTCGACGCCGAGCGCGTGCCGCTCGAGCACCGCAGGTGAGCTGGCGACTAGTACTACAGCTGTGAGGGAACTAGAGGCCGGGCGGCGCGTGCTGGCGTGCTCGCGCTGCGTGCGCCACCTGGCGCGCCAGTGGGAGCTGCTCGACGCCGAGCGCGTGCCGCTCGAGCACCGCAGGTGAGCTGGCGACTAGTACTACAGCTGTGAGGGAACTAGAGGCCGGGCGGCGCGTGCTGGCGTGCTCGCGCTGCGTGCGCCACCTGGCGCGCCAGTGGGAGCTGCTCGACGCCGAGCGCGTGCCGCTCGAGCACCGCAGGTGAGCTGGCGACTAGTACTACAGCTGTGAGGGAACTAGAGGCCGGGCGGCGCGTGCTGGCGTGCTCGCGTGCTACAACTGGAATGAGAAACATCATCTTCTCAATTTCTACTACAAAGCAGCTTCGCTATTTTCTGACCTGGAAGATTTTTGCACTGGATCTTTAGCCTGATACTCATAAGCAAACTGTTACTTACATGAACCGACGTTTCACGCGCTCGTAGCATCTCGCGAACTACACACTACGAACAAGTGTAACATAAACGTGCAACGGTTACGGCAACAGAATATTTTCGTCGGTTCGGTGTGTGTCGCCGGCATTCCGCACGCGAACAGCTTGCGATCCACATACACACTTCAACTTTTGATAACATAACATGCAATCGTGCAACGGTTACAGTTACAGTTTGCTAATGAGGACGCGGCTTACGTTATTTTTATTTTATTTTCCGGATTAGGGATATACGGGCATAATCACTTACCATGTGTTGAGCTTTCACCTCTGCAACTAGTGACGGTCCCGTCTGTTGCAGGTACAACATCCCGTCGCCGCTCCCGGCTAACTCGTCCATGAACGGCGAGCGAGTCATCCCCACCCCACCGTCGACTACGTCCGACCGGACAGTCGCTAGTAATAATGGTGAGCTATTTTAATTTTTATATTTTAATTCACAATCAATATTTAATTCTTTTGTGTTTTATATTTTGTGGTTCAACTGGAATCTTTGTTCATGTATCTTAACTGCTTTTTGAGGTAATATCAACAGATGTCTAGTGCGAAATTGCACCTTCAATGCGTTATCCATAACCCAAAAAAAAATAAAGGGAGTCAATGAACCCAAGACTGTTTATAACTGCCATTGTTTTGGGTAGATTTTGATTCAATTACAAGGTTGTTTTTATATGTAACGCGTGTCGTGTCTGTTGCAGCATGCACGTCAATATACTGCTTCCTGTGCGGGCTGCACTCGGACTTCACGTTGGCGCGCATCCTGTACGGGCAGCCGCAGGGCAACGCGCCCTACTTCCCCTGCCTGCTCACGCACCAGGTAACACCTAGCCTCTACCACACACCAGATAACACTAGGCGTCTATGAAAAGTCAGGTTACACTAGGCCTCTATCACATACCAGTTCACACTGGTCCTCAGTTACGATTCTGACAATTTGGTTTTTCTTTTATCAATAGCTAGATATTTAAAAAACTCTGCGAATGTACACATACATACAATAACATAAACCACCCGGATATAATTTAGCACGTAGCTCCAAGCTCGGCAGTACTAACATCGTCGTGTCGGTCCACAGAGTCATCCAAACGCGGAGCAGTTGCGTGAGAACGGCTCCGCACTAGTCTGTACCTTCTGTTACCACTCGCTGCTCAGCCAGTGGAGGAGGTGAGCGAGGCTTTTACTTATTATTATATATAGCACTTATTTTTACCCCTATGATATGAGATTCAAAAATATGTACAGGAAAAGTTTTTAACCAGTGCGCAATTTTTGGTGGTTCAGTAACAGTAATAGAACACATTTCAATGTTTATTTCATTTTTTTATCCTATTTTGAAATAAGTAAAATACCGATGGGCAAAAACTATTCGTAATAGCACTGCACCGGGTAACGAGCTCACGAGTACAATACGACTCAGCCGACGAAAAATTAATACATAAAATTCTTAAGTGAATATGTTTCATAAACGATAACTTCTTTTTAATTAAAAAAATACGTGTTTGTTAAAAAGTGTTTTAGTTTATTTTTTTCAAAATTTGCGCACTGGTTAAAATCTTTCCCTGTATAGTAAATAATATGTATAAGGCGGCCTTTTATATCGGCTTATCCTTACTAATATGATAAATCTGAAAGTAGCTCTGTCTGTCTGTTTGTTACGCTTTCACGGTATAACAACTAAATCGATTTCGATGACATTTTTAATGAATTATTTATTGAATTATGCCCTGAAGAAGGTCATGGAATAATTTTAATCCAGATGCGAAAAATTATGTTCGCTCAGGCCTCGATTGGAACCTCGAGAAATAACTAGTATTGAATAAATGTTTTTGCGAACGTAATAATTTTATAATTTCCAACTGTCGCATTTACGACTATTAATTGTCAAAACAATTTTGTATATGTATATAATGTTACTCCTACTATAATCAGGTACGAGGCGCTGGGCGGGTACCCGCCCGAGCGGCGCGTGTACAACACGCACGACTACCACTGCCACCTGTGCGGCATCAAGACCTACAGGAAACGAGTTAGGGCGCTACCTATTAAAGTGAGTATTCTTCTTCTTCTTCTTATCGTATGGGCTGCAAGTTTTACCAACCTAACAAGCTCTAGTGTCAGAGTTTTCTCAAATCCGCCTGACGGCCTCTGACGTGGAATTATAATAAATGAGATTATTTATCTATGGAGGCTCAGTAGTTTTTGAATTGATATTATTAATGTATTTTTTTTGTTTTAGGAATTCCCATTCTTAGTGCAAAGGCGGACTGAAAATTCATTATTATTAGAAAATGGCGATTATGCCGTAGTATGTTTAGATTGTTATGAAAGTTTAAGGTCAGTATGTTTTGTATATATTTTTTATCTTTGAAATATATACTGTGTTTTTTAATGATTTTCTTTATGGAGTATTATGTACATAACATGGGGTTCATAAAGCGATAAACGATTAAATTAATATTAAAATTTAACTAATATAATAAATCTGAAGAGTTTGTTTGTTTGAACGCGCTAAACTCAGGAACTATTGGACTGATTTAAAAAAAAATAATAGTGTTAGATAGATCATTTATTGAGGAAGGCTATAAGGCTATATACTATCACGCTAAAATCAATAGGAGTGGAGCATTAATGAAGAATGTTTCAAAATGGGGGGTTAAAGTTAGCGATAGCTCAAAATTTCTATTCCACGCGGACGAAGTCGCGGGCGGGGAAGCTATTTAAAAAAAATTGCATCCAACATAGTGAGTGCGTCTTTGAGTATTGTCAATATAAGACCCGCGCTATAGTGCGCTGCTACCGCGCTATAGCGCGCTGCTACCGCGCTACTCGCGCGCAGTAGAGTACAGTGGGGTGCCCGCAGGACGCAGGCGCTGGACTACTCGCGGCGCGGCGTGCCGGTGGACAAGCGCGAGTACAACTGGCTGCAGCAGCCGCCGCCGCCCGAGGACTCCGCCGACGTCACCATCGCGCGCCTGCCCTCCGGGGACCGCTCCGACAAGCTGGTGCGTCTGCTCTAGCCCTATATAGTGCTACTAGCACATAGTTCACGTGGAGCGACTGCCTGTCTGACCTTCACAACCTGGCTGCCGGATAAACGATACCCGTTGATATGAAAGTTTGCCAGACTTACCAATAACTCATACGTACACTTACTCTAAAAGCAAGTACAACTTACAGCACGTTTATTGTTTAGTAAACACATTACCTAAAAACGTAAAGATAGATCGTTAGGTAACGTTTCTTAGAATTAAACTTTCAAACATAACAGTGTCATAATATGACTCGGGCAATGGCGCTGTAACGGACCCGGCTTACCGGGTCACGGTATTTTCACCCTATGCAAAATGAGCTAAACTTGATCTCTAAATCCTTCAAAAATGCTGCACGCACAAGTCAGGGAAGAACCTTAAGCTTATGGTTATCACATCATACAAACAATTACAGAACAATCCTAAATACCAAGGATTTTGAAAAATTAGAACTATAATTTCCAACAACCCAATAAAACAGTCGCCTGGCTATCAAACACACATAAAAGTAACTCGTTTGTAAATTATGTTATTATACCACGGTGTCTCCCGCCAGATCCCGCAGTCGCTGGTGCTGTCCCGCAGCAGCTCGAAGCGCAACAGCCCGAAGCAGGCCGGCGCGCTGCCCGAGCGACGTCTCACGCCCGCCAAGCTAGACAAGAACGACCAAGGTAACACCTACTTACATTATATCATGAACAGCATCATCAACACCGTACCTAAAGATCGTAGACAAAGAAAAATAATTAAGACTATCCGGTATCACATAAAATGTTTGTTTATTAATCTGCCGTCATAAGAAGAAGGGCCGAAACTATATTTTTTTCAATGTTGAGTCAAATACTTTCCAATATTATTCTTATGACGGCAGTATTGTGCTAGCTGTTACCCGCGCCCCGGCGAACAACTTCACACACCCGGATAAGAAGTAGCCTATAACCGTTTCTGGGGTACCATCTATCTCCGTACTAAATGCCATCCAAATAGATTTGACCGTCTTATCGTAAAAGCGTAACAAACAAACTCACTTTCGCATTTGTAATATTAGATTGGATGAAAAAATTGCTTTTACAAATATTTAAAACACAAACCAGCATTTATCACAAAGCTGTATTCAAGTCTACGAACCTTTTGAAGGCCCAAGACTCTAATATGGCGCATAACAATATAACCTCTAAAATGGCTAACCACCTGTGGATGTCCATAAAGTGCTTACCCTCCTTACCAAGATTCGTCAAAGATTGAAACAGATAGCTATGGCACAAGTATTTGTACCTACGTCCGAGTTGCCTCCTAGAGGATATGATATCATTTGTTTTTATCGACAATTATCGTCAATGCCCAAAGTTATGAATCGATTGAAATAACATTGAGCCTATATACATTTAAATTCGCTGTTGAATGCTTCTATATCGTTGTTTTTAAATAATTTCTCGTAATGTGCGTTAATGTCGATAGTCGTGTTCACTCTTCTTTCGTGTTTGTTCAAGCCTCTCCACTCCCGTAGGCACAAAACTCTTACCCACAAACATTTATCCCATCTGCGAAACGCCTGCTCTTTCCCCCTAATCGACCCTACCGGTAACAATACACCGTCTTAAGTGCAGGAGGGTATCGCTGACGGCACGCCCGCTGTACCCCCTCCTCCCCCCCTCCGGAACCACCCCTAAGCAACCCACCGTCTTTCGCAAGAGTTCCGAGCGCGCACTTTATTACCTTTTGTTCAGAAAATAGGGAAATTACTTAATTCAAAGATTTTTTTTCGGGTTACGAAAGGTCTTCGGAGTTTGTTAGTTGAATTGTGTTTACGTAAACCGGTGTTGTAAGGAGTTGTAGGGATTTGTTGCGAGTTTGAGTGACGCAATGACGATGTTTTATGAGAAACTAGCGATTTCACGCGGTTTTACCTTAGCTTGTTGGAAATTACTTCGCCCACCCGGATCAGAAGTATCCTATGTGTTAATGACCAGTGTGCCATCAATATTATATGAGTGTGTAACAAATTTCATAAAAAACATTCAGTAGTTTTTGTTTGAAAGGAGAGTGGGAAACAGATCTGGGGGGTTAGACAAGTGGCAAAACGCTAACGCTAACGCTAACGCTCAATGTATGGGAATGACATTCGTTTACGACTAGCTATATGTCATTCCCATACATTGAGCGTTAGCGTTAGCGTTAGCGTTTTGCCACTTGTCTAACCCCCCTGGGCCCACCAATAGGAACATCTAATATACCATTGTATACATACATTCTCACAAAATTTCAAATTTTATAACGATTTTAATAGTATTTTACGATAAGATATCATATTCAAACTTTGAGACTTTTCGCTTACATATAAACTGCATTAAATAAACATCTTCATCAGATTTAATTACCTTACTTAACCCCGGGGATACAGCCCCTTTTGACTGACTAATTAACACCATCATTATCATGTAGACTTATTGCGTCTACGGAACCCCACATTTGGAAACAAGGTTTACCTACAGTTGATGACGTATCACATTCGCATATCCATTTGTTTGAGAACATTGACCGAAATGTAATCATTTAAACCCACCAAACAAAAAGCTCGCTCGTGCACTTAAATGTTTCAGTACACATGTGTATCACATAAAGAGTAATATTAAACCTTACCGTTGTGTAATACGGTCGGTTTTATCGTACGAGAGGTGTGACATTTATATCTTTTGTGTGTGGGAAGTGTTGTGATGACGGGGGAAGTCTGGATAACGTTACATATTGGTATTTCTCGTATATTGTGTTTGGTTTGGTGTCCACTATAAGCGAGTAGCGATTTAAAATCTGAACGAGTTTTTCACTTGGGTATAGTTTTACTCCAAAACTAATGAGTTAACGGTAAATGATGCCAGTAGACCTGAATAACTGCTGGCTTTTCTCGAGGAGTTAGGGTGGATCGAATAAATTATCTTATCACCCTCTCACGCAAAATACGCGCCTTTTTGTGGAGTTACGGAAGACAGCCCGTCTAAACCTAACCGATTGCATACGTTTTATTAAATATTAATGTGAATGAACTCTACTAATTTTCGTGTTCATATTGAGACTCCCAGTAAGGCCGCTCTTAGCCGTCTGATAACTACACGTTTGGCATGAGTTGTCGCTTGAATGTTCTAAATTAATTTCTGAATATTAAAGAAGAATACCACTCACAATTTGGCCTGAATTAATGTAACTGAATAATTCAAAAAGTCAAATAGGCTTCCAAAAGTCACTTATAAATGGTCAAATTAGTTGCACGGTGGGTCTAATGGAGAAAAACTCACAACACACTCTTCAATATTTTCATATTTCACCTGCAAACTGTTCTTGACACAGAAGTATAAGCTATGTGAGGTGACCTGTTGCAATCCAATCGTTAAGACTTCTGCCATCGATCCGCTTCCCTCTATAAATTATTCCGCGGCGGAATGACGCGGCGCGGACGGAATTGATCCGCGTCAACGAAAATGTCTGCTCTGAGGTAAACGTTTGACTGCAACCACGCTGGGCCGTAGGCAAACTGTCGAGTCTATGGGATCGGTAAAGGTGGGAACAGTGTTGTAACAGCCACCGTTTGTTATAAACTGGCTACAGCGGCAATTTACTCATTAAACTGGAATAGATTTGTACGAAAAGTAAAGCTTGATAGAAATATTGTTACTTGTTTTACTTTATCAAAATAAATTGTATTTATAAAAATAATGGTATTACGTAAGATATCTAATGATTTGTTATTGCTTTCTGTAATTTCAAAGTATAATCTGTGTGTAAAGTTTGAATTTAATTTGTATTATTCAAATCAATACTTATCTTTAGAGAAGAGTCCACGGGTGAGTATTCTTTCTTAAGATTTCCCATTATCGCCTAGCTGCCAATATTTTTCTACGTTATCAGCCATTCTTTTCACCCAGCGCCGATACGAAAATGAGAAATACGAAGAGTCCCAAAATGAGCATCATCTCTGTAGGACATCGGACAATAGCCTAGAGTACTAATTTGAGGGTCTGACGGACGGAGCCGCGTCAAAGCCAGGATTATTGGAAAGCCATTTGTGGCGCTGTGAAGAGGGAGGCGGGCTGAGGTGCGGCCTCTGTGATAGCGGTTCTTAGACTGGCAGGGTAAGGCTTCAGCGTCAGCGGGTTTAGGGAACACGAAGCGGGAGCAATCGTTGTTGAAAATACTAGAGGTTTTGCATGTGTGCATTGGGAAAGGTTGAACGGTTTACGCGTCGGTTTTTGTGCTAAGCTGTGGTTTGGTATAGTTTCGTTGCATAAAATACTGGTATCATATATCATACAAATATAATTTTTGTATATGTGTGTTACTTGACGCTCTCGCAATCAATTTAAATGAACAGTGCTGCTTATTTTGAGCTGGCGGTTACTCCAGTATTTTAACTCACTTACTAGACTATTTTAACTTACCACACCGCTATCACTCGCGCCACACCTTTCAGTCTCTGAGCTATAGACAATGGATGTGCCGATTGCAAGCGAGCGTATTTTCTTTGCCTTCCCACACAGCTATGATTTGTCGGCAGTCAGATAATACGAGATATTGTTAATTAGCCGTCTTTCCAGAATCTCGGGACAAAAGATTGTGTTACCTTTATTTGTCGAGTGATTCGTTACAGCTATTGTATATCTTCTGAAGTAAAGGTTTGACAATCAATTCTGATAGTATTAAAATTAATATTTTTCTCAATATTAAGAGTATTAAGTGATTTTATCCCCTGGCTTACACAACGCTGTTCGGTATAAGGAAAGTAATTATGAACCGAAAATAAATGGATTTTAAACGATATTCACCCCAGGTCACGTTTTCAGAAACCAGTTACAGTTTCCGCAAACGTTTCGACACACACAGTAAATAACTTCACACTGTGTTACTCGACTCGCCTTGCCACTAGCTTGTTCTAGTTACTGGCGCTTTTATTGTAATAAAAACAGTATTTTATGCCTTGGGTTCATCGTTTCTGGTTGGGATTTACATATCAAATTAATTTATAATTTTAACTTAATTCGTATGAAATTTTCCAAAGATCAAGGGGGGACGTTTTTGAAGACATTTTCACTTAGGTGAAATGGGGCTCACTAGTTTTGATGCTATACTGTTATAGTAGCCGATGATATAATATTGAACAAACAAGCTTTTCTAAAGCAATAGAACGACAGAGGGGAATAATGCGAGTCCTTAAGTTAAATGCTCTAAGAACTCATGATACAGAAGCAATTAGTAAGAAAAATGCAATGGTGCTTCCGCTAGCGCCATTAGATGGCGTTAGTAGCAATGCAGGTCCAGTTTAAAGGTTGGAGTTAATTAGTATTGTCCTAGTGAAAGTCTTGTTATTTTGTCTTCTTATTTTCTTTTGCATCCTAGTACTGTTCTTGAATTCTTAGTCTGTGAAGAAAGACCTTATATTTTCTAGAGATATCCAGTAATTTCAAGGCATTCTAAATCTTGAACGTTTCCAACGAGTTAACTAAAATGTTTTTTTTTTTTACCTTCGAAATAGTTTTACCAGTCTATGACCTACAAAGAAGCACTTACCATCAACCCGTTCATTAGTTCCAACTATAAGTAGGGTCCTTGGGTTTTCCTGTACAACGTCTTATGTTGTTAACTACCGCCATGTGTGGCTTCCCACGGACCGCTTCACCGTAAGCGTACATTATTAAGTAACCGTTTATTAACTACTTCTACGAATACGTCGATAGGAAAAGACATTGTAGTTAATGTTATATGTGTGGCGGGGACAAAAGATTCTATTATCCTCAACTAAAATGTGAAGGAATCTGCACATCTGACATTCCTGGTATCAATATTGGTAAACTCTTCAACGCAGATAATACAAATTTCAGTTAACCCTCGATTTTCAATCTTAGGCTGTGTGTGAGCTGTAATAATGAGTTTTTCTCACGTGTAAATTCATTCCGAAATAATGCAGACACGTGTCCATGAGGCGTTGTGTAACATTCCTAACGTATTTGTTACGCCAGTGGCGCCGCCTATCTGGGAGCTTTCTGTGAGTTTGAACAACTCATGAATGGGCTGACGTGACGTATACTGTCGGAACATACCGCAGCTACTACCATATTCCGACATATTAACCACGTTATTTCTAGCTTTATACTACAAATGAAAAAAAAAAACAATTGAATTGCAGCCATTATCAATTTACACTGTAATTTAAACTCGTGTCCATTACACGCTTAATTAAAATTAAAACTTGTCCGATATTAATTTATTTACGAGCATTACATGGAAATAATAATGTGGATAGTCAATTATATTTACAATGTACACAATTGCAAATGAAAGCGATTGTTTGCTGTGTATAAAGTTATCGATATCCAAGCGCTGTCGTCGGACGGCGACAAACAATTGTGTCAAGTGTTACGACCTTATGATTGCAGATCCATTAGTCGAATGGTGAACTTTACGGCCTTATTCTTTGGAATACTTGTGATATCGGCATTCGTTATTTAAAAGTTTAAAAGATACCTTAACTTGCTTGAAAACTTGTTTTAAAATCAACAAGACTTTATTGTATGAAACAATTGTATAAAATGATCTACCGATTGCAACTTAACCTGAGAGCCGGTATAAGGACGGTACAGGAAATGAAACTGACTACCTGGATTTCTTTCCTGCGTTGTAGGTGGGGTTATAAATATTACTCAAGACCGACTTCTAAATGAAAGAAAATTAATAACAATGGTAACTCCACAGCAATTTTGCAACTTTAAGACAAAGTGCCCGTTCCAATGCCCGAGTCGTATGAAGCGTTACTGGCGCCCACCGTGGGGCAGCTGTCACGTGTTGTTTCTCTTTTGTTTCTACCCATTCTAACTTAGAGAGTAGCTCCTGCGCCCTGCTAGTTTACGTGCGATGCTTGTTTAATAGTTTTGTTCCATAAATCTGGATATAATATGAGGCTAGTAGATAAATGTTAAGTATGTAAACTCCTATAAAAAATGTGGTTATAATGGTTCATATACCTACCTTTCAGGCTAATACAGGTGTATTTTTACTTTGAATCTTTTTGAAATTATTTGATCGCCACTATCTCCATGTTGAATTCCATCTACACACTACAATAGAGCTAAAAGTAGCGTTTGAGCTCTTTCTTGAGTGACTGTTGCTTTGTACCGCTACCACTCGGCCGCCGATGTTTGTGATAGCGACCCCACTCTGCTGCAACCACTTGTCGCGTACACCTCTTTGAAGTCTGGACGTCAAAACTGAAACATCTTTCAACAGGGAATGTATCTTTCAAAAGAACATCTTTATGAGACCGGAGATAAAGGAAAATTGTGATATGCACTCTTGTTGCGCCTTTCGTTGTTTTATATAACATAATATAAATGTTTTCAAAGCTAGATCGCTCATTTGATTGGGATTAAATACTACAAAGGTTTGAAAATGTTCTGATATAGTACTGTTGCAAGCTGTCGATCAGTCTGTGATGGCCACATTTTTTTCAACGCAGTTTTCTTTTTTTGTATAACTATACTATATATAAGCTTCTTTCAGTCCGTACGTACAAACAAGTGCTACAAGTAGTACTCAAAAGTCCTCGACGTTCAATAAACAAGCGGCTGGAAATATCGTTATCTCATTAATTATAATATCCCGAGTTAAAATCATTGCCCATTCATTCGCCCAGTCGTATTGACGTGCAAAGGCCTACGCAATCCAATCAGTGCCTAGCAACAACTCGGGCTGCAGTCCACCTATAATACATACAGATTTATGTATCCTTCTACATGAACATTGTCGGAAATTGGATTCACATGAAAGCTACGTCGCACAAATACGCTTGGTAATTAAAAATAATACCAACCAATGCATTTTCGTGATTCTTGAAATATATTAATATTGCGAACTCGATCCCTGTTGGGTGCCAGTAGCCACTGATGGCGCCCAACCTGGGGCTTGATTTTATTTACAAATGTCTACAGTGTTTAATGTAACATCCATGTCGATAAAGTAACCCAGTCAACAAAACAATCCAAATATTTTAAAATATATATCTTGACTACTTACAGCAGCAGTGTGTACGAACGCTTAGGTTTGCGAAACGCATGCGCCGCACAAGTCTGAGGGTTATTTGTCGTAACGGCAGCGACTTGTTTATTTTTATATCCCCCCCACCCCTCCTACCCGGTGACTCATTCATCATGCAGCCGCGCGCCGTAATTGTTTTGATTCCCATCATATTGGCCTTGGTTTAATGATGCTGTTTATATTAATGCGTCGTATGTAATTTATAGGTAATAGAGATTAATAAGTTAAGAGCATGTTTTACCCAACTTCAGCTAAGGCAAAACAAAGGGTAATGATTTTAGCAGTATATAAACATATGTAAAGCACCTGGTCCTTTGCCACCCTATTTTCTTAAGATACCTCAAAGAAACCATGGCAAGAAGATTTCCTTGTTGCTGCTTGCTTTTCAATTCGATTTTTCTTGTGGTTTCGTTAAAACAACGAAACATTTAATAGTAAAAAAATACCCAGACTTGTTTGTTTTGCAAAAAATTACTACTTTGCCAACTGCGATACTCTAGTTCCGCTTTGCTCGCACAAGAGTCGTGCACGAGGCCCCATTAGCAGCCTCGTCGCGAGTCTACTGCGCTCTGAACAGCATTCTGTAGTTTGGGTGACGGTAGAATTAAAACAAAGGCGTTATGTTTTAGATTCTTGAATTTCAAATCTTTTTAGACTTATTGTGTCGCGTGTTTTATCAGTAACTTACTTTCGTTTTGAAGAATGAAATATATATCTATGCTAAAGTGATCATTACCATCCCTCAAAACGCAACATATGACCGCGTATTATTTCTCCACACATTAAATGTGTACAACCAGATTAGTGCTCTTATAGTAGCTTCGTAGAACTGTGACTGTACGACATGACGGCTTACAGTAGGCGGATATAAAACAAAGACTCTTCACACGTACGTATCTACTCCAACACTCCGTAGTCTCGTGTACATCACAGAGCCCATTAGCGGCGCTGTCACGAGCCAAGCGGAAACCACAATCTCGCATTAGTGCTAAACACCCGCAGGTACAGGTGGCATAGCATTGTTATGTGGCGCTAGCTACCACTGTCGCATATCGACGAACTGAGGGATTAGAAGTTGAGATATTTTTTTTTAGGATAATGTTAAGTTTTTTAGTAATATGACATGATGAAGTATAAAATAATAAAATTGTATGACTAAACGGTATTTGTAACTTAGAACACATAATTTTATTGGTACACAAATCTTCTAAAATGTATGCTGAAACTGTTAGAACAATTCAGTGCATATCAAATTGATATCTTTTTTGACATCACTGTGTTTGTTATTCCTAGAATTTTAGATGGTACATAAAACTGATTAATTTTATTTCGGTTTACCGTACAGTTCCCGCTAGCCGCGCACAGAGACGCACACAGCGTCGAGATGTACTCTGTGCCCAAACTTGTATACTATTCCGGGAACGGGCGCCCAACGTGGGACTATGTCGTGTATTGTACGTATGCATCGTGTACAGTTGATGCACCGATCGATGACGAGCAACACGACGTCGCTCGTGTTTCCTATATCGAGATTGGTATTTATATTCCATTGATATTTCGATACGACTATCATAGTTTTACCTTTACCTCCACTAAATTTACTCTATGATCCTTTTATAATTCATTGCAGTTTCTAAAACAAACCCTACACTAAACTATATTTACAAATTATATGCTATTGCTACTAACCCAACTTAAAATTGGTGCAGAAACTATCTGTTAAATACTTAAGTCAAGACTGTGCGACTTACTTAACACCGTAATAAAATACGTAGCCTTATTCAAACTAACGGATCTCATGACATCTTTTACATAAACAAGACGACGTTAAACCTCAAGATAGAGCGAGCACAATGTAAAGATTACCAGCGCAGCACATTATACCGACGGTTATCTTCAGTTTGCGACGTATGCCAACAGAACCTCGCGACGTATGAGGGTAGTTGGAGTTTGTACAGTCTACCCTTTTAACGAGAGGGGGAACCGTTAGCAGCCGCGTTCGAACGGAGTTTGAATTTTAAATTATAGATACCGTTGACGGCTTGTATTATTGGTGTTAAGTATTTGTTTTAGTGATAGTAGTCAAGGTATGTATGATTTGATATTATAAACAGAGTAAAACGATTTTGAAAAAGAGAAAGTGGTGCTATCTATGCCTCCACCTTTTTCTAGACATGCACTCGTCTGCTATCTCAAAAATCATTGAAGAATACAAGGCTTACTTAACTTGCTACGAAATTTAAATGTGTCGTATTAAGTACTTGTACAAGTAATAATTACGAAATACATACAATTCACTCAGTATTCAGACACCGTGTTCTGGTTGGCGCCCAACGCTTGTCTCGTCTCGTCCCTGACACGACAAATGTACTTATAGGTTATTTGTATACTGCATAATGACCGACTCCTTGTGCAACTTGCAACTGTTATCTGAATCGATTAGTGTGTAACATTTAGCGTAGATACCTTATATTAATTGACGCGTATTGCGGTAAAAGTACCCATGTAAATTAATATAATATTTCCAAAACTTAGACTTAAATTTTGGTCCTATTCTTAACGAAGTTCGCGGTTCTTTGATGTCATAACCAGTACTCACTTGCAGTCTAAGACTGAGCGGCACTAACTCCCTCATTTGAATTCCCCACTGGCCCGCTCACTGGTTCGAGTAACTCGCCCACTCAAAGGCACTCCACTCAGTATTCCGCTGGCGTGTCGACTCGCCGCCAAGTATTTACTGCTCTGTGTACCGACAGCAGTGCGAGTAGCTACACTAGCTCGAGAGCTTTCTTTGTGAGTCGGCCAGCGTCGGGAAATTGTTATTAGCTCAAGAAACTTGTTGGGGGGAATCTCGTTATATCTACATTTTCTGAATGCTGAAAGAAGTCTGTTTTTAATATTGTCGGAAGTTGAGAGACTTTTATTTATCAATAAGTTTCGTTTTAGTTTTCTGGTCTGTTTCATTAAATTCCTTGGGAAGGTTTCTCGTTGAGTATCTATTAAGTCTATATCTTCTCTCTCAATACATTCAAAATTAAGGCTCTATTCATAGTTAGCAGTTATTTTCATCAGTTCATAGTAAAGAATGTACAGCTATAGATTTTTCTTGCGATGCCTCCCTATGGATGTGTGATCGTTAACTGAGGTTATTTTATTTCTAGTTTTGTTGGTTCACGCTAACGATGCGTATCCGCTGCCTAATCAGCCATGATATAGATTCTCTCTTTCAAAATATCAACTACCCACATCTTAAGTCAAACCGGCCCAAGCCATTAGATACGCATTCACTTGATTCCCTCAGTGTACAGGGGTGAACAGATCATACTGCTGATATCAACAACTTACACTGAGGGAGTAATGGGACATTTGTAGCAGGGTAATGATGTGGTAACATTATGATACAGCCTTGTCTTAACGGCTATAGATGTTGTTTTTGTGGACAGGTATTTTATGCGTACACTAATTTACGATCGTGAGGTCGTCTGCGGTCTGGTTTTGATAGGACACCTTATATTTTATACGCTGTCTTCAGTCGCAAATATGATGATAATTACACCCACATATAATAGTATTTGTCACTTAAAAGTTGTGTAGTAAATGTCGCTTTTGATGAATAGAAGTCTTGAAAGTCTTACCCTACCACCCAGATCATCTATGTGTGTGCCATAACTATATATCAAGCTCCAATAAATAAGCGACTGAAGTTATAGCGATATTGTTTGCCTTCCTTTCGACGGGGAAACCGATACGGTCATGTGCACTCCTAGATAGTCCACTTTACCCAACACTCCCCCTAATGTAAACACTGGGACACTAACGCGGTAAATTATACGAACAATTTGGACTTTCCCCTCTATAACAGAAGAAATGATGCCAAACAAACGGAACTACTGAAGGTCTTACTAAATGGACATGTGTCATACTATCGTTGAAACACTGCCAATAGTTCTAGCAAGCGATATTGAACCGTATCAATACGTGGTTATGTCCCTTTTGGGTTGTGCGGTCGGTGGCGGTTAAATCGAGTTTGTGCATCAAGACGTTATTGCCGTGCTACCCCCTTTTTACGAGCGCTTAATCCCCAGGTCGCTGTGTGTTGTGGTTGTGCGTTCACATTTCACTTACGGCACGGGATTTGTGGAGTAGTAAGATCGGAAATACAAAATATCTATTCTAGCGCCCTGTAAACGCGCTGTCTAGAATAAATATTATTATCTGAAATATACATTATTTGTTTAACGATTTCGACTTATTAAAATATTAAGATGGAGCTTAACATTTTAATTAATTTTCGAAGTTTTGTTTGGTTTGAAATCCTATAGTTAATCCCTTTTGGTTTATATATAAAAGCACGTGTTTGTACAAAAAAGGTTATGCTTAATTTTTTCACAAGAAAAGTCGTTACGAAAGTTAGAAGCGTGTGGGGTGGACACGTGCGCTCGGGCGGCGCATGCGCGTAGCGGTGCGGAAGCGGGGCGCGGACTGTTGCGACGTCCGCCGGTTGCATGGACCGTACTATGTGACTATGTGGCTTCGCACTGACTTTTTTAACTTCTTTGGATATCTTGATTTTTTGGTTAGAATTGCTTGTTAATGGACTTTTTGTCTGAGTAGACTAAAACTACGTTAACTTTATATAGGAATAAGTAATTGTAAAAAGGGTATGTCAAAATAAAAGTCAGTCATCAGGACGGTGACTAGTCAGTCTTCAGGTCGGCCTTAACCTAAAGGCTATTTCTATGCTGTCTTATATTTCTTCAAACTTAATTTCAAACGTTTCCCTAATCTCGTTATAAATAACATATTTATAATTCAGGCAACACACAAAAAGATTTCGTGTAGGAAATCTTTTTGTGTGTTGCCTGAATTATGTGTTTTTTTCCATTTCCCAACCATTAATGCATTTGAGAGTGACTAGCCAGTAAGTAGTATAGCCACAATTTCCAAATGCAAATACAATCGCAGATTTAAAATAGATCCTCTCGTTGCAACATTATCTCAATTAACGACTATAACCTTTTATCAAGATTGAACGAGATCTAAAACTCCTTTCACCAAAACCGCATAAAATCGAACCTAAATCCGAACCAGTGGTAGTCCTACTCTAAAATACGATCTCTCGGTCCGAGTTTATTTAATGCGGCCCGCTTTACGACCTGGCCCGGTCTAATGAAATTATGCGTTCATCAGATTACGGGTCGCTCCAAATTCGTTTTTTTCTCGAGCCCCAACGGCCCGGCTGGTAATGAACGCCGTCAGCTGAAATTTTAAGATTCCGCAAGTAATGTGAGAAAGGGATTGTGAGGTTTGTATGGAGACTCGTTAGTTATTACTGCTTAAAAATTTAAAGAGAGCTGAAAGCAAAATATTAATGTTTTATAAAGTTAATGGCTATCATGTCATGTCATGTAAAACAAAAATCAGATGAAATTATGTTTTACAGTTATGAAAGATCTGCTTTCATTCTGCATTATGATCAATTCTGTTAAAGTAGATTTCAAAGTAACCAGATGAAACTCATAAAACGCTTACGCAATATTTTTCAAGCCACAAAGCCAAAGAAAGCTTAAAACTCCAATAAGAAAAGTAAATATTACCGCAGAGCCTTGCGAAAAATGCGCACTTTTTCAGCACAGTTGGAAAACGCGTCGGGGCAGATTTTAATTGGCCGTTTCAGACTGTTATTGTAGCGATTGAGACGTTAAGTGGTCCGGATTTTGCGGAGGGGTCTTGAGGAAATGTAGAAGAGTAATGGTTGCGAGGGATGTTGGAGCGAATGTTAGCGATGACACGCTCGGTTGAGATCGGCTCTCGGAAGGGATGGTTTCGTGTTAAGAAACAGATTGGAACTTGTTTTTGTTGTAAACGGTTTTTGGCTGAAATTTTATTCCCATAGGCCCTTGATGTATCGAGTTGTTATTTCAAACATCATTTGTCTCAATGTTGATTAGTAAGGATATAAAGGATGAAGATATACTGTTGCATTCTTTGTGAACATTACGAGTACATCTTTTGGAAGTTACTTTACCGTTACGTTACCAGCTATTCAAATATTCAAACATACACAATAATATTTTTGCATATTTTGTTATAACTTTTCAGGCATTTCGCGGCAGCAGATGTGCAATCTGATAACAATGTCGTTTCGTAACTTTTTGCTTTGTAAAGAGTCAATACAACAGAAACAGTTACGGTGTAATTTACGATTGTTGTATATTTAGCCAGGCTTCGACCTGTCGCCGACTCAAATAACATCGTTCATAGTCCACCAGAGACCAGTCCACGCCTATCCAACCACCAGGATCCCTTTACAACCAATCGTAAATACGTATAAAACTCGCCCCTTGACGTGGTATTATTAATTCAGCTGCAGAGTCGACAATACACGCAGAATAAGAAGGAGAAGAAGGTCATATCACACGAAAATAGACTGTACCAGCACTGTCGTTGTTAGAAAATGTTGATGAAAAACGTCTGCTATGCAGTTACCATAAAAATTCGCACAAAGCAGACGGGTAACATCCAACAACAGAAAAAAAAACGCGAAACGCAATATATCCTCTACACAAAGTGTGTACGCTTCGCGTTGCAGGCTGCATCGCTCAAAAATTTTGCGTCTAAATTCGAGAACCTGAATTGGCAGCCATATCCCGTGCTAGTGACTTTGTGATTTCCATTACACCCCGAGAATCTACTAAAATCAGTACTAATGCTGCAGACGGTACTTGTGGGCGAATTTAATTTCAGTTGTTTAAATAGGTACTTGAATTCTGGATGACATGCTTCGGTGACTGCTTTTCATAGATCGTAACTTGTTTTCGCTGATCTTAAATAATAAAAAATATTCGAGGACTTCCTTTTTGACATGGTCATTTCTGATGTATCAGAATTATTGCGCTGCTATGTAACAAAACTGATGAAATTATTCCAGATCTTTTTACGATGTGACATACCCGTTTAGCTACAGATTATACGGTCACAACTAGTCCTTCTGTAGTCCCACACTTCCTTTTGCGGTACCTCGGCCGTGCCTCCGTGCGACGTTCAGTCGTCCGTTTCGAATTATTCACGTAGACTTTCTGACGGAGTGCATACTTCCCAGCTGTAGTTGTGTAGAGCTGGGATTTCGATTGTCGGTTTTTATTTCGACTTTTTACCGAACGGCCAGTTTGGTAGCTCTGTAGGGATGTCCCTCTCCTTTTTTAAATAAGGTAGGCAATGTTATAAAAACTCTGATACGGCCACCAAGGTATTTTTTGCAAACGTCTGTCGTCGATTCAGAATGTTCTGAATCGACGACAGACGTTTAAAAAAATGTCATTTGGCAAAGACATAAGTGCGTGTCATCCCCACTAAATTCACAGGAACATCGATCACTAATCTCCCTTCGCAAAATTACGAGAACACATTAGCGAGCATAAATTGATGCCTAACCATACATTTGGAACCAATCTAAAAGTAGTTTGATATCGATATCACTCGGCGCGCCACTACCGGGGACCGGGCCGGGGTGTGAGGGTGGGACAAAGTTTCCTCGTGATTAGCAGACGAGCTGCGCTGTCGCGTTACCATACACACGTGCATGTGTTGCTAGAAATTTTAGTTGGAACTGAGCTTAGTTTAGAAATTAATTGATGAATATATTTTATGTTAATTATTAAAAATACTTATCGACATCTATCTTCTGTCCGTCGTAGAACAAGGGCGTTCTTAGAAGCTTCAAGAGATGATTCTGTGGCTACTAATTTTGCCATATTTACTTAACCGTAATTTTTATCTAATCGATCAAGTAAATCTTCCTAACCAGCATCACTCACCTATACTGACAAAATCGACAGATTATTATCGATATTCACATACAGTCGGCACATCACTAGCACGTATGTACAACACAATGCAGATACGCGGAACAACGTTGGGCTATTGGTTGCTTATTTGACGCGCTGTCACCGTGATGCGACTCTAGCGGTTATTTGAATAGTTTCCAAACTGTCTGGTTTTCACATTTCTAGAACGTTCTTAGTGGCTAGTCATGTTGATTATTAGTAGTTCTTTCTTCTTCTTTCAAAGTTTGATAAAGGTAGAAGAGGATTTTGTCTCTCAAGAAATTATCGAGCTGGTTGGTGGAGATCCAATATTTACTTTTAAATCATGCAAATTGCATTAAACTACTGTATGACATGGATAAGACTAAAAACCGACATCGACAATGATATTAAGCTCAATAAGTCCATGACTTCGTTTTTAAAACACAAAGTTCTTAACGCCAACATATCGTCTATATATAAAATCCTGCACTTGATATTATGACTCGCTCATCGCTTCCCCTCAAGCCACACGCTAACCTATAAGGCCGTGTATAGACATCACATACAGAACACAGTTGGGGGTGGCAAGCCAATGATATCCATGGCAGAGTGGTCGCGGCATCAACTTGACTTTATAACCTAAGTAGACGAGGTCGCAGCGAGGGTGGGACTGTTAAGTGCTGGACGGGAATGAAACGTTTATTTAACCGTTCCTCATGCTTTTAGAATTTTTTGTATTACTATGAGATAAGAGACCGCATCGTGTAACTGTTTATGAAAGATATTATTTTTTTTTAATAAAAACTAACAAACTGTATTTATTTGTTTCAGGTAAGTTTGTATCTTCTCTTCTCAGTAAGTATCTCATTGTTAATCTCCGGAACAGTCAAATTAGGTAAATACAATGATTACGTTCAACAGCAGATGTTCAAAAAGTATTAATCTGTTTGAAGCTGCGTATCCTGATTGTATGATATTTTGATATGAGTGATTTGAATGCCGCGTCGCCTCTACATCATTCTGAGCTCTTTGTGTGTCGCAGCACGCATGCGCTCACCGCAGCGGTTAGTTCGGCCGTAGCCTCACTAGTTACACAGGGCCCTGCGACCGGGCGCGATCCGCCCCGCACTTTGTACTCTATCGGTGTGTTGTACGCGTTATACGGTGCTATAGGTACGTGTCACAGCACTAGTGGCGGGCGCGATGATACGAGTGCTGCACGAGTTGGATTGTGTAGTGATGGGGTAGTGTACGTTTGAAGTATCGATGTTTATTGTAGCTTATGTATGAGTAAATAATTTTAAATAGGTATGATATTTTAAGGCTGATTTATCAAGCGTCGTTTTTTTTACTAGCGAATTTTTTTACCATGAAACATTGCGAAATTTATAAAAATATTAGTTTCAATGTTCTCAATCACGTGATATTATGAAAAATCAGTTCGGTTGCAGCGAAGCTGCAGTTACATTAATGTTTTTAGTTTTAACAATATTCTCACAACTACTCGTCAACTATGCGGTGAAAGAGAAAAAAAAACAACTGAAAATCATCAAACACCAGGGAACCCTTTAACGGTTAGACTAAAAACTAAAACAATACTTAAAATGTATGATTTTGATAATCGCACGTTGAGCCAGTGATCTGCCTGATTTTAACAAAATACTTCATAACTCCTGTTGAGCTGAAGCTTTTGTGTACTCTGAAGTATTCAGTGTTTTTCAGAATCAGATATATGAGATTTTCCAATTTTAACTGTAAAGTGCACTGAACGTGAAACGAGGCAACGTAGTTTATTAAATATGAAACATTTATTCACTAGCTTTCCCCGAATTGATTCCCGAACCTGTGATCGTATCTGAATCACGAAAATAACGATTTATCGCATAGCTGGAAATCATACTAAGCTGTTTTAAGATTCAGTATATATAAAATACTTTACCTTCATATGTAAACGCATTAAGGGTTGGAGTAAACACTCAACAGGCTAGCTAATGGAATACTGCGTGTACTACACTAGTATCATCATTTGCCTAGCCTTTTCCAACTACGTTGAGGTCGGCTTCCAGTCTGAACTAGGTGCATTTACATGTAAAACGCTGGTACTCAGCTCCATGGAGCGACTGCCTATCTGACCTCCACAACCCAGTTACCGGGTAACACGATACCCCATGGTAAGACTGGTTGTCAGACTTTCTGGCTTCTGACTGCTCGTAACGATTGTTAAAGATCTATGATGACAGCTGGTCCAACAGCTTAACGTGCTTTCTGAGGCACGGAGGAGTTTCGCTATATGACATAGGTGGTCATCCATCCACGGACCGACCGCGTCAAGCGTAGCTTAACCTTTAATCAATCGACCCATGCGGCTGTTACTTAGCGACAAGCTCCTCGAGTATACTACACTGGTATAATTTCAATAATGTAACCTCTAATTATAATGCATTAAAGCACTTCACATCACTGAAATTACCGCGTGAAAGCACCAACTAACAAGCTCAAATGGCATTAATAGCGCGGCAGTATACGAAAACCAAATACGGGAGTCGACATAGCAAAATATAATGTTTTCGCTTCGCAACGCAACGGATTGCACAAAACCGTACACGGTTCGTACATAAACGCTATACGGTAGCGAATGCGCGATCTATAAATCTAGACTGTGTAATTGAAACATTATAACTCAATAACAGGCCTGTGAGTTCGTTAGTGATGTCAGCTGCCGCGATTTTATCGATGATTATAAAAGGAACCTGTTTGGGGCTATAAAAAGTATGGCGTTAGTATTCAATATATTATTTTTCAGTTTTTTTTTTATTTTTAACTTTAGATGTTAAGTGTATGATATTGATATGTTTATGTTTGCTAAGCTTTTTTTTTTTACTTTATTTAGCATATAAACGTGGGCATTTGTTTTCATCGTGACGCCAGAATTTATTACCGATTTTCACCTCAAGTTGAGAAGATGTGTTTTGGAATCTATCTGTATGAATTTATCAGGTTTTTATCGATATCGACATGATAATAACCCATCCTTACGAATATAATGATATAAACTTTCCAGGGACTAGTCGTATCGCTTATCTTTATAAGTTTTCAATTGGCATTCTTAAAACTATACTGTAAAATTTACCTAAAGCTGTTTTTTTTCTTGATAATTGATGCTTGAAAATAATTTTATTAAATATTACGGGCCAAATTAATACACACTATATTTAGCTAGCTAAATCATGGGGTTCTGTCAACGTCATGATGTTGTCAGAGCTTTAATGTGTAGCATGTGGCGACGCCGACAGACGAATAATATTTTCATAAGCACCGCTTCATATCGCCCGGCCCAGGTGGTGATCGCTATCAAAACTTTGTCATCTATATGCTGCCATCAGATTACTACTAATGCTTCTAAATATGTCACAAAATAGTTGATTATTATTTAATTAAATTTAGTAATGTTTAACGGATCATTAAGCTATGACATATCAAGTTAGCGGCATCGGTTCTAAGCCAAGCCTAGTAGCCGTTCGATGCAAGCGTAATTGCGTTACCGAAGCGCGCCCGCCACGGGGCAAATCTCATTTTTATTAGGGAAGTAACGTGGAAAGAGTGGAAATGACACTGCACCGCGCACTTCCGACCCCTACACGCTTATACAGGTGTCTGTACTCCACCGCCCTGTAATAATGACCCTTATTTAATACGTGACAAAGTACATTTTTGAGTGGTATTGAGTTAATTTGTAGCGCATGCGCAATACGGTGGACGCTTGTGTTGTGTCAGTCGTCAGTCGGGCGTCGGGCGCACTAATGAGTGCACGTGTGCCGCACGATTCGTAGTGCAATAGTGATGTGACGTGTTGCAACATCGATGTATGTAGATACGATCGTGAATTTGTTTGAAAGTGATTAATTTTTTTTTTCTTCGAGTGGATCCAAATGGAATACAAAGTTTGTTTTTAATGATGCTAATTTAAATAAAATGCATTAAAAATAATAACGTATAGATATCGAGTAGGGCAGCTACGGCGCGCCTTCTCGCCGGTCCCGACGACGACGTCTACAGTTTATGTTTTAATAATGGAGGTATTAGCGTCGCGGCTGTCACTCCCGTCGAGCGACGGTACTCTACCGCTACTACTGTCGCCACAAGTTACGCACATCCCGGACAGTTTCTTTTTTATACTTTGAAAGTTATACTATCCCGTATTGCGATTTGTTCTTTAACCTTCAATTATTCGTTTTGAATTATTGAACTTTGACAGATCAAACTTTTTGTGTATACGGTTAGGGCTTATAAATTGTCTTCATGGGACGAATCTATTAGTAATAGATACCAAACCTCCTCTTTTAATGGTAGACGCAAAATTGCAAATGGTGATCCTATCGGACCAATATATAAATTTGCTGAGACATCTCATGAAGGATGCATTCACACCTTGTTTATTCGGACAGAATTTCCGCTTAACATTAAGCCATTACAACCCTACTTTTGATTCATAAACAGTTTGACTCCACATATAATAACCCCCTCTTGAAGAAAGCTTGAGCATTTATGTTATTTGTACATTAACAGATATTCCTTTTTTATAAAACTAAGCGGATAACCGATGTCTATAAGAAAATATGTTTTGTCTTCTTGTTACCCTGTCTTCATAACGTTGCAGCGTGTTGAGATGAAATGCCTCGCCGCTGCACTACACATTGTCTAGTCTATTCAAAAGTAATAACGTTAGCTTCACCCTCCGAGGCTCCTACTCGCTGTATTATATTTTGGTCCACTGAGTTTAATGTCCAATATATCTTCAGTAGACAGATTAGCAATTACATATGTGACTGATTGGCAGAAACCTACTACATACAGGCAAATTTAAGCTCATACTGCTTTCATTTTACGGCAAATTAGATGAATTGATTTTTCTTCAGCTATTTTAGTCATACAAGCCAGTTAGAGCCTCATCATCTTCATCATCATAGGGTGCGATGTTCTGATGAAGTTGGGCGGTCATATTGTTATTTCTCGCGGTTGCAAAAGCCTATCCAATCCTGAACATCATCCACCCATGTTCTCCTCATTCTGCATTTAGCTCTCTTTAATATTAAACCAAGAGCCTTACCTAGGATCAAACCCACGGCCATAATTTGACAGATTATGCTGTTGCTTTTCATAAATCATTGCCCAAAGACTAGAATATTAGTATAAGTCAAGCTAATTTAAAACATAACATCAAAATTATTTATTAAATCATGTGTCTAAATGTTAAGCGCAGTTGTTGATTCAATTTATTGTCGATGTCGCTGTTCGCTTCAGCCAGTAGCTCGTGCACAGGCCGCTCAGCCTGTAAATATAACAGCCTCAGCATAAACCCGGCTGTGTTTGCTCTTATTTAAAATTAGAGTTTTATTACCTATTGCAGTAAATGTTAGCGCAACGACACTTAAAATGTTTTAGAGCACCGTTTACAAACCGCTCGGGATTGATGGTCGCTAGAATTGTCATATGGATAGTGTTGCACTATCAAATTATTATAAAACCAATTGAATAAATGTTATCGATGAAATTGGTATCGACCGTTCCCGACTATAAGAACAATACAACTGAACAGTTCTTGCTTGCTATTTCGCTTCACTAAATCTTATTTGTTTGTTGAAACAAAGGAATTGAAAAAAACTTTTGCAAAATATTGTATATAGCAGCTATACTCTAAGTGTGTTCCGCGGAACCCTAGGGTTCCGTGATACCGCTGTCGGGGTTCCGTAAGAATTTAGAAAAAAAAATCAAAACACCTCTCTCTGGCCGCTCCGCGGCTGCGCGGACTCCGCGGCCGCGCGGAGACAAAACGCTATGAACGTTACTTATTTATTTATTTGTATTTGTAGAAACATGTGTTACAATAGCTGGTACAATATATCATAAGTTTGGTATCAACAATTTTATACTTGTACAACCCGTTCGCTCTAAGTTTGCCGTTCTGTGGAATGCGCGTACCCTCCCCCACGTGACAACAAAACTTATAATGTGTCATAGTTTTACCCAAATATTACAATTTTTATTGTTACAATTAAATAAAAAATATTTTTATATTAGGTTTGGTGACGCTACTTTTCGAACGTCATACCTATCGCCAGCGGCAAACTTAAAACGTGCGGGTAGTATACTTGTGAGCGCGTAGTCTCTTTGATAAAAGCCGCCTCTGAATTAGACGCTATAGTTGTCAACAAGCGACTTTCGACTCTAACTTCAAAGGATAAAGTCGATATTGTTTACAACGCAATTTTTAAATTTCTGTTTTTATTTTTGCTTTTTGTTTATCAAAGGTGCCGACTCGAGTATTTTCGAGAATATTTGAGATCGAGTCTAGGACTAAGTATAAAAGCGTCGCCCGTCGTCAGTTGACGATTAGCGTTCGGAGCGATAAGTTACTGCCTACTTACAAGCTCGCTAGCGAGAAACTAGTGTTCATTGTTTTACTGCCTGCTGTATTCTGTTGTCTCAGTTTTGTACATTTCTTCACCGTAGGTACTAAATTTAGTCTCTTATACGCAGTAACGATTGTGGATTATTTAAACCCCACTATCCTGACGTGTAACATTATAAATAAAGAAGAATGGAACGTTGGCTTAAAGGTGTTAAACGTGTTGCAACAACATCTTCTAATGACGCTGAATGTTCAAAAGCAGTGCGCGCGGAGAATATAGCAACCACCGATTCAGAAGATGATGCCACGACGTCAAGCTCGACGGTTTCAAAGACGAAAAGAAGGAAGTATGATGAATCTTATATCAGTTTCGGATTTGTTGATTCCAACGGCTCACCTCTCTGCATGCTCTGTAGTAAACTGCTTCCTAATAGTTCCATGGCACCTGCCAAATTGCGCCGACATTTAGAAACTGTACACCCCGAGTCTAAAGACAAGAATAAAGAATTTTTTGTTCGCAAAAAAGATCAGTTATTAGAAAGTCAAAAAAATATTATGCATGTAACACAAACTATCAACGAAAAGGCCACGGAGGCATCATATTTAGTTAGCTATCGCATTGCACAAGCAGGTGAAACGCATACTATCGCTGAGAAATTAATAAAACCATGTGTATTAGACATAACAAAATGTATGCTCGATGAAAAATCTGCAAAGCATCTTTCTAATGTTCCGCTATCAAACGATACTGTTTCACGACGAATCCATGATCTGGCAAGCTACGTCAAACAAGAACTAGTTACACGTCTACAAAATACACGATTCGCCTTGCAAATGGACGAGTCGACTGATGTCGCTGGTTTGGCTATCCTGCTGGTTATTGTGAGATATCCATATAAAAGTTCTTTTGAAGAAGACATGCTTATGTGTTCATCGCTGCTTACAAACACTACCGGGGAAGAAATTTTTAATAAAATAAATATATTTTTTGAAGAAAATAATCTCAGTTGGAACAATTGCATTGACATTTGTACAGATGGGGCCAAGGCGATGACAGGTAAAACAGCAGGAGCAGTGTCACGAATTAAAAATAAAGCGCGTAATTGTAGTTCCAGTCATTGTATTCTGCATAGACAAGCACTTGCGATGAAGCAAATGCCGTCTAATCTAAAATTAGTTATGGATGAAGCGGTAAAAATAATTAATTTTATCAAATCACGACCACTACAATCCCGATTGTTCTCATTATTGTGTGAAGATTATGGCAGCAAACATAAAACACTGCTGCTCCATACAGAAGTGCGATGGCTGTCTCGGGGTAAAACTTTAACAAGGCTATTTGAACTTAGAGCCGAGTTACAAATGTTTCTTTCAGCAGATACTTCTTTTAATTTGAAGGACCGTTTGTATGATAAAACTTGGTTGTTCCGATTGTCTTTTATGGCGGATATCTTTCAAAAACTTAACGAATTGAATTTATCGTTGCAAGGTAAACAGACAACAGTGTTTCAGGCCTATAATAAAATAACTGCTTTTAAAAGAAAATTAGATTTTTGGATCATTTGCATTGGTAAGAAAGAAATAGAAAGCTTTACGTTACTCAGTGAGTTTGTTAGCGAAAACGACTCAGTAATGTTTGAAGATGATGTATTTGAATTGGTCCAATATCTCAGTTCGATGCGCGCATCTTTTGAAAAGTATTTTCCCGAAGAACACAATACAAAAATTAAAGTGAATTCATGGATTCATAATCCTTTTTTACCCAACTTGGAAAAGCCTGAAAACATGTCAAACGAGATATATGAATCTCTTTTAGAAATGTCATCAGACACAAGTATGGAGTCACTGTTCAAAACGACGCCTCTCAATGATTTTTGGTGCAGAATCCAAGATGAATATGCAATGCTTGGCCAAATGGCTCTGGATATTCTGCTCCCGTTCCCAACTACATATTTGTGCGAAACAGGATTCTCTACCTACGCAGCCACGAAAACAAAATATCGCAATAGACTGGACGCCGAAGCTGATATGAGACTCCAACTTTCTTCCATCAAACCTGATATCAACCAATTGATGAAAAATAAAAAACAGTTTCATACCTCCCACTAGTTAGATTTTTTCTTTTTTAATGTTTTCTATTGTTGTCGTTGCCAAGTGGTGAAGTAAATAATAATTAGTAACTGTTAGATTGTACTTTTATTATGCTGATTAATAAAAAATACACTTATAAAAACAATTGTTTTATTGTAGGGTTCCATCAAGTATTTTGCTTCCCAAAAGGGTTCCGTCATTTAAAAAGTTTGAGAACCACTGGTATATAGGAATGCTATTTTATTTTTTTTGGCATAATTCTTCATAAACATGACATGTGTCATACTTACTATTCCAGTTGCGCTTGATTTGCACTCTAAATAATTTATTGGGCATCCAGACGAAAAATATCATTTTTTTCAAATGAACCAAGCCACTAGCATGGGATGTCAGCATTCTATGCTGACATCGGATTTGCGTTATTAAATTCCTCTGAAAGTTTCGAATGTATTAACGAATTTTGCAGTTCGTCTACTACGTTTTACATATGTGATCGTTCGTAAAGTTCTAAATGAACTAGTGCTGTAAACTGTGCAGTGTATAGTTTGCTTATTGATTTTCTCTGCACAATTAAGGGATGCATTTTTGATGCCTCGCACTGGATAAGTGTTGCGGAGCCGTTGGCGGTATTAAAACTTGCAATGATGATTTATTTACAAGCTCCAGCAGTGCAGTTGGGGTAATTTGGTTAAACGCGTCGAAACGAATTCTTGCCAAAAAAGTTATAAATTTCTTTTTCTTCCAAAAACTCGAGATTCACTGGGTTTACATCAAAACGGCCAGTACAATATTCTCAACAAGCATTTACAGCGCTAACCCGCGGTGGAAATAATTTATTTTAATTACAACACTTAAAAATCCAGTTTAGCGTACATCTCCATTAAGGCGGCCACCACACCTCCCTCGGGAGCTGTGTTTGTACTGTTTGTAATTTACCATGCGACATTTAGCGGTGCAGCGCTTCTTTAACTACCAGTAGTTTATTTGCACTTGCAGTGCTATAGGATTCTTAGAAAAGTCTCATTTTATTTATGGAGTTTACAAGAAGAAAAAGTAGCTCGTACCCCGGGTGAAATATTTGCCTGACTGGGTCTTACTGTCCAAGATGCTCCGAGAGTTTAAGTATTGTCACTCGATGAGGTTATTTTACTGCTGAAGACTCATTTTTATAAAAAATATCATCAACATAGAGTCTGAACAAACGTGTTAACGATATCTTTATTAAATCTGTTATCTCAGACCGGCTTGAACTGAAAATTAAAAACCTTAAAAAAACGAGAATGTCAAGATTGACACTCTTAACCGCGCAAAGAATGTACCGCTGAGCTCTCGCTGAAAGCGCCACACGGCGGCCGGGCCGTCCAATACGTGGCTTTATGGCTTTCTGTGCGTGCCGCGGCGAAGAGCTTCGTGTTTGTTAATTTGCCACCACTCCTCCCCTCTCCGTCAGCCCCCCCGTAACCCCTCACACTCCATCGGAGCCCGGAATACACGGAACCCGGTTGCGGTTGCGCCTGTTGCGTTTTAATTGTCCCCTGACCACCTATAATGTGCTGAGCTCTTTGTAAGGTCTCGTGTCGGTTGCTATGGTCGTTTGCTCGCCATTTTTTCTTTGTCTTATGTGGTTTATATTGAAATTATGTATGACATCTTTAAGGATGCTACTACAGTTACTACTACTCTTTAATACTGAGCTGCTGGGTTGCACCAGAAATGGACTGGTCTAAAAAAAATACTAAAAGTATAACATTTTAAATTGAAGTCGATGAAAACTAGGTTGACAACATAAATATATCAGCCAATACAAAGACCAAATGAAAAATACAATCGTATGAATATGATATGTGTTTTTTGCGCAGCTACTACCGTTTTTCCCTGAACACCGTGTGTCTATGAAAGCGGATATCGTTTATTACTTTTCCATTTGATCTGTCGTTCTCACTATTGGCGTACGGCTTTAGTTCGACTCGTTGGAAATTGTATGGTAAATGCATATGGAGCTAACGTGAAAATAGAGCGATATTTGTTAATTATATCGATTAATCGGATCGTCCGGTATCATTTTTATCGATGTATGTTTGTATTGGTCTCTCGATTGGCTGACATGAAATGTATTTGAATAATCTAGGGACATATTTACATGAGCTAATACCGCAAACCGCTATAAACCACGTTATTAATAAATCAATTAAAATTTGGTAAAAACGGTTTTTACAATAATTCTGAATGTGGTTCGTATGTGCATTTAATGGTTCAATAATTTCAAATCATTTAAAATTAAACAACATGATTAAATTTAATGAGATCAAAACACACAAATTATTGTAATTATTATGATTCCCACAGAGTTATGTATGAATGTTGTGTGTTTATTCAAATTGAAGCACCTACGTGAAAGCGTCCAATTATTTCAATAATCTACGTACTCTGCTAATAACTTTAATCGATTCAGTACAAAAATAAACACTAGAGGCGAGCCTATCGAGTGGGCAGTTTTTCAGGCGACCAGCGGCCGCCGGGCGCAGCTGCTTTGACGGAACCCGTTCAATTATGCCTAACGACCTAATTGACGCTTTTTTAACTTCACATTTGAATTTCCGATTTTTTCTACGTGATCGGACAATTTTATCGATATGTCATTTGAAATTTAATTGCCATCCTTTTTTTGGCAGTTAGATTTGTCTTTGCTTAAAATAAAAAAAGTATTTAAAATTGAATCACGGGTCAAAAATATATAATTAGATTGACAAATATTAATATTAGTAATCTAATATATTACATCTATATAAATCTACAGTGTGCGTTTTAAAACCTATAACATAACCACACGAAAACAAATAAACAGCGTTCCACGTAAATTATTCGAACTATTAAATAAAACTTATCTCGCATTATTAACTTTAATAGCGTCATAAATACAGAAATAGTCCAACAAGTGCGTGTAAACCAGTCCGGCTCCAGAATACTTACATCAATTAGTTTAATGCGCGCACCGAACACGGCTCGATTCATCCGTCGCGCTCCTGGCGCAGTGGCGCCCTCTTAATTATTTATGAGTTGAGAGTATAAAGTGCTCCCTCCGAGACTGAAGGAGAATGCGCCTCCGCCGACAGCCGCGCTAAATCACGCGCCAATTGACATCAACCCGAGATAAAATGCTCTGACGCGGACACAATGGATTGCGCATCGATACCGATACCCCATACCTGCGTGTACGGTACGCATCACTACTTTGTATTCCAGGAGAGTTCAACTTATTTAACATTCGGAAATTGAACGGTGAAACGAAAAGTGAGGGGAAAATGTTGAGTGTTGTGTTCGCGCGAACAGCGCTAGTGTTGTGCCTGTGATGTGCGTTTAGTGTGCCGTGATGGATTACCGGGCCCCACCCCCCGTGATGAGCGTCGGCCCGCCGTACTTCCCGCATCCAGGTAAACATGTGCTTTTGTAGTGCTAAAGATTATCTGTTATTGTATTACATTTGCTTTCCGTAAACTTTTGTGTTGAATTATCCATTTTTATATATTAAAAAAACCGTGTAAAAGACTAGGGATTCCTAAATATCAGTTTAGATAAGTATAAGGTATATCGTTTAAGTTCCCTGACAGCTCTCAGTACGCAAACCCGTAGCTATAAAGATAATTATACAAGTAAGGTCGGCGCGATCCCCCGTGGCCTGGGGGTCGCCACAGACGGGTTAATTGAGCGGCTCGAGAGCAAAATGTCAACCGGACCGGTGATGGATGACGTGCCGCGGAATGTTCACGTCCACCTCACGGATTGAGACCGCTCGGCTGGACTTCAAGAGGCACTTCTGTGATCTGTTGACAATTCATAATATTATTCTGAAAATATGTACTTTTTTTGAGGAAATAAGGTGATTGGAATGAGAATTTATAAATGCAGCTTGTTATATAGAGACAAAATAATTGCAAGAGTTATGATACCGTCCTATGATTATAAAGCGCATCTTTAAACTGACTGATATGTTTGTATTGTAATCTTCTACGTACACAGATAGATCGGCGAACAATCCTTCCTTATTCAGAAAAATCCCAAAACACAGCAGTTAGGTTACGGTACAAGTGGAGTTTCGCAATAAATAGTTAGTATCTGCGGCGGGGGTTGCGACCCGGCCGGGACCGTCTCGTAACCCCGCGATACCATCGTCACCCTATCGAGTTGCGCGCGCACGCCGCCGTCCCGACTCCTTGTTGCGCGTGCTTAAGACATAAGCGATTAGCGGGGAACGAACTTTTAAGGGAGATGGATTCTTTAGGCGTTTCTGTGTCCGGCTCTTTATGAGGAAACTGGAGCTATGGTTCTTATTACTTCTCCAATATTAAAGGTATATCATATAGTATCATAAAGATATCAGAGCGCGAGTTGAACCGCGGGAAAAAGTTATAGAATTAATGATATCCTTAGATACCTACAATCATCACACATATAAAATGCTTTGTCCTGAATGACTGACGGATCAACGCACAGCCTAAACCGCTGAACGTAGAAACCTGAAACTTGCACACTCACCCTTTGTATGACGTAGGCATCATTTTCGGAAATTCTACCCCTCAAGGGGTGAAATAGGGGTCAAAGTTTATATGAAACTCTGTATTTTTTATTTGAATTCGTATGACCCACGCGAGTGAAGCCGCTGGCGGAAAGCTAGTCCTGCAATATTATACAATCATGACGATTACAAAATAATCGCTCCCACTAACAACCTGTTAATACGCTCGCTTCCTCCCCTCGCTTGGGCCGCAATGAGCGGCGCGAGCTCCCGGTGGGTGGCGGGGGATAACGGTGCCGGTCGGAAATGGCCGTCAGATTTGTCGCGCCCCGCCGGCCCGCCAATTACCGCCCCGCGATAATTTATATGTAACTTTACTACGTACCGCAATGATTATGTTGTGGGTAATGCGAATTTCGGGAACTGTTTTACCTATCTCCGTGTATGGATCTGATGGCGCAGTGGTGGTTACGTTAAGGTTGTGATGAGGTGCTGTGCTGGGATATATTAGGTGATGATGTGACTGGGTTCTTACTTCCAATCATGCATAAAATAATAAGAGATGAAAAAGATGAGAGATGACATACAATATATCATCATCACCCTATTTTGTATAGTCCACTGTTGGATAAAAGCCTCCCCTAACTTGTGCCCTACATATCTTCCAACAATATTCCATAAGACCTAACTAATGTGAGTTTGTTTATTTAACCGATTTGATGAAATTTGATATGGAGATAGGCGGGATCCTAGACACTCCTATCCCATCCTACTTTACGCATACAGAAAAAAGTTACCTGCAGCGGTCTTGAGACGCAGGTGATACTCTGGGAAACATCTAGTTCTATACTAATATACTACACAGTCATACAAATCACCCTAACAGATCGCATTCATACAGAAATGTTGAAGCCCGGCCTTTCCAATGGAATGCCTGATACGCGTCCATTGTTGGCCAAACATTGTTTGTTAAATTAGTGTGATGTGTTTGCAGTGGCTGCAACAATATAGGATTAATATCGGTGAACCTGATGGATATGTGGTTATCATGATGCTATTTGCATGATGATAAGTCAACATTATATGATGTTCACTATTGATATAATCCGAGCGCATGTTCGTAATTCTTCTCTTCCTAAACGGCTGTAAGGGTTTTGATAATTTCTATTTCGAGAGTGTGTGTGTTTGTTGACTACAGTTGGACGTGGTAGTTAAAGCTGTTTGTCAACATTTACTTAATTTCTATAACATGTGAGACACAACCAGGAATGGCTTGTGCCCTCTAAAATAAATACCTAGTCAAGAGACAAGAAATATTAGTAATCCAATTAATAATGGTCGAATCGAGACCAGCTTTTCCCAATAAAATAAACAATCTATATCTGCTTGCTACGTGAAAAGGCGCTGCCAAAACCCTACCCTATCTTACCACTGGTTACTTTAAGACTATTTGAATAAGATTATCCGGATCCGCTGGTCTACTCAGTGCCCTACCCGTCCGGTTAACCTTATAAAGCGTTGCGGATATCCTTATCCTGCGGATCGTGGGCTGTATAAAAATATCGGGATCTTGGGGTCGGACTTTGCGGGGGAACACTACAGCTAAGCGGTGACTCGACTGTTGCTTATTGTTACTTAAAGTAGTTCTTTCGGCGATATACTTATGTTTTCTGTAGGTAGCTTTCTAAAAATATTATAGGTTTAGGGAATCACTGTGCATTCAAGGCGGATGGAAAATACTCTCTGGAAATTATTTTCAGTAGACAATGTTTACAACAATTCATCTAAATGCGGATAAATGTTTGGCCACTGGCTAAAATTAATTTTAATTTAATCATTAGTCAGGAGACTAATAAATTGATAAGCTACTGCACCAAAAGATCTTGTCGCTTTAATCAGATGTGGTTAAATATAAGCACTAGTTTAATTCTATTCGAAGCTTCTTTTATCTGATCCGCCATAATAAGTAGTAAGGATACCTTTACTGATACCAGATACTATTTGTGTACAATACAGTTCTTCACTTAAATCGATCCTCCGGACACAAAGAGCGCTCTCCCGCAACCGGAGCGAATCTCAATTCAATCTGCTCGCTCCCCTCTATCAATCAAATCATAGCGCCGATCGAAAAGCGCCGTGTCATCAAATCAAAACAGTTGAGCGGACGCGTTAATCTAATAATATAGTGACGCTTATTTATCCACTCAGCCGGGCGACGACACCCGCCCAACTTTTAATTAAAGTTTGACGAACAACCGGCACCCACGTTAACCATTCCAAATTATATAAAAATACATCTAAAATACTCCTTACCACCCAAACAATAAGAATGCCAACACCACGAAAATCGACCCTGAAGTCGGCGCCGCAAATCACGTATTACTCCAACAAACAACCCTTAGAAATCTCGATGAAATCTGTGTCTGTGTAAATTGTACTTTAGTGTTGCCACCACTGGGTTCACTTTCAAGTGACGCCGTTGACGCGGTGCGCCCAAATGGAAATTGATTCGCCCCGAAACGTAAGGTCGGAAGCGGATCGTGCACCATCCGATTTAGCCTGGCCTCTCGACGGATGGATCGGTCACCCTCTGTGGCGCGTTACAGTAGCTCTGCGGGGAACGCGGTAGCTCAGCTTAGGGTAGCAATTGTCGGGGTTTGTTAGGTATGTATGACGCTGCGGTAGTGAGGGGCTCGGTACTCCCGAAGCGGCGAGGGTGTACGATTACTAACAGTAATCGCCTTGATCCCAATGAAGTTGGTAACAGACTGCCGCGCCTCGCGCCCTTAGAGTAAGTGTACAACAGATAGGACAGTTTTGTTCCGTATAGAAAAAAAAAACCATCTTTAGGGAAATTACTGATGTGATGGCATGACACATTTTAAAGATAACTATTTCCTTCGAACTGAAATAAAATATATTTATTATCCTGAGGCAATAATTCGCTGACTAGTACTTTTTAGTCGGTTAAAAAAATACATACGCTTACATAACTTATACAAGGTTGCATTTCCGGACAATCATATTATGAAAATGATTGCAGTTCAGCCAACTTGATAGCAGACAGACTTGATCATTCAATCTCCTCACTGTTATTGCCCAGTCTTTAGTGAGGCGCAACATTCATAGGAGTCCAAATATCAGTGACGCAACAGTAACATGTGTAGGGCGGGCGGGGAGGTGCGCCTGTAATGGAAATCCGCAGACGTTACACAAAGCCGGTGGCACAAGTGACGAGCTGCAGCGGAGCAGATAAATTGTAAACATATTATACAGGATTTATTGTTGTCCTCACAGAGACGTGGTGGTTGTAGGTAGAATATAGCCATCTATTTATTGCGTGCGCGTCTGGCAAGTTCAAACTGAATAAGATTAAATAATGCGTTACCATCGATACGCTGCGTTATTTAGTTAGTTAAGTTACAGTAGTGCAAACAAATTGACGAGACGATGTTTACTCTTTTTTTCCTACCACAACATCATCCTGACACTGCATCTATATTTGTAGTTTTGCCATAAACATGCTAGAAAATAATCACTTTAAAATTCCTGGTCCAATACATCCAATGGGAGTTTAAAATGCCAATAAGACAGACGTGTGAACCCGCCGGCCGCCCTCACCTCGGTCGGTGGCGGGGCTGGCGGGGCGCAACCCCGGCCGGTCGAGAGCGCCAACTCCGCTCTATCACTCGCCCCCACACTACCCCTAGATAGCTACTCGTACACAGCGACTGCACGGTAAATAAGGCTTAGTAGGACCACTTACACTAGCGATCGTGAACATTGGTAATTTGTTGAGAACACTCGAAGTTTGTTTGTTTTAGATATAAAAACGTTTGGGAGCCATTATCGCGTTCATCATCGTATTGCTGCCTCCGTTATCTTTGCATATTAAAAAAAATATGTCTGTCTGTCCAAAAGAGACTTTATAGCTGAGGAACTACTTAGGATTATTTGATACGAAGAATTTTATTCAGGATTTAAATTAAGTCGGATAATCTTTAACACCTACTTACCATTCTCTGGAAGAAATAAGGTGGTAGTGTTTTGACCTAACCTTTTCCATCCTGAACTAATGTGATAATAATTATTAAAAACTAAGCTTATGTTATTGGGGTGGACGTTCTGCGGTAGTAAATACTCTGTGGAGGTATATTCGAGCAGACAGACGGACGTATTTGTGCAGGGGATGTTGTTATACTTACTAATTGATTCGCGTCTCGCCGAGAGCCAGTACGATGAAATATCGACAGATGTAATGAAAGTGTTGTCGTTTAATACATATGAGTACCGGGGCGTTTCCTTGTTCATAGGGTTGATACCATGGCAGACTGGAACAGACCTTTTTTATTCATTGGTCTTTTGAATATTCACCACAAACTTATTTTTTTAATTTTAGTTTCAGTCTTACTGTTTCAAATTTTTCATTTCAATGATAATACCGCAACAATTACATAACTGCATATGCTTTTATTTGGTATATTTTAGTTCTGTAGTATGAAATCTCATTTCACTCTCATCCCTCATCAGAATCGTCGCCTTGTTTAACTTCACCGCAGCGCACGTTAAGTTTAAACAAAACTTTGTAATAAACACGCGGCTCTGTTTATTTGCCTAAATTTAATCACGCATAAACGCAAAACAAACACTCATTAACGGCTACCAACCTCTGCTTAAACGTTATTTTCTTATTAAAACGTCAAAAGCACGGTCTCCCTCTTTTTACATAATCTGAAAACAGTAATTACTACGCCACGTACCTTCAAGAGTCGGCTAATGATCCGATAAAAGTATATTTAGTTCGTCATCGCCCTCCAACGCGTTTTATTTCTAAAAACAACCGGTCCCGACCGCGTTAAAAACATATAAAAATGTTAGTTTAAAGCTATTCTTGACGCGTGATTAGAACCACATGTGGACTTGATTTCAAGCCAAACGAGTAGGTATGTGGCAGCTAAAACCGCTGTGACTGTTGAGCAATTTATTGTGATGAAGAAATGTTGGGTTTTCATAGTAGATTTATTAATATAATGATTGTATTTTGACTGTAACCAATTTATGAATATTATTTTAAACGTCACATTATTAGATCATTATTATTGTTTTATTACGAAAGGAAATAATTGAAAATTCAAAAAAGGTTATTCAAAGCTTCCTTTGATCAAAAGAATCTGTATCATCCCTAGCGCCAACACGTACGCGCCCAACTGTTAATAACCACTCACACATACGCAAACGCGTTGCCAGCCAATTAGTGCGGCGCGAATCCGTCAGGGTTGTCGATATTATCTTAAGCGTATACTCGTTACAGATTATAGCCTATTACAGATTATGAAAACCGGATTATTCCTCTGCTCTTAAATACTGAAGGATAAAAGGATAATTAAATATTCTTCTTCTAGTTTTTATGGGAAATTGAATCTGTTTTCATTTAACAGTATTTATTTTGTAAATAAATTAAGTGGGAACTTCATCCAATGGTATTGGGTTAAAGTCATGAATAATTTAAAACTAGCAGAACCCCCGTTCTACGTTGAGTTAAACAAATTACTGTTTCGTGCTGAAATGCTGTCTCTTTGTAGCTGTGAAGCTGGTTTTCTTTTTAACTGATTTCGAAAAAAAAAGGATAGAAGACTTGTGAGATATTAAAAGCATTGGATGAAAAAATAATTCAAATAATCGAATAAATTCAACTCACTTGGTACACCCTGCAGGGCTTAGGCCGTGGTCTTTATTTACCCACATTTTACATATGGCAAGGCTATTACCATTTTCTTATCTTTTATCCATAGTAAAGCGTAAAACTAAGAGAATACTAGTTGACAAAAAAAATAACATATAGTTTTCCGATTGGCGATAAAACAAGACATTACGTAATATTATCAGACCAACTATTATACAGAAAATAATCCATACGTAGGTGTTAAAACACCGCCGGTTTTAACACCTTCCAGACGTTGCCTATCTGCGCACAGTTATCTAATCTATGGCCGTAGAGGAGACGCGGCCCCGGGAGGTTGACTTCTCTACTCAAATTAGCGCTTCAGACTGAATTAATTGCCGCTCGCCGCTTCGGTGACAACCCTCGAGCAGGGCTGCCGCGTCTACATTTACCGCTAGTGACTTTGAATGCATAATTAAAAATTTATTCGGGTACTACCTTGTTTCATTTTATTGTTTTCTATTTTATTAGAAGTTGAAATGTAACAATGTTTTTAAGTTTTTGTATTTTTTTTGTTACAGGTAAGAATGCTGAAAATACATATAAGACAGGTAAAGGGAATTTAAAACTGAAAGGTATCGTGAAAGCTAATATAACTTTTCCTCTCGCGGTACATCGATAGACTAGCGTATTTTTACTATAAAACAAATCACAGCCTTGTCATAGCAAGGTAGCGAAGACAGGGTTGAAAGCGGATCAGTTTTATAGCGACCCGCCAAGTATTAAATCCTTTAGTAGACCTTTGTAGACACTTATACTAGGGTACGTGCATTGTCCGATCAATACGCACTTTGTTTTTTTTTTTTTTTTTTCATCAAATACCTCCTCCCGCCGAGAATGGGCCGGGAGGAAGTGTCAGAGTCTTACTGACTAAGACCCATCGCCCATTTGTAATGAAGATCTTCTAGACTCTTCCGGATATTTGTCGAATCATAAATGAGACACCAATCTTCTAGCCACAAAGCATTAATGTATTTAATGAGCTTTGACACCGCTTCGGGTGACATTTATATCCGCATTATAAACAACATTACAGGTCTATAGGATATTACTCTTTACCCCATAGGGTAATTGAAAAAGGCATTACGGAGTTTGATGACAATCCCACCATGGTTGGGTCGTGCAGTGACCGTTATTTGCGACTGGATAAGTTAGTGTTTGTGATTCCCGTAGACTCATTGACCACGGGACGCGGACATGTCACACCTCTAACCGTGGTCTCGTCAAGACTAGATTCAATTTATAATTGAACTAGATTTCTTCCTATAAATTAGGTTCAATTACAGCTATCGACCATATCTACCAATCAGTACACAAAAATTACATCTAAATCGGTGAAACAGTTTAGGAGAAAAATTACAAGCGCATCAGAATTCTAGAGATAAAATTATGTGTCTGCTGTTGTTTGTTTCTAGCTCAAAAAATTATCTATGACGGTTCCTTAAACGTGCCGAAAAGTATGAGGGTGTTTGTTACTCTTTCCCGCAAAAGTACTAAATTGATTTTGATGCAATTTGGTACACACCTAGTAACGTGTACAAATAATACTATGCAGAATCCATTCACACGTATCAATTTAATACATTACTACAGGCCTTCCAACAATTAGGTACAACAAAACGCGTAAACCTCCAATCAGAGCCACCAGTCGTAATCAAATATTTAAATGAACATGATCTCGATCCACATGGTGATGTGGACGGTGATGGTGTGAATTCTATTCCTGTTAGTGATGTTCCACGCGGCCGTCATTCACCGCAATTGACCCCTGAGATTAATGTGCCCCCGCCACTTGCTTATGCGAATAAAGCTCCTGTCTGACTTGAGCGAGCTGAATATCTTTTGGTGCGACACAGAACACTGGTTAAGTGTTTTATTTTAGAAAAAAAAAGGCATATTTCTAAGCCAATGTAATTCTATCACGATACTTTCGTTACAAATCTGAAAAAAAAGTATGAAATTATCAAGTATACTTTGTAATGATTGCTTAAAAAGCTGTTTAAAAATCGAACAGTTTCTTTTTTTTTATGTAATCTATAATTTATGCTTCGATTTTTCATACAGTCAATTCAAACCTTGAAACTTTAATCATTACATATTCTTGACATATTAACCACATTCTACAGTAATTAGCTAGCTCCACGATCAAGACGTTTCGTCGCTGTTTAACGTGTACGCTTACTCATGTTCCGCGTAGCTCCTATTGACCCCCCAATTGACCTCTAAGATTAATGTGCCCCGCGCTAGCCTATTATACGACTTCGGGTCGCGTTCTACGAGTGCCGTCATCGTCTAAACGCGAAGGTTGGTCTTTGGGTACGAATGTGTTTCATGAATTTAGAACTAATTGAGTTTGTGATACTCCTTGTTAATTCTTTTAGTTCTATATAAAGGATATTAGGGGTCAGGGTAATTGATATGCTTCTATTGAGGAATAAAAGTCAGACGGAGAACTAATAAATGAAAGGGTACAATGAAATAGGTATCAATCTTATAACCTCTGATACATTCACCGCTGGGCATAGGTCTTCAAAAGCATTGCCGAATCTGGGCGCTGCCTGCATCAATGGTATGCCTGCTAACGGGAGTCCACATTCTTCACCCACAATTTGTCTAAATCTCTTTTATTATACTCTCCTATTGGATTTCTCTAGAAATAAGCTGTCCTGACCGAAAACAAAACCAAAAAAATAATCTTTTATCTTTTGGTCTTTTTTTGGCGTGTTAATTTTTTTTAATAAATAAAACAAATATCCCTATGTATCAAATCGCCTCATCCGATATTCGTACGCTTAAACTACAATGCTTATAAGTATCGGCATGGCAACTCCCGGTGGGTGTTTAATTTAGCTAACGACACAGCTGCGGTGGAATCGCCGTCCTAATGTGTTCCCAGCTCAGGTGGGATCAGACTAACAGCCGACCATTGAGGTTAGCTATAACAATGACATAGGGTACCTTAAATTAGTACACAAAGAAATATGGATTGTATGTCGATTTTCATTGCCAGTGTTCGAGCTGCTCGCTTCCTTTGCGGGAATGAACAAAATTGTATACAGATATTTTTTCGGATAGGGTTTTACAAGGGAGGCTTTCATCTTGAAGTCGCATAGTACTTATTCACAGTATAGGGAGAATAACAGGAGGGGCTGTAAAATAATGCTACGATTTTTTTTATGGCGAAATACGAAATTTAGCGATTTCATCATCACGCTGAAGGACAGTGAAAATTAAAAAAATCCATTTACTTGGGATAACCATCCTTTATACATTCAGATCCCTGGCTAAATAACCGGTCAATATTGTTATTTGAGTATCAATGACTGTCGTTCGAGTAGTCAGAAGTCTGATAACTATTCCGATCTCAGACTACGGGTATTTAGTCCAGTATTTGAGTTAGGAAGGTTAATCAAAATATATCCAATGCCATACACAGATCATTACACTTGCTCAAGCATTTACCTTGCCTTTACCCTACAGAAGGCGTAGTAAATAGGCCGTTGACGATGAAGATGATGATTAGGTATGGGAGACAGCCTAGCCTTTTCTAGAAATGGAGTTCGATGCACCCAACAATACCAACTTTTAGATACCGACTGCCCAATTCCTAGAATCTCCAATAACAACATTAAAGGCATACTATTTCGCCTTACACAGGATACGGCCGCCTATAAACGTGATAGGCATGCCTGTTTCCGCGTCCATCCGCCGCTACCATCAGCTATGTTGTGAACGATTCGCGAAACTATACGGTCTATTAAGGTCCCGTCTATTATCAGTTTCTGTGAAGGTGCTGCTTGGTTAGTAATAAGCCTTTCTTCCCGGGGATGTGACGTATACTCTTTTAAGTGCAGTGCTGTGAGAATCGGTAATTCTTATGCGCTTTTATCGATTTCTGGTATTTGATTGATAGAAGTGATGGGTATACATCGATCATCGATATGGTCCTGAAGTCCAGATATACTTATGTTTAAACTGAACGATTAAATTATTTTTCCGTCTTTTTAATTCTTATACTAAGCTGATGAGTTTGTTTGTTTGAACGCGCTGATATCTGGATCTAACAGTTGGATCCGATATAATATTTTAGTTTTTCATAGCCCTCAAATTGAAGAGGGTTGGTTACAGACTGTGACCGTTACGAGACATGGAAAAAAAAAGTATGTATGGGTGGGTGATATGACGCGGTGTCTCGAGAGCTACAAAAAGAAAGCCGCGGGGCACAGCTAGTCTAAATATAATACTACTTCTGCAGACACAGATGAGTAAGATACATCTGATTGCATATGCGTCCGTGGCGCCATAAGTAACAATTGAGCGGGGGCACATTGATCACGGGGTCAATGGCGGGGTCCGTGCGAGCGACGACCAGGGTCTAGCTAATAGATGCACGGGTGTAAGTGCCTGGAATACTATTAAATGTTCGTTCACAAGCTTGTATTACTATCTTGGTTAGCTGAAATATACAGTTTTTAATGCTGCTGTATTATAAAATAATTTATGGTAGAAAGTTTTCTTCATAGACTAGAAGTTGAGTTACTTCGTTGTAATCTTGCTACACCTTGACAGTGTTGATATTTTTCTGGAAGCATATTTTCGCAGCGCAGTTTTATGAACATATTATGTTTGTTTATAATTGACTTACTAGCTTGATGGAGGTTTTCTTTCCAAAATAATCATAAAATAATAAAAAAAACCATGAAGCTGTGCTTTACGAGGTTTTCACTGCACGGCGACGATATGGAAAAATATTAAAGAGATAAAGAACGATATTTTTTACTAAACGTTCCGCATCAAAATCTTCACAAAAAGTGTTGCGTTTTCCTAAAAGACATGCGGTTTGGCGTAGAACCTCAGTTTTTGAATTCGGTTAAAATAGCAGTCAGCCATGTTGTGTGCTCCCCGACACGTCATGTGAATACCACACTGGCTCGTCGTATTTAACTAAGTGTGAACATAATTACGGGAGGGTAGCTACAGCGGGGCGGTTGAGCCATCCCATTGATATACGCAGAAGTTCAACTCGTGTTATTTACATATGAATGAAAATTAAATTCTTTAATCTTATCAGATAAATGTGCAAGTGCCCTCTCTCTCTCTCACACTCAAAGACAAGCAAACTAACATTTGATTCCTACCTAAATCGGGACTACTGTTTATCATTAGTACCTTGTCAATGCTTTAAGGGCCAAGTTCACTGAAAGATGGTTACGTAATCAGCCCGTTAAACAAAACCGCTTTTTAACCAGGAAGCTGGTTTGATAATCGACCGTTTCAGGAATAAAAATCTGAAATAATACGTTACGCATCGAAAGTTGGACGTTTGAATTTATGATAAAAAGCAATTTTAAGTTAATCGGACCGTTATCTTGTCGGTGAACCTGGGCCTAAGACACTCATATTTCGTAAACTTGATAATCTTATGCTAGTTCTTATGGATTTTGATAAGATTATGAAGATTATCAGGATGGAAACTTCTTTATAAACAAATGCGCTTTTTTGCGGGCTATTCTGGCTATGCCTTTATTTTAAGGATCCTCGGAGGCATAAAGCATAATACTAAAAAGGTGAAAAGATGTTTTTCTACTTTTAGAAATAAAGCAATAAAATATTAGATTTGGTTTCCCGATTGTTGGGTTGTTGTCAAAAAAAAAAACTTGTTTAAAATTTGACTTCTTTATTTAATTGTTGTGTGACGCGTGGCGGTGGGAATCGCGGCCGCTGTAGCCGCCTGCCGTTGACGCGCCTCCGTAAAAATGTATAAATACGCAATGAAACGGCACTTTTGAGTTCAAACATGCGGCAAACGGCAGCTGGCGTGCTTCGCATTGGTTGCTGTAATTATATCGAGCTGTTGTAATTGGTTTAGAAGGGGTGTACAATGTACATCCGTGTTAGTGACAGCTGTCTGCTGTCACTAATCGATACTGCTACGGAAGAGTGAAATAACTACCTAACTCCAAACTGCTTTGTGAAATTAAAAAAATCCACAAATCGATTTCTACCCGACCCACTAATCGAGGTCAATTTCTTATGTTTGTGATCACTAGACCACTGAGGAATTGTCTCTGAGGTAACAGGTCTTGTATGCCTCTGGTAATGTAGATGTAGCCGACGGCTACTTAAGACGACGACTACCGCCAATGACCTTGAGCAAATGGGCGGAGCTTGAGCTTCCCCCCCGCGACCCCGCAATGCACACCGCACGCTTGTCATTTTATATTTTGAAGAACTTTGACGGGTGACCATAATATTATGTAGAGATTCTAAGGACAGTCGCATATTGTATTTTGATATGCATGTCTAAGATATAAAAATAGAAATACAAATAACATCTGTCTGAGTAATACTTCGAAACACTAATTTTAAATTTCCAACACCCACTGCATACTTCGTTTGCCAGAAAAGCAAAAATATTTTCAATTTCTTTAATCTGCAAAACATATTTATCGATCTGAATTGTTACAAGTTTCAAGAAAAAATTCTGACAACTAGCATTCTTGAATTAATCCGCTGTGAAAGATGGACAGACAGACAAACAAAATCGCACCATAGGAGTTAATTTTTAGGCCATATTGGTGTCCATTTTGAGCTCTTCTAACAGAAATGCACGCAAGTTTTTTTCATATTTGCATTTTACGACATCTGCTGCTTCTCAAATAACTTCAGCTCATCTTCACTTGTACAGGAAAATCGCATTAGTTTTGTAAGGAGAGCCTGGAAACCAGTTAATTAGTCCGACATTTCTGATCCATCTGTAAAGTGTCCGACCAAACCTTTGGCATCAGCTTTGGCCAAACCATCAGCTTTGGTTAAAATTGGCCTAAGTTTTGACACCAACAGAACCGAAATTGAATAATCTATTACGTTTGCAGGTAGTTTTATTTATATTATTAAGTTGATACACCGAACATATTAGTAAAAAGTCATTGTGGCTTCTTTGCTAAGGCACCTGCATCTCATTTATGAGTATGCAGATTCGAACTTCGAAACCTATAAATTACGAATCTGACTATTCCAAAGTTTTACATGCACTTTTTTTAGTATAACTTAGACACCATTGACTAACGGTGAAGGAAAACATCGTGAGGAAACCTGGACTACACGGTCTGAAATCACCAATCCACCTTGAAAAAGCGTGATAATTAATGCTAATGCATGTCTATGTCATACCCAAAAGTGGGATAGTAAAGATTCCGATTATGACCAGGATTTTTAATTTTTTTACCTTTCATGAACAATGGAAATTCACCCGTTTTAGGCCTAATTTTGAAAGTGCCGCAAAGCAAAAAATGAATGCAAAAATAAATGTGCTAAATTCGGATATAGACTTTGTCTGTATGAGAATTAGCTGTTACATTTTCAAGCACCAAATTTGTACGACCCTTTTCCACGGTTTCATGCATTATTGAAGAAATAAAGTAATGGAAAAAAGTCCTACCATTGTATGGCATTTCGATAATCTTTTAGAAAGATGCAATATCGATTTTTGACTTTGAAATCATTTATAATTACCGATTTAAATATTTTTGATCTTTATCTTTTTACCTTATATTACTAATAAAAAACTCACCGCAAAAATTGACAGATTTTTTTATAAAAAGATTGGTAAATTGACATCTAGTTTTTCTGCTCAATTTTCATTTAGTTTTCTTATTACAATTCATCGGAATTCAAACATAACCTTGGAATTGGAAAATGGTCGAAATACCATATTAAGAAAAGCATCTAAGAGAAAAATGTACGGAAGTCTTATTATTTCAGAATGTTTGTTTTACAATCTACGGAGAGTTTTTTTAAAATTTAATTCGTATACCAAAAGATATCGAAGAAAACATAAAAAATATTAGAATATGCATCAAGCCTTTATATCAAGCCCTTTCATAATTATGATGACGTAGAAAGTAATATTCGAAAGTAGTATTTTTCTACTTTATCCATTTGCGATATATTTCAACAATTATTCCAAATCGATAAGGTTAGTTATTCCTGAAGTAATTATCAGCTCTGACAGACAGACAGAGAAAGTCGCATCCCATAAGGGTTACTTTTTACTATTTTGGTTCGGAACCTTAAATATACTATTTGAATATATCTATTTTTTTTCATTTTCAGTTCTTCTGTCTTTGACTTCTGGACCAAAAATTAAAGAAGATCAAGTCCTTTTTGTTTATCAGGGCTTTAGCCAAAGAATTAAGCGATTGCCTATTAATCGGCTTAGGCTTAGCCAAAAATCGACGTTCTGTCGGATACTATTTGGTGTTGAAAATAAAACATAAGAGTGGCATAGTGAAGTAGGACCTTCATTTCTAAAACACTATGCTTCGTCTTATCTTTTAGATTGTGTGTATATAATATTATCCCACATTAGATACCTTGACTAATAGATTAATATGTATATCATATGTGACTGCTTACTTGGCGTTTTTACTAAACTTCGAAAATGGTTGCTATGTAAAGCATCACTACCTAATGTTACCAGTAAAAAACCGGCCAAGTGCGTGTCGGGCCACACGCAGTAGGATTCCGTAGTAGGTCTTAGTTAGTCAACTATAACTATGTAACCGGTGAAGCCTACTTTGCCGTGATAGTTTTCGAAAGTTAGTTTTTTTTTATTTTTGAAAAACCTATCTAACGATACCCTACATGAAGGGTTACGCAACAAAAAAAATATTCATCCTCATTTCACGTGTTCGGGAGCTCCACTAAATTATTTTATTTTTTTTATTCATTTTTACCACTTTTTCGGCGTGATCAATACACATATCTATACTAAATTTCAGCTTTCTAGTACCAAGAGCCTCTGAGCTATGCCGCGAACAGAGAGACAGACGGACAATGCGAAACTATAAGGGTTCCTTGTCGGACTACGGAACCCTAAAAATAAAACTAATGTAACCAATCCAAAATAGAAAAATGGTCTAGCTAAAATAGTCAGACAATACAATACATTTTGCAATTTTACATTTTACAATACTTTTTGAATAGCGTAAGCTTATTTTTTTATCATATTCTGCATTTTTTTTCAAATTCGTCTCGTAGCAAAGAAACTCGAACCCAAATTCACGTGTTTAGAAAAATATTTTCATTGGTAATAATTTAGAATAGCGCCACCTTGTTACCCATGGATAAACCGTTTTATTTACAAACCATTAAGTTTTGTTCTAAGATATCATCCCATGCCCTGACTTATAGCTACTATTTCTATAAATTGCAAACTATTAGGAAATATTGTAACATAACATGAAAGAATTTTAATTTTGACGATTATCTCCGACCTACATGTAAAATTTAAATGAGGTATGCAATATTCTCGTTTTGAATACGCAATGTATTAAAAGAAATACATATCCTAAAGTACATTTAATTATTTAGTAAGTAAATAACAAAATATATTTGTCCTGCCAAATTTAGATACACACATTTTAGATTATGACAGATTATGGATGATTTGGTTTGAAAACACGTTATTCACATCAAAAAAATATTTTATCCGCATGTAGTGCCTTTTCAATGTAATAATTATAATTCACCAGTCATCTTATCACAAATAGAATAATTTATTTACATCGTAATGTGCTCGCTCTGAGTGACAGCGTCTACCCGTGACAGTGGTCACAGACGTACTGCCCCCGTCGCCCGGTGGAGCCCCTCCGTAATTTCAACTCAACGTTTTGACAAAAGCACAAAAATTGACGTACATGTACGATTTAAAAAAAATATACGTATACAAAAAGACAGATAATTAACTTTTCTATAAAATGGTACAGGTTTCATTAAAATCCGCTTGATAAATTCTATGTAAAACTCAGTTTTTCTTCTGCGTTAGACCTAACTTCATGATTTTTTTATACAATGTTATAAATACATAATTAAAAAAAACGTTATACAAAATTATCAAGCATATGCTCTAGTTTAGTATATATACTTTTCAAATCATGAAAGCAAGTCGTTAAAGCGTATTCATTAGCTTTAAAAGGGGCAAAGTCGTATATCGCCGCCTTAAGCAAAACTTTATGCAAAAGATTGTTTAAGAAGTATTATAAAGTAGTATATATTATCCACGCCTATTTAGGCGTGGATATTTTTTTTTTGAAATCATGAAATCATCGTCATCATCAGCCTATATATTGTCCCACTGCTGGGCACAGGCCACCTCTCTTACAGAGAAAGCATGAGCATTAATCAACACGTTTGCTCAAGGCGGATTGGCGATTGCAGACTTTTTAAGGCCAGGTTTCCTCACGATGTTTTCCTTCACTGTTAGTCAGTGACGTATCAGATATCCTTAGAAAGTACATACGACTTTAGCACATTAGTACTTGCCAGGTTTTGGACCCGCACACTCGTACACGAGATGCATGAGCCTTAGCCACTGGACCATTTTAAACGCCTATTGAAGGTTAGGCAAAATTGTACCTATAGCACACTCTCATATAAAACCGTATGCATTGTCAACAGGTGTGAGTGCGAGCAAGATTCCGAAGCGCGCCGAGATCCCCCCAAACAAAGGTGGGCCATTCGCGGCGGCGTTGCGGACGCTCGCTAAAAACGCGGGCCCCGACGCCAAGGACGGTGAGTGGACCCGTAGCTAGCCACCTTGGGCGAACGGATAGTGGACAGGCTTTGTACTTACGTCACGGGACGCCAGTGTCAAAATTGACCGGCTATTTTGTTGAATAACCGGCTAATGTGAGAAATACTTAAAAAAATACTGATTTTAACAGCCTAATTTTTGTATGTATGCAAAATTGAATGAGTGCATTTTGTATATAATTTATTTAAAAAAAACGCGTTCTTCGGAAGTACAAAACTGACCACTATCCTATTAGTCTGCTGATCCCAATTTTCTTTTATTTCCCTTCAGCTTCAGCGTGCACTTGTTGGGTTTTTTACTTGTCCATATGTGTACAATATTGTTGTCGAATATTATTGTTTCGCTAGAACATAGGTGTTACTTTATGACATTGTGATGATTGACCAGAGTAACCGATGCACCTTGACCGGTCGATGTGTTAAATCGTGTCCATTGTGTGTGTCTCAGTGGAGCAATAGATGTGATTGGTTTAACAACTGACATTGACCGGGTAAAGTGTTGATGAGGAACAATTTTTTTTTTATATAATTGTCCTAGAAGAGTGATGTTTTGCAAAACACTCAACTGCTCTTGTCAATTTGCGAAAAATGCTTGTTTCATATAAAAACATTGTATACTATCTTAATCAAATAGGATATTTTAAGGGTTTTGTATAGAAAAGTGATATTGTATTTTGTTATGAACGCTTTTAACTATTTTAACTTGTAACTTTTATTATTGATTTTTATTGCGTTTAGCTCTTATAGTAAGTGGTTTTAATTTATTTAAGGCATTTTACTCTACCTCTGTGACTTCAAAGAAAAAAAAAGTAGCAATTGTGTTTATCGTTATTTTTAATTAAAACGAAATAGTTTTTGGGGTACCTTATTTTAACAGACAATAAAACAGAAATATCTACTCTTAAAAGTAATAATAAACTCCATCATCATTAATCCAAAATTTCTAAGAGATTACTATCTTTGGAGGTTGCATAAACAAAAATATACCCTAACAATGACATCATTTTGGCCCTATTTAATATGGTTAGTTAGTAAGAGCTAAACGCGCGTACATAGCTGGGCCCCAGGCCGGAGTCCGGGGCCCTGCTGACGATGCGAGTGTGCAGGCGGCGGCACGGGCAGCGCCGCGGCACCCGGCGAGCGCGACGCCAAGGACAAGCCGCCCGCCGCGCCGCCCAAGCGCGCCTCCCCGCACCACCTGCCCGCCAGCGGCTTCCAGCCATATAGGCCCGACGACAGGTGACCACCTCATTCTATTATCATTCCACACTTTATTCCATAGTCTGACAAGAAATTAAAATTCCAAATTTGTCTCTAGGATAACCAAAAATTAAAAGCCCCTAAAATGCCCACCCTTCACCTTTTCCTATCTGATTTTTCTGAAAACTAGCACATTAGTGTAACATATAGCTGTCTGTGAAGTGACCGAATACATAATGGGCTCATTTATTCATAGGATTTCAAGACGCTTGTCTCAGCTGTTGTGTAGCCTTTTCAGTTTATTAAAATGTATATAGCTGCGACTTTATTATTGATATTCACTAAACCCGAATAGTTTTTAGTTCTCGTATCATAAAGAAGTTTTCTTTGCCATACATTTATGGTCACTTCTAGAGAAAATTACGAACTGCGCTCATTGTATCAATGACGAAGAGAATCCATGCGGTTCTTTCTTGCTTCACGTTAAATCCATACGATCATAAGTTAACTGGTGTAGTCTTTAGGAGTAAAAATAATTTATTTCGCCCGTTCCCTAAGCGGTAGTAGCCACACGGCTGAAGAGCGGGAGGTGGATGGTGCCCCACCTGTTGCACTGTTGACGCTGACCTACTTCAACATGCCTAGGGTTCAAAGGTCAACAGGAGTGTTACTGCTACTAGACTTGATGACTGCAGTCTTTCAGTTCAGTCTGGGACATGTTAAGTTGTCGTTTAGAAAATGCCAGGAAATGTGCAATTAAAAATTGAAAGCGCGCACAACATGAATTTTAGAATTTTTAAAGACATTAAAGTAATTGTACTTAAAATTCTACTTTCAGACAAATGTTTTGTGTCGTTACTGGAAATGTTTTTTAGCCTTCAAAAAATTTTACACGTACTAAAGTGAGTATATGATAGTAACGGCTAACAGTTGTCGTGTATGTACGTTGTAGGCTGTCGCACCCCGCGGCGTCGTTCCCGCTGCTGGAGCCCAGCGCGTACTCGCCCTACGCGCACCCCAGCATCTACTCGAGCGCCGCGCTGCAGTACAGGTAACGTCACATGTGCACCATGTCATATCAAATCCTGTACTTTATAAATATGATACATTTGCAATCTACATAGATGTGTACTATATTTCGCCGAAAAAGTTTGGGAGTTCAAAATTATTTATAAAATTGTTCTGGAAGTTTAAGAGATCTTGATTATAAATTACAAGGAATCGTGTCAAAAATCAAAGTGTTTTGTATAATCAGTATTTCGAAATAGAAGACTTGCAACTTGATCTACTCAAGAGATTACTTTGACTGCAAATGTTAATTTAAGTCGCTTAATCGGTCATTGGTCGGTAAATTTCGCTGAAAACTTCAGGATGTAATTTGAGTAGTAAACATGTGAGATACGTAAACAATATGTGGTGACATGGCCTTAATATGGCTACCTATAAAGAATTCCAAGTGAATGCGTGCTGACGTTGTGGTGTGGTGTGGTATTGCACAGGCTGGCGGCAGAGGAGCAGATGTACCTGGAGCGCGTGTTCCGCAGCGGCGTGGGCGTGGGCTGGCTGCCGCCCTACGCGCTGTACCCGCCGCTGGCGCCGCCGCTGCCGCTCGTGCCGCACGCGCACGCGCACGCGCTGCACGACGAGCGCGACAAGGAGCTGGCGCTGCAGCGCGAGCGCGAGCGGGAGCGCGAGCGCGAGAGGTGACACAACACTTGTACTTACTACGACCATGTTCGCGTGCTGATCTCGGCTCGGCAGTTTGTTTCACGATTTTATTCAAATAGAGTGTTTCAGGTTTTGTGTATATTGGATGTAGAGATAATGTCCCTTACACTGTTTTTATTATTATAAAATCAAATGTATTTATTGTAAAATGGCATTAAATTGACATTTTACAATAAAAAATCAAAAAAGTGACAATTGAATGTAAATTAGAAATTTTAGCATTACTTCAAAATATTGGATGGACGTAATAATACTTTCTATTGTTGTTAAACATCACCAGATCAGTACGGAAGTAAAAAAGTTAATTACTCATTCATTTATATCGTAGTTTGTTCAAAATCCACAGAGAACGAGAACGGGAGCGGGAGCAGCGAGAGAAGGAACAGCGCGAGCGAGAGCGCATGCAGCGCGAGAAGGAGCGGGCGCGCGACGAGCAGCGCGCACTAGCCGCCGCGCTGCACCCGCACGGGCCGCACGCACACGGGGCGCACGGGGCACACGGGCCCCACGCACACGGGCCGCACGGGCCGCACGCGCACCACCTGCTGCCGCCGCCCGCCTACCTGCCGCGCGCGCTGCTGCCGCCGCCGCTGCTGTACCGGCCCTACCGGCCCTACGCGCCGCACCACCACGCCGCGCCGCCGCACCCCACGCCGCCGCCCGCCGACCCCGCGCCCGCGCCCGCGCCCGCCCCCGCGCCCGCGCCCGCGCCCACGCCGCCCGCGCCCGAGCCGGCGGCGGCGCCCGAGGCGGCGGAGGAGGCGCGGCCGGCAGGTGAGGAGGCGCCCGCCTGACCGGCGCCGGCCCGCGACTCGCGCGCCGACACACTATGACTAAACACTCATTTTCCTTCAATCGAATTACCAAATTTAGTAAACGAAATACAGATACTCCCACCTCATGACGCTTTTTTTGCTGACGACTGCGTGCGGTGACGTCACACTGCAATTGAAGCGATGTTATTTATAATCTTCGTCATTTTCACGTTTAATCATATGTCAAATACATAATTGTACAAAGTCATTATTTTATGTTTTATTATTTTTCATTGCACTGTGGCGTTCCCGCATGCGGTCATCAACATACAAATGTAGGTACATACTACGAATTTTTACCTTAACACTACTTCATAATACATCGCGTACCGAGCCGACAACTCTTACTGCTGTGAGATGACATGATTTTGCCGTAGAGTAGTCTATGACGATTTAAATAATCCACTATGAAACACAGCAGAATAACTTGAAAATATAACATAGAATAGGTATTTTTATATTACTATAGAAATTAGATCCGAAATTTCCGTAAAAAAAACGTTTGACCAAGCTATAAAATTATTATATTTTTAATTTGTTAAACACATCGAAATATCAAGTTGAAAAAAAAATATTGTACCTAGTAAATTGTAGTATTGCAGTTAACGTTCCAATGTCGGATGTAGGTAAAATATCATCCAACATTGTTGGACGTGTCGGATTGCTATAACCTTGTCGGATCGGTCGCATTTAGAAAATTATATCGTTTTCGATATATCATCCCCTCCCTTGCTTTTTGTTAAAATATCTAAACATTGTTTCAAGAACTCGTTTAAGATAAAAATGTTATCAATGTTTCAGTAACTATGTTAATTTACCCTTGTTTTTATAATACCGTTGTATGTTAAACCCAGGCATTATTTACGTGAGTTTTTAATAATAAATTTTAATTGAACCATAATAAATATATCGACAATTACTAAATGTCCTATAGACTGTCTTATACTTGATTAGCCTTGCATTGTATCTTAGAAGATAAATAAATTTTGTAAGCGAAAAAGACATAATTGAATAATATATACTAAGGTGTCTAGATCTATTAAAAACTGTCGAAAATTATGACTCACGTAAAAACTGTCTATCTACAATCGATCTTTCTGACTGAAATCGTTATAAACTTTGAATAGTTGAGTTGAATGATTCCTGTATTCCATAATTGTATCTTCCAAATGCTAGAAACATAATTCGTTGATTGAAATTGTTGTGTGCTTTTATCGAAACCGATTGGTCGTTCGTGATATTTATTTGTGTTCGGAGTTTTTGAGGTATCTTATGAAAATGGTTTGACAAGTTTGTATTTTTTTTATGGATATGTAGAGATGTTGGTTTCAGATGTCGCTAGTGAGCGTCAAAGTTGTGTAAACGTGTCTAGTGACGGGAATTGTTTGTAAAACTGACAATAACACTGAGTTAGATGTAAAAAGACAATAATTTTATTATTGTATTATTTCTTTTGAAGTTTTAAGTTAGTAAGTTACTAACTCACAAATCACTTCCAATCATTATATTGATACTGATATGTTTTGATCAGTGTTTTGTATACATTATATCAATTTCCTTTTTTTATTTATTTATAATCAATTTTACAAAAATGTCTGATATCCAGTCTTCTGTAGTGATAAGACGAAGCTTGTCGCGCTAATGTAATTTGTACAACGTTTTTAAATTATTTTACAAGTAGCCTGTAAGACTACAGTGATCAGTTTCGATAGAAGTGCACTCTACGTGTTGCTCCTCACTACGACCAGTAAATCATTTGAATTTGAACCTTATGTTCATGGTGGAAGGTCGCACAGTGAGTAGCAATACATAGTACTGTCTCTTTCTTTTGCTGTGTGTGCGAGAGAGAGGTCGGAGTCTACAGAGTGAAGCCAAACGAAAGAACTGCCGAGTTCCTACATTATATACTTAGCGTCGCCGCGCGGGCTGCGGCACCGCTGGCACCTCGCATGCCTACACGATGTTGTTCATGTAAAAATAATCAATATTGTGATGACAAAATATAATGTTAATAAAATAGTAGCGAGTCAGTCGCAGCAACATCGTATGCAGTGAGTGTCACAGCGAGTGTGCGGAGCCCGCGCGGCGGCCGGTCGAACGGTACGCTTACTAGGGTCGCCCCTAAGATATACAACATTGTAATTAAAACTCCGCTATGATCAAACGTTGACGAATAAACGACTGCCCGGCGCAGACTGTAACTAGATAGGATGTGCGGTTATTTAAAATTATATATATACATTTAGATGTAAAACAAATGTATCGATCGATAATGCACGAATTATATACGTAGGTATGTGGTATGTCGGGGCCGGGCCCGGCTCTGTACTTATCGCCGTGGGCCTCGGGACCTGCCGGGCCCCGGGCCCCCGGGACCCGCTGGGCCCCGCCGCGGCATATCGCTCGACTAATTATTTTATTTGTAATTTCGCTCGTTCGGGGTCATCGTAACTTAAGTAGCCTGTAAGTTGTGCCCTTCGGGGCCGCGCGTGCAATCTGCTTCGCAATATTGAACTCTACTGCATTTGTGATAAGACTTGATTCCCGTTGCAGTATTCGCGAGCTCGACCCCGCGCGACCGACGACTGCAGTGTTTAACGAACATTGAAATAAAAAACACGAAATTTTATAACAAAAAAACCTCTTTATACGTTAACTTAGATAGTTATTATTAATTTTAGCTTTTAATAGGTGTTCAATATTTTTCAATCTTTTTTTCAACCACGAGCAGCATTTAGGCGGACGGCGTGTTGTCGTATTCCAAGTGTCAGTGTCCGATATGTCATGTAAATATTATATTTAATAGTTAGATATGATATGGACAATACCTAACAAGTGAAAAAATATGGTTTTATTGAAAAATACATTCAATGAAATTAACCTGTGCATGCTAGCGGGCCGGCGAGGTAGCGAGCTGTCAGCTGTCGCGTCCTGGCCGGCCGCGTAGTCACTTTTTATTTTTGTTTGTCACCCCTCCCGACCCGCAGCTTGAAGTTAGCATGTAGTTAGTATTTGTGCAGCTTATAGGTAACGCAGCAACTACGTACTTATTATATTTATAGGTATCACTTTGAGCGGCTACCATTTTATTACAACGAAGTGCCCAAGTACTAATTCGTATTTTTCTCACTAAGGTAGGAGTTTAAGTATGATTGAATTGCGACAGACAGCTTAACTACAATGTCGGAAACAAAATACATGTTTCAGAACATGTGTCCTATAGCGAATCTTAAATGAATAAAATGCGGTTTTCAAACTATTGAACAATTTAATGTCAATCACGAAACAATCTAAAAAAAAACCTTGATTTTTCTAAGTGTAGAAGAGAAGTAGTGGAAATAATAAGATTATTCACTAAGCTATGGTCGCCTGCCTTGGGATCACTACAAATATTTAGTACCTACTGCCAACCATGACTGCTGCTGAACCGTGGTGGGTCTTTCAATGGTCTTTCTGGGTTATTTACCTAACTTACATGTCTAATACTATTTGATAGTCGTATAAAAGGTACTAGTAGCTACACAATATTATTTTACTTACCTTTCATGTTAGGTAAGTAAAATAATATTGTATAACTGTAATCAGATGACATTATTATCAAAAATGTTACCCATATTTGCTCAATAAAATTCTATTCTATACTAATAAATGCGGTGGCTAATAGAACTGATGAGTGCCGCCATATTGGAATTTAATTGGCATCATGTCACTAATAATGACTTTTCAAGATGGCGGAGTTAATTTCACTTTTTGCCCCATCTATTTAGAATAATGTTTGACAGTAAAAACCACAATTGCCGGATTCCAATAAGAATTAATGTAGATGTGAAACATGAAATTGCACTCGCAAGTAACTAAGTCGCAGTATCACTTGCCACGTACACACGTAAAGCCCTAGAGAGCGGCGAAGAAAGGGCATGGCGGCATAAGCGAGAATCACGCCGCTTGCCGTCACGGCATACGAGTCAGTCCTCCGAGGGCCAATAGATGTGTCTCATGAAAACTCCATATTTTAAGACTCACGTAGGGGTACGTACCCTAAACTTTATTTAATGGAAAATAGGATAATTCCTATTTCTAATACAGAACACCAGATAGGTGTTGCTAGTTCACAAATAACTGTCCAAAAAGTTTTTAGACCTATTGATGTTAAGGTATAATAAAGATCGAAAAAAATAAATCTTAAATAATATAAATGCGAAAGTGACTTTGTTACGCTTTCACGGTAAAATGTTTGAACCTAGTGGATGAAATTTAGTAAGGAGATACGTAGTGGGGACAAGGAAGACGGTTTTTAAAGCTTTACTATCCGGGTGCGTAAAGTATTTTCCTTAGAACGCGGGTAAAACCGTAGGAAACAGCTATTTATTCATATAATCGGTAAATAATAGTAACTAATTTAAAATAGGCAGAGAATCAACATGCTTTGGACAACAAAGGCTACAAAAACTAAACCTTTTTTTTGTTCACAATTTGCTGACGTTTTTTATCATCAAACAGACACACTTAATTCTCTTTCGAACATCTTCAGCCCCATCAGGCTATGGTTCTGGGGGAGGAGGGCTCTGCCCTGGTGTACTTACATACTTAAGCCGTTGATAGGAAATGTTTTTTGAGAAAATCTTGAACTATTAATCGTTTTATCCAAAGCTAAGACCATTAAACCTCTGCCTGCCTAGCACTTGGGCAGACAAACGGCACCTTTTGTTTCCTTTTTCTATACATATTCATATCCATACATCGGGTGGGGAAAACAGATTGTGTACTCCCGTGCTAGGCCAGGCCGAGTGAAGCGCAGGACTGTACAAATAACGGCTACTTTTGACAGAGGAGTATATTTTCTGTCTTTCCTAACGCACAAGAATAAACTTGCAACACACTGGTACAATTTACGTGCTAAGTATGTACAAGCATTCCTAAGAACAGTAGCCTCAGCTGTAACTGAGGGAATATATAATTCGAACCGAGTCCTGAGGTTGAATGCTCAAATATTATGTAGGTATATAGCTGAAAGACAAAGCCGTTTTTACACTTTTTCACACAATAATCTATGGTGTGACAGAGTATTGAGTGACAAGCTCAACAACCCATCAATTAACTGTCAAAACAAACTAAAAAAGCAACAATTTTGTATCTAAAGATATATAACAAATCAAAAAAATGCGCCCCAATGGCCCGCCCCATACCGAACAGTGAGCTTCGGAACGTGTCCAAGCAGGACGACAAAGACGTCAGTCCGAAGGACAGCCAGTCGTTTCTAGATGTCACTATAGACGGTATTAAAAGTAATACGAGCAAGAACCTTATACTAGGCACGTTCTCTGGTTGGGCGACGGGCTTGTCGGTCGTCAGGGTGGGGAGGATCGCCGCCTTCGGGCTAGGAGGGGGGATCATTCTTCTCCACTTCGCGGCGGAGTTCGGGTACATCAACGTGAACTGGGACCGCATCAAGGAGGCGGCGGGAGAGAGCCAGGCGTGGATGGAGAAGATTCTCCACTTCGTGAAGAGGAACAGCTGCTTTTCAGTCGGTTTTTTTGGAGGGTTCTTCTTCGGCGTGGCTTCCACGTAATGTTAGGTAAAAGTTATGAGATCGTGCTTATTCTATAAAATTGTATTTATTAATGTCTTATTAATTCTTTGCTAATACACCTAAGTATCTTCTAGTTGATTTATTTGGGTTAGTTTCCGTGTAGGTAGTACCTTTTTCACATTGGTAAATATGAGTAGCACTGAAAATACTGCTACATAATTTAAGACCGTAAGAGGCAGACAGAACTGTTGAACGTTTAAAATTCTCCATAAAAGTATTAAAATTAAGTACATAGTATACTCAGGTGATCATCAAAAAGCAAAGTAGGTATTAGCTATACTGTCAGAATTGTTCAAATACTGAAGTTTCCACAAATGCCGAGTCTGTATTTTACAAAAAGCTGCCTCAGGGTCTATTCTATCTCTGTACCAAATTTCATTTATATCGGTCCAATAGTTTTGGCGTGAAAGCGTAACAGACAGACAGAGTTACTTTCGCATTTATAATATTAGTAAGGAAGTAAGGATAGATAGTTGCGATGCTTCTGGTTACCCGTAACAACAGGCATTAGACCCAAAATTTACCGACCGAGTAGGGCTTGGTTCATACGTACTTTTTTATAGTCTTATGTCAATAATGGTTGGGCTATTTTTGCTGAGTAGAAATTTATCACGATCTGATCAACTTGGTGTCAATAACCATTTGATATAACAACTAAAACTTTATTTTGTGTTTGGTCACCTGTCGACGGCTGGCTGGCTACTGCAGCGCGGTTTAACATTGAGAGTCAGCACTTTTGTTGTTAAATGAAAGCTCAATCTAGCTTTGCTAAATTTATCGCAGGACGGGGTGTTTGTAGGCAGCCTAGATAAAAATATTAAAGCCGCTTTAACACCAAACGTATAGTTCGCCGCTGACTGCGAGTTAGCGTTACGCAGTTAGCTGCTATGCCTTGTTCATCTTTCAGACCGGCCTGAATTGGCTCATTAGGTATCTATGAGCTTGCTCACGGTCACGACTCAGGGAATAAATATTCAGTTTGAACACTCTTTAGCTCTTAGATCAACGTGCAGGTTATACTTAAAATCATCATATCGAGGAAAATCATCATATCGAGGAAAATCATCATTCGAGGAATATCAGCAAAATTCGCTGATTCTAAATATATATATAACTCAATATCACCCAAAATGTCGCTTAAATCAAATAGCCCGTTACCCCTCGATATATAGTCTCATATTGAAACTAATTAGACCTAAAATCGAGGAAATGGCGCATTTAAGAATTACACTGCTCTTTGGGACCGCACAGGGCTCATATTCATTGTATTTGAGTTAGAAACAAGTTACAAGGGGACGAAGCAACAGGTTGAGACCCTATCGCGGTCGTTTCTATTCTACTGTTAAAATGTCGGGCAAAATTATATTTTTGAAATTCTCTGTTTGATGATTAGCTTCGCATGAAGACATTTGAAAACATCTCAAGCCCATGCATATTATCGTATCGCAGGTGCGTTTAAAAACGTAACATCAAATACAAGTATCTACAATTTTATTGATAAAATTATTTATTGGACACGTTAAAGTAGGAACCTACAACTAAACATTCACAAGGCCCTGGGTTGTGGGGATAATAGGTATAGAACGCACTCTTTTAAAAGAAAAAGGAACATGGTGAATTGGTGAACGATCTTTCGAGGAAGAAGGAGAATGCTCCAGCCAGCAACGGGATATTACTTATATTTCTTCGCTCGTCTATAAAAGTTTGTGTAAGTATTGACATGAAGCTATACGAAATACAGAAGTATTTTTCTATTAAAACTGAAATAAGGACGTCAAAGACATTATTTTAGTGCCCTATTCGTTTTCATACTCGTTTTAAAGCTAGAAAAGACAAAAGTTATCTTAGTATTTTGACATGCAACTACCTTGACATGCAAATGTCTGCAATGGCCTTTTGAGAAAAGATTGAAACGGATTCGTGTGGCCTATTGTTAAGTCAGTTTTCACGCATGACATTAATAGGTTGGCTCAATTGTATACAGAGTGCTAACGACTCAAGATAAAACTAAAAAGTTACCTAGGTAATAGCCTTCCTCTGACGTCAAGGGCGCTCTGAAAATTTACCAATCCTTACTCAATTCCTTACTGGTATAAGTACCGTACCGTACACCGAGGTCAGAGAGATGACTAGTTAGTTAGATACATGTATAGAAAAATTGCATTTTTTTATTATTTAAATAACTAGTCCCGCGATTCACTCGAATCCTAGGAGAACTACTACGCGCACCGAGATAAAAAGTATCCTATGTGTTAATCCAGGGTATAAACTATGTGTGTACAAAATTTCATCCAAATCCATTTAGTAGTTATTGCGTGAGAGAGTAACAAACATATATACTTTCGCATTTGTATTATCAATATAAATATAGCAGGTACTCACCTTATTTTTTATTATTAAATCTCAATGTCTTCGTAGCACAAGTAACAGCCATCTTCTTAAGTCCTTGGTTTTCTCCATAACATTATAAGAACTAAATAAAAAATCTAGGTACCTACATGCCCCAGATGATTTCACAACACACATGCGGAACCCAGTTTTAACTAGGTTCGCAACAGAGAACCGAAAATCATAAAGATTATACACTTTTTATCGAGTCTACATGTACTGGTTTTTGAAAATATAAATAAGTTGTCCACAACCTTTTCTATTCGACACTAAAAGTAACTTTGAAATAAGCTACTACACTACTAGATTAAAACCACTTCGTAGGGTAGTTGAAAAAACGTTGTGACGTGATAAAATATTTATGATAACCATTTTTGGTTTAAAGAAGGTAGGTAGGTGGAATATTATCTAATATTAAAAATGCGAAAATGAGTTTGTTACGCTTTCGCGGTAAAGCGATTTTTATGAAATTTGGTAAGATGATAGATGGTACCCTCCAGACGGCTATAGCAATAGGCTACTTTTTATTCAGGTGCATTAAGTAGTCCGCGTGAAAACGCGGGACCTCATATCCTTCTCCTGACGTCAATCTATCTCCATACCAAATTTCATCTCAATCGGTTCAGCCGCTTTACCGTGAAAGTGTAACAGACAGAAAGAGTTACTACCGAAATTATAATACATATTAATAAGGATCATTGCTCGTTATGTGCTTAAATCTTTGAGACATGGGCTCATGACTCGACAATAATCGTGAAGAATTTAAGCTGCATTTACTCCCGTCCATGGATGGGTAATCCCTACTTTGCACATTGACTTCAACCCGACGGGGAAAGACAATTGCGTAATCACGGAGCCAACTATAAAACGATACTGAAGCAAATAAAGAAAAAAAAAATAGAAACTTAAACCCCACTACGGGAAAAATCGATCTGAGAAGCATGAAACAAGAAATATATACCCACCGTGACCGTATTTATTCAAGCTACAGTTATAGACCTTTTGGGGTAAAAGGCCTATAGCTATATGATCGTCATCGGTCTATCTATTATCCCAGTCTTGTGTAAAGGCCTCTTCTCATATAGAGAAAACATGAGTATTGATCACCACGCTTACTCAAAGCGTATTGGTGACTTCACAATGATTTCCTTCACTGTTAGTGGTGTCTTAGATACACTTAGACTTAGATCACTTAGAAAGTACATAATATGATTTTAGAAAACTCATAGTGATACTTACCGGGTTTTGAATCCGCACACTCGTATACGAGATGCAGGTGTTTTAACTACTAAGCCACCACGACATTCATCACTGCTATAGGACGGTAGGCTAAAATGTTATAATGAAGGATCTTATGCACCGATTTTTTTTGTGTATGGCATCTCGCAGGTCAACCTAGAAGGTTGTTGACTGCTTAACCGGGCTTGCCTGTGAAGTGCCTTAAGTGAATTTAGGGCTTCCAGCCAGTGCTTAGCTTACAAAACTAAGCGAGTACACGCTAAGGGCACTACCTAGTGGGGTACGGCCCTCGGCTTAGGGCGTCGCTGGGGAGGACAGCAAGGGACAGGCTTGATCAGAATATGGATATTAATACATCGAAGGATGCTTATTATTATTAGTTTTTTTATGGGCCAAGAAATACTCAGAGGACTTGGAATCTGGCAATGTGGGTTTACAGTTTCTTCTTCTTATATTGTGAGCTGCAGGTTTGCCAACCTAACAAGCCTTTGTGTCAGAGTTTTCACAAATCCACCTGACCACAACTGTTAACAGGGTACCTATAGCAGCCGGGGAATAATTTTAAGGTTTTACAACTAAGAAAGAGCCACAGTGTTCTTAATAATTCGGCTTAGTACTAGTAGGAATATCGCCCCTTGAACTTCAAACATCAACAATTCTTTCAAAAAACCGGTTAAGTGCGAGTTGATTTCACGTATGGAGGATTCCGTACCATCGTAAAAGATATATAACACATTTTTTTTATAATTTGTTGTTAAAGCGGCAATAGAAACACACTGTGAATATTTCAACTGTCTACCTATTATAGTTCATGAGATACGAGTACCTACAGCCCGCTGACAGACAGACGGATAGAGGAGGCTTAGTAATAGGGTCTCGTTAGTACTTCGGGTAGGGAACCCTAGAAACGATATCTTTTAGTAAGTATACACGCCTAGTACTTTGTCGGCTAAAATGCTTTTGTTTCGCTTCTAGAATGCTTGCTATGAAATAAACCTATGTGCACTGAGGATTGACGTGTTATTTTTTTATATTACTAGCTATATCTTTCTGAAGAGAGAAATATTTGTATAAAAACACACATTAAAACTAATGTTTGTATGTCACTGTTCGCTGCCATTTCACATTCAGAGGGATGAGCTATTGTACCTTCAAAGCATTTATAATATAAGTCATCATCATCATCAGCCTATATATTGTCCCACTGCTGGGCACAGGCCTCTTCTCATACAGAGAAGGAATGAGCATTAATTTTTTACTAACTAATTATGGATCCTGTATTTTTTTTTATCTGAAATAAACTCTTATTATTATTAATCACCACGCTTGCTCAAGGCGGGTTGGCGATTCCAGACTTTTTAAGTCCAGGTTGCCTCATGATGTTTTCCTTCACCGTTAGTCAGTGACGTCTAAGATATACTTAGAAAGTACATATGACTTTAGAAAAGTCACATTGGTACTTGCCAGGTTTCGAACCTGCACACTCGTACACGAGAGGCAGGTCTTAACCACTAGGCCACCACGACTTCCATTCCATGACACGATAATAAAAGTACTAAGAATTAATTAATAATTAATGCCAGTAGATTTGACAGTAGATTTGAGTCAATTTCATTTAGTTTTTTGCCTCAAAATGTAAGTTAAAATTGTCTAAATACAATGTTAAATAAGTTCCTCAGTGCACTGTTTGTTTATTCTTTATCTAGATCGCATACCTACCTCATTCCAGTCCTTAGCATGAACGTTATTTTATAGTTTTAACAAAATCCATCCTTATATGAAAAGAGGTCTATCCTTAGTCCACAGACAAAACTACAAGTTTGTGTTTGTATTTTGAATTTTATTACGAAAGTTTTAAGTATGAAACTCTCTCTTCAAAATATAGGTGGTGGTTTCATTTTACTGTGACCTAAAGATAGACCCTGATTCATATTAATGTATTTAGAAGTCGAACAATGACCACCCTTCTTATGTTTAAGTGGGTTCGACTCTTACGGATATAACTTAGTTGATAAACTAATCATATTTTTGTAAATTTTGGCACAGCAACCTCATTTTATTTGAAAAGACACCGTTGGCTAGAATAACGAAGATCACACAGGGAGTCAGTGGTTAACTTTTTAAACACTGCAGACGAAAGTCAAATGTATCAATCAATGAATTAAGCAAGTTTCTATAACATTGTGTTATTATTTTTAAGTCTGCCTAGCCTTTTCCCAACTGTGTTGGGGTCGGCTTCCAGTCTAAACCGGATGCAGCTGAGTACCAGTGTTTTACATGGAGCGACTGCCTATCTGACCTCCACAACCCAGTTACCGGGTTACACGGTACCCCTTGGTAAGACTGGTTGTCAGACTTTTCTGGCTTCTGACTACCCGTAACGACTGTCAAAGATGTACAAATGACAACCGGGACCAACAGCTTAACGTGCTTTCCGAGGCACGGAGGAGTCTCGCTATGACATAGATGGTCACCCATCTACGGACCGACCGCGCCAAGCGCAGCTTAACCTTTGATCGGTCGAACCGTGCGGCTGTTACTTAGCCACGAGCTCCTTTATTGTGTTATTATTTTTAAGTCATTATCTTTATTTTAAAGTTCTTGAAACAATGAACAAATGAGTGTTTAAATAATACTAAATTCATTATAATTTTCTTATAGTTCCTCAATTTGCGCTGGGCCGGCGTGGGTTGGTCATTATTTAAGGCGGTAGAATGTGTTTGTATTCTTATATACCCTTTCTCATGTTACAGCTCGTCCAGTCAAACCGATTACTCCACTAGCACCGATGGAGCAAGAAAGAGCCCTCCCACCAGACCCCATCCCACCAAAACCACCAGAGCCATTTAAGCCTGAAGAACCCATATTTGAGAAACCCGCGTTTCTTCCAGCCAAACCGATCCCTCATTCTCCAAAAATCTCTCCATCATCAATCCCTAATCCTAACCCAAGTGTTATGACTCCGAAGCAAGTGGATGGGTACCCGAACTTCGGAAGTTACCTTTACTCAATACCTGGGTACTCTGCATTTCAACCAATTAACTCAGTATCCTATCCGCAAATAGTCCAGCCGACTCCTCCTCCCGCTATACAGAACGAGGCTCCTAACCCGGAGTTCATACCTTTCCCACAGAAACCCAAAGACACTATGACGGCATCTACGGTTGAAGAGAAAAGTACTGACACAGAACCACCCAAAGATTCAGTAAAACCACAGACTGACTTTGAAGAACATTTCACACCTGAAATAATAACAGCTACATCTATCCCTGATGTTAATAAAACACATACAACTGAATCTAAAATGAGCATTACTTCCTTAGCACAAGGCTCGGGTGCCACAGTCACTATACCATCGCAAATCCCAAATAAAGAATTCAAAAAGAAACCTGAGAGATTCAGCTTAAAGACTAGTATACCAATAAGTAAAATCGATATGAAGTGTGTGAGCAATCCACCAGACACAGCGTTTCAGAGTTCATTAGCTAAGAAAACTTTTAATCCTGCTTTTGCCAAAGAGACACCAAGAGTTGAAATTCAAAGTAATATTGTGATAAAGACAGCAACGAAAGAATCTGAAGTAAAGGAGGTTAAGCCCAGCGTGTCATCGAGTAACAACATATGCACTTTAATAAATGCTGCAGAAGCTATTAACAAAACGGACAATCAGTTTCGTGTGCCCGAGCCAAAAACAGATACACCAACTGAAGTAAAAGATCCACCTGCAATACAAAGACCTTTATTTAACCCAATCAATATAGAAGCAAGCAAAGTAAATTTTAGTAAGCCACCTGATCCATCTTTTAATGAACAGAAAAATCAAATAGTATTTATACAAAATAAAAACAATTCGAACTCAAAGATGTTGCTTACGATACAACAGCAAAACCCACAAGTATTATTGCAAAGAACTAATTTCGATTCAAAAAACCTGCAAGCTCCTTCACGATTGTCAAACCAAAGTAAGAAATCTATTGAAGACGTAGTGAATGAAAGTACTTCGTCGAAAGTGGTTGCACTGAAAAGGTTGCACCAGGAAAACTGCGACGAAAATGATTTCGAGAATTTGATCACTGAGAATCAGATCTATGGTAACAAGATAGTCGTGAAGGAGAAATCTCAAGGCACATTGCAGGAACAAGATTTAAAAACTAAAAAGGTGACAGAAAAAGTCACACCAGCTGAGACTAAGAACGTCGTTTTACAACCAAATTTTGTATACTTGAGCAACGTCCAGTTTCCTAATTTGATGATGATAAAAAATAACTCAAAAGTCACACAAACACCTGACTGTAATAAAACAAAAATAGCTCCAAAAGAGAATAAAGTTGTACCAGAAATTACTTCTGTACCAAGTACTGAAAGCAATTCTGAAATAAAAACCACAAAATCTAACATAACCGTAAGTAAAGAAATTCATGTATTAAAATCTAGTAACAACGTATTGCAAACTCTATCCAATAAAACTAAGCCTGACATTGTTATCCAGGCCAACCCAAAAGTAATTGTGAACCCACAGATTGTGTACCAAGTCCCAATTTCTTCAATCGTGGAAACCGACAAAGTAAACCAACCATTCAAAAAACGTGACTACCCAAAATTTATAGCTCCGAAAAAGGAAGCTCCTAAAAAACTTGATCAACAGAAAACAAATGACAAATTATACATAGCATGTCCTTACCAAGTGGATTCTAAACTGCAGCCCAAAATTGTAATTACAAATATACGACCAAAAATAAACAAAATAGATGAGATCAGTTCTTTAGACGTCTATGAGAAACGAAAACGTATGAGGCGTCTTAAGTATTTATCAAACCGTGAAAATAAAGATGTCAAAGCTGATTCTAAGAAGATAGAAAAGACTGAAATCCGTAACGTTATTACACCTGATAAAGTAAAAAACGAGATTTACAAAGAATTTGCAAATACTAAAGTGGGTGTCGATGATGAAAGCAGTGGGAGCGATACTGACGATTACGGGGAAGAAGACTTGAGAGTGTACGAGGAAATTATTGAGGAATATGGGGCTAAAGGTGACAAAGATAATGGGAAAATTGATTTCATGGCTAATCTTAGATTAGCGACATTAGAAGCTTATAAAGGTATGTAACACTACGCAGCTTACTATAGATTAAGCATAAATAGAAAACTAACCTAACCTACCTTTATTAATAAAACATTCTAATAAAATTCTGTGCTGTATTTCGCAGACAAAGACTTGGAACTTCAAGACAAGGTACTGAGAAACGACTCAGTGGCATCAGCTTACGCTGCAGTTGGTCGACTGGACGTGCTTCTAAACGTTTCTCAAGGGGAGACAGCTGAAGATTGCGCTGTAGATGAAGACAAGCTATTGGAAGATGTTCAACAGGAGAACAGGACAGCGACGCAGAGGAAGAAACTATTTCTATCTAAGTTAAAGCTTACGCAAGTCACACAGAAGTATAAAGAAGGTAATCAACAGAATATGTGTCTTTAGAGTAACGAATGTAACTGTTAAACAAAGTACTTCGACGAGTAAAAACTATGAGTAGATATATATTGAGCATCTAGAAGTGTTTCATCAAGTGACTTAAGCAGTAAAAAACTTAATGTAAAACACAGTAAATAATGTATATGTATTTCAATTCCAGGATATGACAAGGTGTGGCAAGAAATAATCAAAGAAAGAAAACGACGCAACAGCAACCCGGATATAGAAGACAACAGTAAAGAAGCGCGCCTCGGCTTTGACCCTAACTGTCAACTGCGAATGCTGACCGAAATCAAGAAATGTGTCAACGAAAATAACAACCTTATCAAAAAGAGATTAGATTCAGTTTCCAACATCGACTCTAACGATGAAAGCATAAAAGTGCTGGCAGAGAAGAATTTCTCCGAACTAAACCGCCTATCCAAAATGGCTGACCGCAGTGTCAAACTGTTCAAAGCTCCGAATACAAGAAAACGAGATTTAAACCCTGGTTTTGACAGTGAAAACATTAAAAAGCCAACCATTAAGATACAACAACCGTACGAAAATTATCCTAAGATTAAAATACCAAGTATTTCGAAGATAATTTCGTTGAAATCGACGCAGGAGTGTCCGTCGGCGACGTCGACGCAAGCGACATCTATGGACGAGCCTCAGAACTCGGCGGCGGGGGTCACGGAAATGTTTGAAGAAAGAACATGTTCAGAGAGGACCAGAGACTTTTGCTGTCAAGTGGACGAACCCTCATGGCCAGAAGTCGAGGCTCTAGTGAAGAGTTACAAAGAATATGATGCAGGTACTCGTAGTTTGATGTATTTAACTTACATCCATAAGTTTAAAATCTTCGCCTTTATACTTTTTCACACAGTACTTATGGTACATACTCGGGGCTATTGAGAAGTTTTATATAGATAAATCCAATATTATACGCCCGAACTGGAAATTAACCCAGCACCACAGAATCCAGCACTGAACGATCAACAGACGCGCTTGAGCCCACTAAACCAAAGGAGCATTTGTAAAATGTCTATCCTAGCTAATGTAATACATGCGAAAGTAAGTTCCGTTGTTTGCTTTCACGGTAAAACTGCTGATCCGAGTTAAATGAAATTTGGTTTTTTTAATCTGGCCTACACGACGTAGTTCTCTCAAAACGCGAGAAACCGCGGGAAAAAGAGCTAGCCAATACAACAACAATAATTGCTTTTCATACTAATGACATTAAAACTATAATTTCAGCTCGTCGAAAGGAGATAGCTGACTTGCACAAACGCAACACTGCTCTAAAGATAGAGGGCGCGCACATCACGCGATCAGCCTCCCGCGAGTCCGACCATGCGCGCGCGCTGTTAGCCGAGCGACAGAATCTCTCCGTGGAAGAGAACAACCTTCGTCTGTCCTTGCAGCGACTGCAACAAGCCATCGAAGTTATAAGGAACTACTGATTAACTTAAGATCAGTTATAACTGACATAAGATTCGGACTTGAGTCCAGAAAACATGAGTTTTGATAACCAGTTTGTATAAGTATACAGGGTTTTCAACTATGTTTCAATAGTTCTCAGAGGGAACAAAATGTACCTATTTGGTTTCGATGTATTAATCATACACGGGAAGACGCCAGTCTTATTAGAATACGAAAATAAATAAAAGGCACTACACATACTGATATTTTTCTTCATGTGAAAACATCTTGGGCACACTTCTCTCGCTCTTGTTTGTACTGCGATAAACTGATTGACGTTAAATTGCGTTACCACCAGTAAAGCGTACGTTTGATTGATTTTTAACATTTTCATTTTTAAAATTATTATTTTTTTATCAAATTAAAAAAAATATTCAATAGTTGCTTAAATAACAGCTTTAATTAAACACATGCCTAACTTAACGTAGCGAAAGGGTTTCAAAAACTTTTTTTTTTGACTGCTGGTACATGAAGCTTTAGTGTTTCTGCCAAAATTGATAGCGTTTTAAGGGTATCAATTAACGTTATATTGAAAAAATCCTTGTAATCATATTAGTTAAGCTCACCATTTGGCCGATACCAGTACTGTACGAAAAACTGTTAATGTAAAAAATTAGAAACTCAGTAATTTCTAATACAAACATACAGTTAAATTTGTTGGGGCGTGTATTACATTTTGAAGTGTAGATATAAGTGTAAGAGAGAGATGGAGCTATACAGAACCAATAGCACTGGAATTTGGATTGTCACAATATAGTCCATGCGTGTCAAAAAAACTTGGAATTTATAAAAAAAATATACACGTTGAAAATATTAGATCTGTCCTAACAATTTGATATAGATGAGGATAACAAGACGCTGAGCACTTGTTAAAAAATGTAAATAATTTAGTACGTAGTTTATACACGAAGGATACAATTATTTTGTTAATCAATTAGGTGTAGATCCCTGCACATGTATTTTGCTAGTGGCCTAGCCAGCTATGCCCTAAGGCTCTCTCGTCCAACGAACAACCTTGGCGAATATTTCACACAAAAACAGAAATCACTTACACCTATCTATTCATACACACCATCAAATCTGCAACTGCTGCATCAGCTGCATGTGTTTGAACGTTTATCTCGTTGATATTTCCAACAAAGCAATGTATATGATTGAAATGTCAAAATGAAAGGTATTGCAACTGAAATAATTGAAAGATATTTATAACGATATCATAGCTAACAATATTTTCGGCCTACCAGTGATTTAAATATGAAAAAAAAAGTTATTCAGAGTGGAACTGTAAATAATTACCTAACCCTGAAATGTAAACTAATGTAAAAGTTGAGTAAAATATTAACAGATAACACAGCTTTTAAGTGGTTAATCAGTTTATTAAATAGATGGGGTCTCCCACTACCCCACTGTCGAGGGGTTAAAAATATTTTAGTTTTAAAAGTGTTTATGTAATAAATCTGAAATCGAAGGTTGAACCTTGAGAGATTTAATCGTACCAAAAACTGTAGTAATAGGTATGTTTCTGTCAATTTATTTAATTGTAATATAATAATAACAAGTCAGCTATTTTTAGGTAATATTTATTGTAAACTATAAGTCAAAAATTTTAGATACAAACTTCACCAATGTTATGTTTGTTTTTAGATTTAATGATTTTAGTATACGTGCTCGGTATATTTTGCCATTAAAAGTGACACACACAAAAGGCTGTATTAATCGAACGGAATACTTATCTATCACCATAAATTTTGTGAATAAGTACCTACCTACTTATAACAAAATCGTCACATAACATAAGTACCTGTTATCGAGTGTGAAAATACATTTTTCGAACAATGTAGCAAATGTTGGTACGAATAACTGCGAATATGACAATTATTATTTGGCAAAAAAGCGAACATAAATTATACACACCTAGTCTTAATTTAAATGTAAACATTTTTGTTGTTTTTTATGCGAATAAAATATTTTCTTTCTTTCTTTATTTATTATTAAACTATCACATTAATACGAGTATAAGCGTCTTTGGTTAAGGTTTCTTTTTAAACCTCGGACCCGATATTTTATACGTATCTACCCTATAAATATTTAGTAAATACCTATCTGTACATGCAATACTTAGACCTACCGATATATTTTTTAAATGCAAGTATTTTCTTCATGATTCTATGATTCTGAAAAGCTAGTAGGAGTTGCTCCTTGTGTAAATATATCATTACGGTACGGGTGCTTCACCACTCACTGTAGACAATGTAATGTCGACGAATGTGTTTTTAATACCTACATAAATAGGTACCGATTATTTTCCCATACAATTGCTTGTTATAATGTGCCTCTTCTTTTATAATATTTAAATATTTATTAGGAATATTGTAAAATAAATTTTCTAATCAGCAATAATAATTATGTACCTATTTATTCAAGACGCAAAAAATATTCATAAGAAATGAAACAATTAAAAGATAATCCACATTTTTATCATTTTTTTATTAATTCCTTGACCTATTATGATAAATTTGGAATTATTCTCATCAACAGTCTGGTGTTACCGCGGGCGGCTAGCACCATTTCTCACTAAAAAATATCAGGTTACTTATACGTGAAACGGAAGAACTGTCATTCAAGATCTGTCAAAATGGAGGATAAAATTGAATATTTTTACTATTATTTTATGTTTTTCGTCAAAATATTTATGATATATGTTTATTTAATTATTATATCAATGTATTGATAACATAAAACATATTAAAAGTGTTCTTATTACTGCAACCGGCTGTTAGCCGTAGTTATTTTTAAAACATGTCTGTTAACCGATAACTTCAAACGAGTGACAGAGACAGCATGATTATTTAAATTGTTTTTTTAGCCGTAAATAAATACCTATATACATATTTAGTGAGCATTGGTGCAAGCGGCCTAGGTAAGTATCTAGGTCATATGAAAGTTTTTTCTGCTGGCAATTCTTCAACTGGTGTCGTCGATACAGCAAAGAGCCGTCCCCGACATGATCAGGACTATACCAACGATTGATCCTAGAAATTAAGTTTATTTATAGATTAGAACAGTACTAGGAGGTGCTCGTGGCTAAGTAACAGCCGCACGGGTCGATCGATCAAGTTTAAGCTACGCTTGTCACGGTCGGTCCGTAGATGAATGCATAGAAAAGCATGTCAAGTCGTTGGTCGTTCTCATTTGTAGATATTTGACAGACAGAAAAAGGCAGTCTGACAACCAATCATACAAACGGGGTTACCCGGTAACTGGGTTGTGGAGATAAGATAGGCAGTCGCTCCATGTAAAACACTGGTCCTAAGCTTCATACGGGTAGACTGGAAGCCGTGATTCTTCAGGGTCGCGGTAACTCTTTCGAACACTGCTGTAACCCTGAGACCTGTTCTCCAAGCATTAATATCATCATCATCATCATCAGCCTATATCTTTGTCCCACTGCTGAGCACAGGCCTCTTCTCATACAGAGAAGGCATGAGCATTGATCACCACGCTTGCTCAAGGCGGATTGGCGATTTCAGACTTTTTTAAGTCCAGGTTTCCTCACGATGTTTTTCTTCACCGTTAGTCGGTGACGTCTAAGATATACTTAGAAAGTACATTTGACTTTAGAAAAGTCACATTGGTACTTGCCTGGTTCCGAACGCGCACACTCGTACACGAGAAGCAGGTGCCTTAATCACTAGGCCACCACGATAGCATTAATATATAATCAGTAAAAGAGCTCTAATAATTATGAAGGCCTTTTAATACTTAACTAATACTTGAAAAGACACACTACTCCTCAAGAAACACTACTACTCAAGCGGTTCAAAGATTTTTTGTAGGTAGGTACTAATTAGTATTTACTTTTTTTGGATGGGAATTCATCAAATGACTCCTCCCGTCGTGGTTGGGGCGAGAGGGAGTATCAGACTCTAACTGACTAAAACCCATCCATGTTCCTTTCTCAGCCCTTTGTATTCCGGGGGCGCGGTAACTCTTTCTACTACTACTTACTTGTATCCAGCGGCTCCTCAGCGCCGATGCCCGCCCCTGTCACGGCCGTGCACACAAACGCCAAACTGTTGGCAGTGGGTACCGCGACAGATAAGGGGGCTCGCTGCACTGCCGCTAAGTAACTCAGCGATCCAGCCTGGTTGACCAGCCACGGTAACACATACTGCAATATTTTATAACGAATCTGTGTGATGTCTTGAAAGTCTAGTCATAGTAGCGAATATTTGTCGAAATTCTATGTTCAGCCCAAGGAAGAAGTCTTTAAGGCCCGACTTCACTGACAAGACAACGGTCCGATCAACTTAAAACAACTGTTTACCATAACTGCAAACTTCCAACTTTCGGACTCAACTAATAAAATATTGTATGTACCTATGTTTGTTAGTTAATCCTTTCGCAGGTATAAATACAAAAACTGATTTTATTAAAATTTTATGTCTTTGATTTGTTTGATCCAGAGAGTTTCTTAAGATACATCACATTCGACGAAAAAATGAAGAAGATTTTAAAGTGACCACTTATGATTACGTATTTTTGGTGTATAGTGTGAATTTGATGACCTGAGTGGTTTAGTGGTCAGCATACCACGCAAGAGGGTTCGATCCCTGGCCGGGCAGAAATTGAAACGATTAATTTTAATTTCTGTGACGTCTGGCTGTATAGAGTGATCAATGAGGAAGGTTTTAGTATATAATTTGTCAAGTTTTTGTATCCATTAGCTAAAATATCGCGGGCAAAGCCGCTACCTATCATTTTAGCTACAAAGACTGGTGAAATAAATTATTCTCCAATGACTGACCGAGTCACCGAGTGAGTCTGGACTGACCTTCCAATTGCCAAGCAGAAAGGTCACTTCAGCCCAGATCTGTCCTTGCAATGTCGTGGCAGTGACGTCACGCAGGCCTTTCGTGCCCTGACGTATGAAGGGGTTGGTGCATCCCCATAGTACGCCAGTCAGCACCAACAGACCTGCAGACATGTACACAGCCAGATGGTAGGATATCGATCGAACAAGATTTTCCTTTAATCTATGGGTTTGCAGGAGAAAAACTATCTATATATATATCTGACTATAATTACTGCAAGAGTAAAAATCCTGAGGATTGTATAGAATCAGATGAACAAGGGAAATCAGCACTAGATTTAGGGAGAACATCATTGTGTTACTCTTCCACAGTTTTGGATGTGTTACAAACAGTCAACAGTTTGTTTAAGTTAATCTTTTACGGTGAAATAAATAGTGTGATGTCTGTAGCTCTGCTGCTAAGAAAATTATGTGAAGAAAAGTCAGGATGTAAAAAAAAAAAAAAATATTTCTAAAAAAAAATGTAAAATTTATTAAAATTGTTTATTTAATTACATAAATAAATTAATCATCATCTTAAACAATTTTGATCAAGTAAATACGTATTTTATTTTTTATTGTATATAATACAAGCAATTAGAGTTTTTTCACTGTTTCTGATCCGCAACAATAAATATAGATATAATTATAAAATAGAGATCAATTTTGACTGAGCAAACCACTCTAATTCACATAAAATTATTCTAAATCAAATAGATCAATAATTACCATTTTATACAGGAACTTATAATTATTAAATTTTGAATACATATTTCAAAAAAACAAAGCCTGTTTGATTTATTACTTTTTTTTTACATTACATAGGTATGTTATTAGTTTTTACATTTTCAATAAATTTCTACTAAAATATGACCGAAAACCAATAATAATATACCTAAATATCTCACAATTTCTTTTTAAAACACTTGTATCATGGATGTGTTTACAAATTAACATTACAAAATACTAGCACAAACACCCAGACCCGGAACAATTTTAGTTGTTCCGTGCGGGAATCGAACTCGCGACATGCAGCCAATTGCTCAGCCACTATGCTAAACGTATCATCAAAACATTTTATTGTATACATAATAATTACTGAATTCATAATTATTATCAAATTTTAAAAGTGGCTACACTAAATTTTGGATAACAGCCTTTTTTGAGAACTCATAATTATTATGTTTTATTACACAACCCTAAACAATTAAAAAGTCATCCTTAAAAAACAAAATTTTTGACTCATTCTTGATTAATATGTGTAAAATTCAATGCAACATGTCTGTATAAAAAAATATGTATGTATCTATGTACTTAACAGTAATCTCAATAAGCAATTGTAACCTATGTCATTTTATATATTTAAAGTAAAATAAGAAAAAAATATCTTAAACCTAGCGTTCCACCTGATTTACCATAAAAAATACAAAGTATAAAAATAAGCATGTATACATATTGTGGTACCGAAGTGACATTCAATGATATTGTATATGGAATATACATTACTTAATGTAACGGTACCCCAACTTCCATAGCTTTGACATCATTGAATTTGCAGTGGTTTTGATGTTTGTCAATCCATTCAACAAAATCTTTGGCTATACTGACCGATGTTTCCATAGTCATGACACAGTCATTCTCAGCCCGATGAGCTTCTATTGCTGGCCGACCTAAAACTCGTTCATACACATTCTTCAGCTTGTAAGAGACCGTTGGCTTTTCGTTATCTCCCCAATACAATTTGCGTTTAACTGTAGATTTCTTGTTTGATGGCTTCGGATTTTCTTGTTTCTGTATTGGTGTTGTTTCGTTTTGTTTTTGCATTAATGCTTGGGAATTTAAAACTTTGATGTTGTCTTCCAGCAAAGCACCTGTTATTTCACCCGGGCTTTCTAATTGTTCATTATTACCGTTACAGTTTTGGCCATTTGACTTTGCAATGGATTTGGCTTCTGCTTGAACAGATGTTTGGTCTTCCTTTGTATTAGCACCGAATGACTCATCACGTTTTACATCACAACTTATGTTGTCAACAACGGTCACGTCTACATCATTAGCTTTACGCTTCACTATTTCAAATATATCATGAAACGCATGTAAGCTGTCTGCACACAGGATATCATCAGACAAGGAAACTCCCAACTTCTCAAAATGATTCTTTAGTATCGGGAAATCAAATGAGTGACCATTCTGCGCTATCAAACACACAGGCTTCTCATGACATTGTAAGAACGAGTTGATGATGTTGAATACATGTATATTGAAGTCTGTTTGGTGTTCCAGTAGGTCGTTGCACAGTCCTGAAGTCTTGGTACTTTCAGGGTGGATCATTCTTCGCGGGTTGAAGCACATTGTGAGTTTATCAAGCACTCGCGGCGCCGCGCCCGGCGTGGTCTCCAGCACATGTCTCCGGCTGACCACTACCATACTTAATTCAGTAATTCTCGTCTTATTATACTCAAACTTCGGTAAACCGGTAGTTTCTAAGTCAATGAACACGTATGTAGAGACGCGCGCCATGTTTAAAACTGCAGTAATATCGAGAACACTTACCGATTGCTTCCAGCATCATACAACAACTAACCTAATAATTACTAATATCATTAGGTTGTGTTATCAGCTACGATAAGACTGTTTTGATAACAGTTGTATTGACATCATTTGCGAGACATTTCAGTAAATGTTATTTAGTTTTCTTGTAAAAATTAATAGAGCATAAAATAAGTGTATAAAATATTGAATTCCCGGATCTTGTGATGAGTCACAATTACAGTAGTTTCTATTTTAGTTTCTATTCATTCACACACAACACACAAAACAAACACAACACAGCACAGTTTTGACGTCTGTCACTTTTGAGTTTGACAGTTGAGTTAATTGACAGGTAATCTTTCGTTCGGTAATAATCTGAGGCCGTATTGCTACGTTCAAGTGACTCGGCCTAGCACGAACAAACGTAACGTTAACGATTTTTAAATCATAAAAACAATTAGGTATAAAGCAAAAATGTTGTTAAATATGAATGAAGTCATCAATTTATATTATGAATTAGAAAATACTTAACATAATACTTGACATGATTCAATTCAAAAATCGCTTAGGTTAAAGTTACGATTACATTAGTTCGTTTGTGCTCGGCCCCCTGGCCAAATATGCCATTACTTACCAATGGGTCACCACTGTTTCAATAGTAAACATTTCTAAATGCAAACAAAAATCAGGGAATACAAATTAAAACCCGAATTCACTGACGAAAAATGTATAATTTTATTAAAGAAAAGCAATTTGCAATAGTACAACAATATAATTAGTGAGTAGTGCTACCAAACGCAGCGGATGACTGATGTCTATATAGAACAGGCTACATATACTCATCTTGCTGAAACAGGCTCGGTGGAAACGCAAAATATTTTTGCATAACTTTCTTTGATCATCTGTAACCAAATAAAGCTGATATTACAGTAGCTACGTTGAGACAACCAGTCTTACCAAGGTGTATCGTGTCACCAGGTAACTGGGTTGTGGATGTCAGACAGGCAGTGGCTCTATGTAAAACACTGGTAATCAGCAGCTAGTTAGACTGGAAGCCGACTTCAACATGGTTGGGAAAAGGCTAGGCCGATGCTATTATATTATTATATTCAAAATACTGTATGTCATCATCATGACATACAGTATTTTCAGATGGAACTGTATGAAGATAGGCTTACAGAACTTCTGCTCTGTGGCTTTGACATCGGAAAAGCCACAGAGCAGAAGGTTCTATATTAAAGGTGTTAATTGTTATAGCAGGATTTTGGCTTCGAAAAGGGCATTACATAGTTTAGTTGAAAGAATTAGTCAGTAGTTGTTGTGTGTTGTGTGGAATTGTCAGACGGTCAGAGTACAAACAATTAAATAAAGAAGTCTTACAAATGAATAAAACTATAAAAATAAATTATAATAAAGAAGTCTTAAGTTCGTACGCTGCTGACCTCGTATCGGATGCACCACCCACGTTCATCAATGATGAGGTTGTACATCCCACGAAAATGTGGGGGGCGTGGCTTTTTAAATGCCAAAACCCTCCACAATCGTGAGGTGTGCAACCTCAGGGATTATTTTCTCAATGCTGACGTGGGGATGCACCGAGACGTGGTTGCAGTAGACAAAGGACTGACCCCGCTCTCCTTAAATAAAGAGAACTGGCGCAAACCAGTAGTGGTCGATACCAATGATCGCAAGGCAATATGGCAAAGCAAGGAGCTTCACGGGCGCTTTTATCGGGCTCTTCATGGGCCCGATGTAGATTTTAAAGCGTCTGTGGCCTGGCTACGCAACGGTGACCTCTTTGGGGAAACCGAAGGTTTTGTATGTGCAATTATGGACGAAGTAATGATGACCAACAACTATAGAAGGTATATTGTGAAGGATGGTACGGTGGACATATGTCGGGCATGTCGCCGTCCTGGTGAATCTATCCGACATATCATCTCTGGTTGTTCTCATCTTGCTAATGGTGAATACTTGCACAGGCATAACCTTGTAGCCAGGATAATACATCAGCAGCTTGCCTTGAAATATAATCTTGTGGAATTGGAGGTACCGTACTATAAGTATGTGCCCGACCCAGTTCTCGAAAATGGTCATATCACATTGTACTGGGATCGATCTATCATCACTGATCGGAATTTTATTGCTAACAAGCCTGATATAGTGGTGATAGATCGATTAGAGCGTCGCACAATGATTGTTGACATCACTGTGCCCCATGATGAGAACCTCGTGAAAGCTGAAAAAGAAAAAGAAATTAAATATCTTGACTTGGCTCACGAGGTTGTTGACATGTGGCATGTGGACTCTGCAGTCATTGTGCCGATAGTCGTTTCAGCCAATGGTTTGATAGCCAAGAGCCTCGATCTACATCTAAAGAGGCTCTCGTTAGATGGTTGGATCAAGCGCTTGATACAGAAAGCGGTATTACTGGATACGGCACGCATAGTCAGGAGGTTTTTCTCTCTGGGGTCCTGACCGACGGTAGCTTGGACCATGTTCCCGTTGCCGGTGGTGTACTATTTTTATATTTTTAAATGTTTTTTATATATATTTATAATTTAATATTTAAAAATGTAAATATATGTAAAATAAATAAATGAATATCAAAGTCTTAAAATCAAAAAGACTAACAAAATGTCTTACCCGTGCAATTTGATTTCAAGATGATTACGCAGGAATCTTGTGCATCCTCGATAGCTTGATAGAAGGCGTCGAACCTTAGGCCGAGTGTTATTTGTATGCAAACGGCTTTTATCATCCAAATGTAGATCAATATAAACATACTGGACATTCCTAACTGAAATCATAGTCATTAGATGTAACAGATTAAATTTTTACACTGTTTCATTAAAGACATTGTAACTCTTGAACTGGTGGACAGAAAAATAAGATCCATCCCAGAATCACTAGCCAAAAAAGCCGCATAGCAATCGGTCCTCACATTTGGGAGACGTGATGCCACAGACAGACAAAATTATTAAATTAATAGCGCCACATCTTTTTATTAAATTATTTTAGTTTACTGGTAGAACTTGTCTCGTAAGGAAAAACCGTTATGCCATCGATAGTAGAGCAGAAAGTCGCATTCTTTATTTGTCTCTTTCTATTATATACGCGTGTGTATGCGTGCGAGTATATAGAGAGATACAAGCAGACGGGCATTGTACATGGCCGGTTGTATAAACTCAAATATGATTCCTGAGGGGGGACCGGTTGCTAAGTTTTTCCTCTAAGATGTTTTTAATATTGTGCATGGTGCAATTATTAAGCAGACTGCTCCTTCGTCGTCGGCAGATTAAGCTGACGATACAATACAAATTTACAAATACAATACAAATTATTTATTTCCATAAAAATATTCCCACAATTTTTACATAAATATAGCACCTTACTCAAACATAAATTCACAAATCATAACAGGTAGGTAATTTGCCTGAACTAGTTCAGGTTTCAGGCGGTAGTCCTGTGTTTCAGGCGATAAGTCTGAAGATTTTATATAAATAATCACGCATCTTAAAAATACAAATAGGTGCAAAACAAGTGTAAAGTGTGTAACATAAATGATTATCTCAATAAAAATAAACTTCTTATAATTAGTCTTATTAATAGATACATTTATTTTGGCACAATTAGTAATTTCTCTGTATCTTCATAGGACATTTTTTGTAAAACCTGATTGAGAGCTTTCTTACACGTATAATAGTTCAAAGTGTAGATGTTTGCCATCTCATTTAGTCTATTATATAGAAGCGGGCCAAGAAACACATAAAACTTTGATATGAAAGCATGTTTTAAGTCAACACTATGTGGGCAAACTCTGTATTTTCGTCTTTTAGTTAAGTATTCAGTGTTATATGCAAGGTCTGTGTGTTGTTTTAATACAATACTCATTATAAATAATTGCCGGACTGTTAATACCTCACATTGCTTGTAAAGTAAGTTAGTGGGGTAAAGGAAAGGGCGAAAGGTAGATACTTTTAGAACTGCTCGCTGGGCTCTCTCGGTGGTTAGTAACAATGTCTTACCCGCACCACCCCATGTAGAAATACAATACGTTAATATGGATTGGCATAGGGCAAAATAAACTTGTCTTATTATTTTTGAATCTGCAATATGGCGCAACTTTTTAAAGATAAATATTAGCTTTCGTGTTCTATTATTAACAGATTCTATATGATGTTTGAAAGACAATGTTTCATCGAGTATAATACCTAGATATTTTACCTTATTGGTTAATTTTATATTAGGACATACACATTTGTTATTTATAGCGTGCAAGCAATGATGAGCATATAGTGCTGAGGTAGTATTTCGTGATGTTAGTTTGCGGATTGAAAATTGTATATAATTAGTTTTATCGGCATTTAATGTCAGAGAATTAAGTCGAAGCCATTTATTTACAACATCAAATCCATGTTGCGCAAGCCTGTACACTTCTTTTTCGGAATCAGCGGAAAAAAGTAGGGCAGTATCGTCAGCGTAAGATATAATAGTGGCGTTCTCTAAATTTAGATTACATAGATCATTTATATAAATTAAGAACAAAGTAGGTCCTAATATGGTTCCCTGGGGAACACCAAAAAATGTGTTATTTTTATCGTTGCTAAGCACATCGCCTATCTTTACGCATTGTGAGCGATCTTCTAAGTAACTTGTGAAAAGTTTTAGCTGATCTCCTCTTATACCTATAGCTTCAAGTTTGCGCAACAGGATAGGAATTGAAATTGTATCAAATGCTTTTGCGAGGTCAAGAAAAATTCCTATTGTATGATTACCTTTGTCAAGTTCTTGTGCTACATAGTCAGTCAAAAGATGTACTGCATCAGCAGTTGATAGTTTCGGCCTAAATCCAAACTGCCTCACAGACAATATTGACTGTTTCTCTAGATATTTCATCAATCTGTTGTTTATAATTTTTTCTAATATTTTCGAGATAATAGGCAGCAAGGAAATAGGTTACGATTGGCGAGCGATCTATAGACCACATTCGTCGTTTGCGTACTGTTTGAATCCATTGAATCTACGACAAGTGCAAAGCCTCTACCAATTTTGTAAACCAAACGCTCATACGTTTGATTTTGACTGAATGGAAACGGCTAGGTTCGAATGCTACATGTCTAGGGTCTCGGGTCTGATAATTAATTAGCGTGACTCTGAATAAAAGTGCTGATGATACTCACTCGCACGTCAAACCCCTTATAGTATTTGCTAAATTCAATCAACATTTGGAAGTTCACCAGGCTGTTGAAAAATGTATCCAGCGTTTGATACAGAACCTTAAAAAATAAATATTTTTAAAACCGATTTAACCAACTTCAAAAACGTAACTAAGTACATAAGTTAGTATGCCCGTTATTTTCACAAACACTATCTACTGATCTAAATCGAAATTCCAATTCGGATGTTTTTTTTTGTTATTTGAGTGCACTTTTTAAATCGTTTTGAATCATTTTTTTTGTGCAACATATAAATTCACTTCAAATACACTAACTTTTATCTACTGCAACATAATATGCATTTGAATAACGAAAACTTCTTCCGGTTCGGATCAGTAGTTTTTGAGAATATTCCGGACATATACATACGCGTCAAATGCAGTACCTAGGTACTCTGTTTTGCTACCAATGATGGAGCTGATGCGTATTCTGTTACGAATAATAAACTTACCAATGAGGATCAGTAATGTAATAGCAAATTCAATAAAACTAGTATCTATGTTATTCTTTATGACATAAGAATGATATATCTTTTTGAATTATCGAAATCGGACCATTACTTATGAAGATATTAAGTAATAAACATTTGCCGTTCCGGCCGCTAAAAATTAATGTCCGCGGGAGCGTGTGACGTCACTCCTACGGAACCGAGCGCAGTCTGCATTCATATTTCACTATTCGGCGGAGCTGCGACGCGGTTGGTCACTATATTTGGCAATTTATTTTACGTAAAGTGTTGTTAGAGTGTGTTTTGTGATATTTGAGTATAAAACGTCCTAAAATATGAGTATTAATAAAGTAGAGGCTGGTTTTGTGCGAGCTCAGTCAGATAATCTTCCAAAGGTGGATTCTTTCGTGACATTTGATTATCTCAGTAATCTAGTTCTAAGTTAATCTACGTTATTATTCTATATAATGTACACGTTACAATGGTGTATAATTCTCATACTATTTTATTCTCCCAAGTTGATAAATTTAGCAAAAGAAATGGTCGAGTGCCGTTTGTTTGTTTACGATCGGTTTCTGGTTTGTGTACGTTTTTTAATTTTTTTAAGTATGAAAATGTAGGTTTAAAGCATATATATTATTTAAGTTTATTCTCTATACGCTAACGTAACCAATGGTGTTTTTTATTTTGAAATTGCTATAATACTTTTCTTTTGGCAAACGTTTTTATCGGGAAAGATCCGCGGCATTTTAGACGCGCTGACAATCGGCTGCGCTGCGACGTAAGTCCCACATCACGGCTCGCGAACGCCTTCGTGCAAGTGGTTAAGATATTGATTTAAAATCTTTAGCATAGTATAAAAACAACAAGTATGTTATCTTCATATAAATGCACCGCGCGCGGATTGTATGTGTGCGCCATAGTATCTATGCGTCGCCGCACGCACACTCTAACAAAATCTCGACCCGTTTCTCAGTGCGCCAGTCGGGGCTAACACCGCACAAAGTTTACGCGTTACGGCTTTTCGGCACCGCTAAATAAATAAAAAATGTGTGATAATCGCAGGAGAACTTATTGCTATATGTTTAGGTGTCTAAATAATTAATCGATTCCAGATTTATCTCTGTTCTGATTACCTACTAAACAAGAAAGGTAAGCAAGTCACTTATTCTAGCATTTAATTTTAACTTGGTGATGAGATACCTACTTATTTTTGTTGTTGTTAGACAGACAAAGTAGGCAGGCCTACTGTCCCACTAGAATGTATTAGGTACTTTTGATCTTTTAATAAAATTGATATGCCGCTATTGCTTTGTTTACGTTTCGTCATGCCGATTTCTCAGTATTGTAGGCAGGTATAGTAACTAAGCACCTACTTACAGTTATAAAATCGTAATTTAAAATAATTGACGAATTGAAATTTAGCTAAAAGTGATAACCCTGAGACAGACAAGTACGGTAGGCAATTACATCGCGGATTGGGCCACAGATAGCCTACTGTGTCCTTTTTATACTATGTCTTTAGGCCTCCACACAATCGGCTATTATCGCGGTGAATCGCTGTACATTGCTGTGAACTCTCAAAAACTCTTGAGAGTTTTTCATCCAACGCAGCAATGTATAGCAAATCACCGCGATCATCGGTGATTGTGTGGAGGCAGCAGTAGGTAGGTGTAAAAAATAATGAATATAATGTATTGGTACAGAAATCTTGATAAACAAATGTTGTTTTCGTTCATTCCTATGCGGATCATTTCGCGGATGGCTATTTAACCAACTTGCGCTTTATTTAGTTCATAGTTCCCTATATACTTGTCGATCTATAACGGAAACCTTAATATTGGTTTTCAATGGCTATTTTTTGCCACCTCGTTCATTGTTACAAATAATTCATTCAGTATGTACCTACTTAGGATGGCTTGAAAAAATCATCATCAATCATCTCTTTACAACAGGATACCATTTTGAAGAAGTTTTGCGTTTTTCGGCACGTTAAAAATAATTTTTCTAAGGTAATAATAGAAGTATTTGTACATTTTGGCACTATACAATATTAATACATGTTTGAAAAGGTGAATTAGACACAAATCGGACACTTAATTTGTTTGAAAGTCACAATTAATCAAACAAAACACTGCGCGCCATACTGCTGCCAACGGCTAACCGTAGGAGTGACGTCACAGCTATCGCGGCGACCGCTCGGTGAACTTCGCTAGTAATTTGGTCATAACTTCGTCAATTTTTATCGTAGATCAAAAATTTTTGCACTGTATGTTAAGGATTACTTAGCTCTACAAATCTGCATTGTCAACTAAAAACGTTACGGATCCTCATTGTTGGAAAATTGTTCCGCAAATCCTGTAACACCTTGTTATTTGCAAGTACGAGTCAAACATCTTACCTAGCTCTTCATTACAATCATTTCTGACTAACATTGAAACATGATCATTCCATAGTTTAACTTTGTTCGTCAATAAATCAACTAAAGTAAGAACGTAAACCATATTTGTGTGAATAGTACCCATGAAAATTGTATTGAAAATTAAAATCCAGAAAATTTGACCAAACGATGTAAGAACAAAACACAAGATTACGATATAGACTACAAAGAAAATAGCGACGTTAAGCCAACTTTTATTAACAGCTCGTTTGGAACTGGCGTTGTTGTCAAGAAAATTATGAACTTTTTGAAAGATCAACACAAAATCGACATTCCTCTTCGATTGAATGAAAAGATTGATGATGTTTATGAAGAAACCGACGCAGTAGAAAAAGAAGTTAAAGCACGATACGAAATACAGGTAACTAACTGAAATTAAGAGTTCAAAATTAAAGTATATTATCGCGTCTATTATTCTATACAAGCAAAAAGCAAAGAAGATTCCGGCACCACATAACAATAGGAACTTATTCAAATAATTGTTTGGGTAAATGGAGTTCTTCTTGATGTAGTATCTTGGGTTTAACACTAGAACCTGCATTATATTCAAGGGTAGAAATATCTGCTGCACATCTTTTTTCACTGTATTATTCAAAGGAATTTCAACGTTGTTCATAATTGATGCCTTTTGAGCTACGTTTTGTTTCTTAGAATAAATTACGTTTAAATATTTTGGAGCTGTACGATATGGGTATTGGTTCAATTTGTTTAAAGGCTTCTGAAGCGTCTGTTTTTATAAGGTTCAATTATCGTTATTGTGTTTTATTGCTTGTCATAAATATATGAGTTACTTACTAATATGATTGTTTAGCAAGTATAGTGGGTAGGTACTTAGGTACATCTTGTTTAATTACTTTTTCAAAAGTGTCTTTTTCTGTTTTTAAAGAATAATGTGATTCTGTCACAAATTCTCAGGTCTTTAGGGAGTCGAAGTTGTCTTTTTTTCGGATGAGAAAATATCAAATGACCCCTCCCGCTTTGGGCGGGATGGGAGTAAGTGTCGGACTCTTACTGACTAAAACCCATCCATGTTCGTTCCTCAGCCCTTTGTATTCCGGGGGCGCGGTAACTCTTTCGAATATCCTGCAGCCCCGGCAGGTCCCGCGGCCCCGGCAGGACTTCATACGTTTTACGTTTATGTCAATAAAATTGCAATTCAGAAGCTGCTCTTATTTAGTTTTATTTGTCAATCCCATTTGTGTTTGCCATCGGTGCTAAAGCTTTTAAGTATTTTTTTTCTTTTTAAAATTAATTAAGGTGTGTAGCGACACCTATCTCGCTACATGCGAACTACGAAGGCAAGATTTCCTACATCGCGCAAGAAGTGTTCGCAAGCAAGTTAGAACTTATACAACTTCCCGACAACAACCATCGGGCAGTAGCTCGCCAGGCAATATCACCCGCCTGGCCGGAGGATCCTCCCTTTTCAATGGAGGGACCCCGCACAGTGTTCCTCCATAGGTGTATAAAATTAAACAAAAAATCTATCTGTAAGCATCTTATATATAGCATGTAGCATTTCATTCGTTGCATAACATTAGCTACAAATGAGATGCCTATCTCGTAGCATGCTACATTTTACACGAGGGACGCCTACCTCGTAGCATACTACATATTCCAAGAGGGACGCCTACCTCGTAGCATGCTACAGGTTACAAGATGGATGCCTATCTCGCAGTATGCTACAAGTTACAAAAGGGACACCTACCTCGTAGCATACTACATATTCCAAGAGGGACGCCTACCTCGTAGCATGCTACATATTACAAGATGAATGCCTATCTCGCAGTATGCTACAAGTTACAAGAGGGACGCCTACCTCGTAGCATGCTACATGTTACAAGACTGATGCCTACCTCGTAGCATGCTACAAGATTGTTACAAATGTCAATCCCGCAGCGTGATGATACTAATTTGCTTTATTATAAGATATTATTATATCAAAAACTGCAACAGGGCTAGTGTGTAGTTGGTGATGACACTAAATATGCACATGGGCAAGGTGGCGTCAATGATGAGCACTCCGAAGACATCCATCTTTTGGAACGACGCGTTCTGCAAGCGCTGAATGTTCTTGCATACCCTTCTTTGTGTATCTGTTAAAAGAAAAAGAAAATTAATATACAAGGTAGATTTTTTTTACTTTCTAAGATATAGGTAGTACACATGACTTTGAATCTACTTTCAAAGTGTATAATTATTAATAATTATATTATTTCTGAGTGTAAATTGGACACTAATGACTAAAGATGAAAAAAACTTAACAAGTCTGATATCGCCAATCCGCCTTGAACAAGCATGTTGATCTTTTTTATTAATATTGTATACGAAGATTATTAAACCTTACAGACAGAAATGTATTGCTGGGGAGATTGTTGCGCCACTTATTCTTCCCAGCAAAAAACCATAGAAAGTAGTAAAGGCCGGGCGTTTTGCGCTGTCTTTTGAAAAGATGATTTTCAGCCTAATTTTAATAAATGACTTTTGAATTTGGTTAATGCTCATGACTCTGTATGAAAAGCGGCTTTTGCCCAGCAGTGGGAAAATAAATAGGATGATAGCACATAAATCTTACCAGAACATCTAGACTTCCTAAGCATTGTACACATAGAATTCACTTCATTCATGGTTGCGTACAATTTCTCGCTTTCAATACACATCAGGGTTAGTAAAGCTGTGCTCTTCACTATCCACATTTGAGATATTACTGCTAATAAACCGAACTAAAAGAAAAACATAATAATTAGATAGGTACATATAAAAAACAGTACTGGGATATTAGGACAGGCTAAAACTCAGTACGTTTAGAAGCTGTGTCTTTAGTTGCAGGTCGCCAATAAATATAAAATGAGAGATCAAAGTGGTTGCTTAGGTCAGAGTTATTTTTACTGTCAATGCAGCTAAAATAGAAATTGAATGTATAAAGCACTCGTATTTTTTTTTATCGAAGTACATTTATAAAAGGCTAGCTTTCAGCGGCTTCGCCTGCGTGGACTTTACGAATTCAAATTAAAAATGACAGAATTTCATAAAAACTTTGCCCCCCTTTTTCACTCCCCTTGGAGGTAAATTTCGGAAAATAGTTTCTTATCGGATAGCTACATCATACAAAGAACACACTCTCCAAGTTTCAGGTCTCTCTCTATGATTAGCGGATTAGGCTGTGCGTTGATCTGTCAGTCATTCAGGACAAAGCATTTTATATGTATAGATAGATAAGGTAAAATGAAAAATGCATAGAAGGCGTTGCAGTATTAGTTAGTAAACTTAGATAAATAAATGTTATTTTTGTTGCTTCAAATTAAAGTAAGTACTCACATCTCCTTTGGCGTTTGTTAATATTTGTCGCATTTCTAGTAAAATCATTACAGTTATCAAACCGTGGCAGATTGTGTGTAGTGTATAATGTAGAACCTAAAATGTAAAATAAAATTAAAGAATTAAGTGGATGGCTTGGACACCATGGTGTTTCCTGCAGTAAGAACGCAAGTTGCAAAACTTACCAATAGTCGAAATGATTTCTCAAAAATCTTATAAGTATCCAGAATATTCGAGTACACATCAAACATCATCATCCAGTGAGACTCACAATCTAAATGGATATTCCTTGATATTTGCATGTCTTGAATCCAAACACTCAATGTTTTTCTCAACAAAGTCATAACAAATGATGTATAAACAATATTAATATCAAAAGTTATGCTGGAATAGTTTGATACCAGATCAAAAATATGAGTGAGCGAAAAATTTACACTGAAAAACAGAGTCCCGAAAATATACACAATATTTAAAACAATGACGTAAATCCAATTGGTGACGATTAAACTTTTCAAGTGTTTGCGGTCAATTTTCAAAATTCTGTGCACGCGTTGGATTTTTAAGACCAACAAAACATGGTTGTTGCACTGTAGGATGTTGGAAACGTAGTTCAATATGAATCCAATAGAAAAGAAGATGGAATCGAAAATATTGCAAAAACTAAAAAGGAAGGTTATGCCATAGTTAAGCATGAAGGTGCTGAACAAATTATACAGCAAGATAGATCGTAATGTGAAGGCAAAAGTGATACCAAGAACATTATAAATGCGACTGTTAGAAGTGATGAAGTTGTTCTGAATACAATACTTGGCACAGATGAAAAGTCTTTGCATTAGGTCTAAAGGCTTCAGAACTGCTTGCAAATCTTTTTCAATCACGTTATTTAGTAACACTTCTTTATATTGTATTTTTGGCAAAGTTTTAATAATTACATCGTTAATTTTAGAGCTGGGTTTCTTTTTAAAATTTGAAAACATGTTTGATGCACTGGACTGTTTGATGTTAGTTAGACAGTTCACTTAAAGAGTTAGAGTTGATGTAGGTATAGACGATAATGGAAAAGCAATCAATAATGGACAATTCATTAGTCCTTGATGACTCGTTCATTTATTACGGACTACGTTTCTAGTATTCAAGTAAGAGTTAGAAAAGCTGTACATAACAGCATTATGCTTTTTTCAAAGTTTTTTTACCTATAAATACACCACATTTCTTAAGTTTTATTTAAGTAAGTACAATTTATGGGGTTTTAATTAATCAGTTTTCACGAACCATTTTTCTTACTTAAATTAAATATGGGGATATTAAATTAAAAAAACATGTACTTAATTAGCTTATTAACACTATTTAATACGACGAAAAATATAAACGTTTTATGATATAGGACTGGACATCATCAGCACTGTAAGAAGGAAGGAAGGAAGACCAACGGCGTAACGTGGTCTCTGAGGCACGGAACAGTTTCGGTGAGTCATAGATGGTCACCAATCCACGGACCGATCGCGTCAAGCGTAGCTTAACCTTGATCGATCGACCCGCGTCGCTGGTAATTAGGCACAACCTCCTATAAATAGGAATTGGACATTGGAATTTTAATTAGTTCTAACATTAAGATAATTTACAAAAACTCGAATTGCAAAATGACTATGGTGTAGGTAGTGATAACACTGAGCACTTGCAGTGTCATCACCGCGTCTACTGTGAACAAGTTGCAGACATTCATCTTCTTGAGCGATGCCTTTTGAATCCGCTGGATATTCTTGTAGAATCTTCTTTGTATTTCTGTCAACAATGTGAGATATAGAATAGATTTTTTTATTAATTATCTTTAAAACGATCTGATATAGGTATATTGAATATGGGAGGGATAGCGTCAGATGAAGCTAGCTATCACCCCTGATGGGACCACCACGACCACTCTGCCAAGAGTGTAATGACAAAGGAAAAGAATAATTGAATATATCATAGTATTAAAATATGTTTTTTTAAAATGAAAAATTTAGGAATAGATATTACAACGAAGTGGTTTAAAAATGAAGTAACAAGAAAACTTTGGGGAGGATGAACTAAAGACGATTGACAAGCCGTCAAGGGAACCGCAAAGGTCAAACAATGACCTTATTGATGATATATGAAAGTGGACAAAGTAGGAGGGGTATGAAGAATTTATATAGTTAAAAAAATGGTAAGCTGAAGTGGCAGTGGGCTGGCTATATCGTGCAAAGAAATGACGACCATTGGTGGCTAAGCATAAGTAGTATAGGACGCCTTCCAACAAGATGGAGTGACTGACTTGCGAAAGGCTGCACACAGAATTTGGATATGTGAAGATTGGGCGATACGACACACGTTAGGAGAGGCCTATGTCCAATTGTGGACTAATATTAAATAGGCCGATGACAATGATAATGTATAGCTGGTGATATTCTATAGTATCTGGTTACTCCCATGGGAAAAAGGATGAGACTGTGTATGAACTGACACTCGTGCTGTAGTAGATGTTAACAGAGTATGCTAGCAGAGTAGTATAGTTTTATTTTACTTTGTAATCTTGGTAAAATGAACTGTATTGTATTTACCTGATGGTCGTTTTAAAGTTGTGATTAGAATGCAGGTGCTCTGAACTTCTCTCATCGCTGAGTAGAACCTTTCAGCCTCTACGCTCAACGATGCAAATAGGGCCAAATTTTTTATTATCCATGTTAAGCAAATGACTGTTAGAATGCCATACTGAAATAAAAGATAAAGAAATAAAAGCTGAAGAATAGCGGGGAACAGAATAGTTTTAATATAAACATGTAAACCAATCTCGTTTCTTATAAGACTTTTAAACACTTCCAGGCATTAATTTCTCCTACCAATGTCTCTTTCAGCAGTGATAGAAGCCAAAACCAAAAGAAGCAGTGCAAAAAAAAAAAATAGAATACGACTGAGAAGACGTGTGATTTTGTATAATATTTAACTTACAACACACATGGAATGATGTTCATCTCATGATAGGATTACCTTGAAATTGCTGTCAGGTACAGATTCTCTCATTTTTACTCGAAACCAGATATCAAGCAAACTGTTACTACACGTATGAATTATATGGAATAATATCTAAAAAAATATCAAAAATTAATATATATATATATTCATTCGTGGCTCTGGAAATTAATAACCTACCTTTTGTTGGTAGGTCTTCTCAATTATCTTGAAAACTTTAATTGCATCAATAAAAGCATTAAACATGCTATCCCAATAGCGTTTGTCTTCTGAGTCTTCAAAATATCCTGATTTCCACACGTCCTCAGTCCACTTCTCCAATGATTTGGATAACAGTTTAATGGTTCTTGTTGCGTAAACTATAGTCATGTCAAATTGAGCACAAAAATACATAGTCAGCAAATTATCGACCCCAAAACTATAAAAAGCGTGAAAGTAACCACACAGCCAAATAATTTGAAAGACATTAGTAGCGAAGGTGCAGAGCCAGTTCGATATGATAAAACTCTTGAAAAGCCCATCATTAATTTTGAGGGTCCTATGTATACTCTGTAACCTCAAGACCAAAACAATATTGTAAAGCTTCTGCATGTAATTGATAAGCGAGTGTAAGAGGATTCCAACCAAATATAAGATGAAGTCGTAGACGCTATAAATGACATGGTTAATATCATCAGTGCCAATATTTTTGGGCATGTATAAGAAATAATAGACGATCATCAATACGAATGAAAAGCTTATTGATACAATGCTGTAGAAGCGGCCGACGGGAGCAATGACGTCATCTTGAATCTTGTATTTAGCACACAGAAATATAGCTTGCATTATATCCATGGGTTGAAATATTAACTGTAAATATTTGTCGACCCAATTCTCACGATTTATTTCTTCATTTGCATTTGGTTCATTTATTTCTGTTCTACTTGCTTCATTAACCATTGTACTGGAAATTATGTTAGACGAATTACGATTTATTGTATAAAAAGGCATGTCTGGTAAAGGAGACAGTTTAAATTAGATTTATATAGGAGGAAACTAATAATGTTAAGTAGTAACCTTGGTATTAAAAAACACTCCGTGTTTATTTCTTGATTAGCTAGTAAAGTGCCGGCGACGTAATCCGCATAGAATTTAGTTTTATCTTGAAATCTTAAAATGACGACAACTTTTATTTCGATAATGGAGTATAATGAAATAAGGAAGCATTTGAGAAAACTCTGACACTAGAGCTTGTTAGGTTAGTAAACCTACAACAGCTCACAATAAAAAAAGAAGTGAAAAACTTAGATAAATGATTTTTAACCAATTGTTAATTATTTATATTCAAGCATTCAAAGTTACTTTTGAAAAACGACATAATAAAGTTTAAAATTTGGGGATAATAGTTCAGTGGTGAAAACCAGCATTTTTTGAACGTCTAATTTTAAAAAAAACAGTCCTACCTCCAAAAATAAATTAACAGAATCCGTTCCAAGCGATAGACGCGAATGAAGTTTAAATTGTATCAAATAAATTATGTTATGAAAATGTAAATAACCATTGAAACTAATGTCGTTAAAAGGAAACAGCAATCAAATTAACATGGTTTTTAAATGATCTGTCAATACACTTTGTATGTGTGTCAAATATATAAGCTGTCAATACAGACATTCAATAATAAAACTGTCCAATAGCTAACATGTTGCCGTTCTTAAAATTTAAAAGAAAAACAAAAATCAACCCAGTGATCATTGAGAATGTTCCGAGGATTCCATACACTGAAGGTTTGCTCAACAACCTGGTTGAAAAAGATTTGCAATCGATTCTAAGACCGTTGAATCTGATGCTGAGTCTTTTCCTCTGCTCGAAATACAGTATTCGCTACAATTTTATTACATTGAATAGTCTTCTTTACAATTTAAGTGGAGTGTTAGGAGTGCTCGTGTACCGCGGTATTTTTCTGTATCTAACGTTCACCTCTTTTGTTGATTGGGGGGAAGGTCTAATACTACTACTTCACTGGAAGAATGCTTATGAATCTCTCGCCTCCACTTTTGGCTTTTTATTACATTACTACAACAATATCAGATATCGACATATTAACATATGTTTGGTTTTAAAAATCCAGTACGCTATCAAAATCCTTGAATTCAGCAGCAAAGAACTCAAGAGTTTAAAGATCTATAATTGGTTTTCTATTATCACTATAAATTTTGCCTGGTTTGGTACCATGTTATTTTTGTTTAGTTATTTTCATCAGCACTTGAGTACTTTCTCTATTCTTTCGTTTTACACTCTGATCATATTCGATGTGAGTGTCTTGTATTCTGTTTTTGTCATGAAGTTGTTAAGAAAGCTTTTAGCTGCGTGGATCGAAGATGTTGTGAGATCAGGGAATATTCAATATTCAGTACGGGAATATTACTGGAAGGTCAAGTATGACGTGTTCAAAAATATACTAGAAGCATATAAGATTATCGAGGAATCTTTTGGTGATTTTGTAAGTACTATGATTTTAGGATTTTAGGAATGTAAACTTGTGACGTCTTTGATAGATTTTGTTTCATTTAAATTACCAAATAGTTGTTTAAGCTATTGCATAGCTTCTATCCCGGACCTTGAGCGTGGAGACCGAATCCAGAGATTCCGTAACGAAAAAAAACCTAACATCCCCCACTCCGACCGGCACAGCGGTGATACTTTTTAGTTTTGCCATCTATCGATGAATAGCAGAACTTTTAATGACTTTTTGAAATATCACGCTTGTCTCTTTAGTTCAGCAACTCGCCTCTAGGTGGCATTGGTTGTATCGGTGTTATTTATTTTTATTTAATTATAATTGCATAAGTTGATAAAACATACTATGCAATAGCTTTACCGCGGCAGTCCCCGAGTGCCACACGACTTTTTTAATGCTCTTAATAACTGGAATCTGAAGTTGTTTAATTTTTCGGTCCTTAGGTCCTTTTTCATCCTCATTAAGTATTGAATTATTAATTCTTTTGAAACTGGCTGTAAAAATACGTTTGATGTTCATTCATTCCTTAGTAGTAGTATCTGTTACTGTGCCTATGCTATTACATTACACTATTCAGGGATTTGCCGCAAAGCCATTCTCATTATGAGTTCTAATTACCTCGGTCTAAGGTTAACTATATAAACCTTCAGCTTCGGCCAACACTTTGGCCAATTTTGGTAGTTGATGACCCCTCAAATATTTGGCTGCGATTAGTGCAGGCGCTGCACTGAACTGCTGGGACGCTGTCGGGTATATATTTTTCTATACTCATTTGATATCATCTTCAGATTGCATTCTACTTAATATATACAGCATGCCTAGGGCTTTTCAATATAGCTACTATGGTACAATTGAAAGACTATATTGTTAATGGTTCATTTACTGTACGTATTACCAAATTGTTTCTTGTGAGTAATTAAATTGTTGTTAAAAACGTTTCTAATGGTAAATTATTTTTCTTTCAGTTTATTTTCCTAACAATCATTTCACAACTATTGTTCCTCAAAAGTATAGTTATCATTATATTTTTGAGTGTGGAATGTGAGAATTTCTATTCAACCATGAAGAACGTAGAAGATACGGTTACACCATTGATGAAGTCTACTAGATGCTTAGGTAATATAAATGTACAGGCTTTACAGTCAGGGCTATACGGTCGTGTCAGATTGCCGACCCATCGGACTATGAGAGTAAGGAAAGAGAGAGTGCACCTGTGTCTGCACAAGCGCTTGTGCACTATATATCTCCTGCTTACCTGGGCTGAAGAAAGATTACTCAAGCATACATCTTGTTTTGAGCATAGATTTGGCTAGCTAGCTAACTTAGCTACTTGATTGCTAGAATATAATTGTAAGTAATGCTCGAATCAGTATCCTTAAGGACCTTAGTCCTCGTGAGCTATTCAACAACTATTTTTTTTTAATAATATGAGTTAGATTTGAATTCGTTTTTTCTGCTTTTTCTTTCAAAATAATCTTGTTTTATTATTATTTACAGAAACACAGTTTCCTCTCACTAAAAATATTCATCGTGTGAGGAACGCTGAATTTACGAAAATGAGTGCGTGTGGCTTGTTCATTGTAGACGTCATGCTGTCTCTAAACCTCTTCAACTTCATCACTAGCTACACTATAGTTATATTGCAGTTCGCATTTCTTTAAATCTTCATCTTTAGTGTTATTTTTAAGTTTGAAAGCTTCCTCATCTATTTTTTCTACTTCATAGTTTTCGCTAGGTTGGAAGTGTCTTGCTAAATGTAAATGTGAAACTTAACATGGAAGCCACACATAAATAAAATCAAATTAAAAATGACCTCTCTAATAGGTATGTTGAAGAACGTCACAAAATGTTTTCCTCGTCAAACACGATACACCATTTACAATTCTCTGGTTAAACCACACTTAGACTATTTAGTTGAAATTTGGGGTACAGCTGCTCCTACAAATTTAGCTCCGTTACAGACAGCACAAAATAAGTTAGTTAAAAGATTATTTAATTATGACTTTCTAACACCCACCCAAAAAATTTACAAAGATACAAAAATTTTGAATATATCGCAAACTTATCATTACGCAAATTGTGTATTGATAAGAAAAATACTAAATAAAAACATACACACACAAATACATTTCTATAATAAACAACAATCAAGTAAAATACAGCTAAGACGTGCTAATGACATAAAACTTCTAAAACCTAGAACAAATTATGGCAAAAATAACATTATGTACGATGGTGCGAAAATATATAATATGCTACCAAAATACATAAAAGAGGCAAAATCAATGAAAGCGTATAAAAAATTACTAAAACAATTTATTACAAATACAAAAACATAAACAACACACTCAAATACATGCCACTTCTAGCGTCGTCTGATCCGTGTAACTTTGCTATAACGAGAACTTGTTTACTTGTACACTAATTAGTTGAAGTATTCATAGTTACCCACATTTTAGTAACATTCATTAGTTGTTCTCTCATAGAAGTATCATTGTATGTTATTTTAATAATATTATTTTTATTTTATTTTTTCTCTCTTGTAACCGCCACTCGGTAGTTCTTGCATGCATTGTATTCTCATGTAAGTGAATGTTAATTCTTTATGAGAATAAAGATTCTTTAACCCAAAATGTGCATTCTAATAAAAGTTTGGTTTTACTAAATTAATAATGTGTTTTAATTTAAAACTTACATTGTGAATCATAATGATTACTAGAACTAGCTATTTCTCCCGATTTCACCCGCGTTACGAAGGAACGATAAGTTATATTATTGAAGCTAGGCAAACAAATACTTCTGACGCCATTGAAATTTATTAATCACTTAACGTGGATTAAAGACGAAATTCAATATGGTACTTAATGGGATATTTAATATTTAGAAATGGCCAGAAAATAAACAAAACGAAGGCATAGGTTATTGATAAAGTATATTTACAAAAACTGTCACAAAAATATTAAAGAAATTGATTTAAACAGTGAGATCCTACTAATATATGTCTAAGTATATATTTAGTATATATATTCTAAGTATATATATGTCTATGTATGTCTAAGTCTATGTGTATGTTCATATCTATAAAAATGTATTGAAGTTCGTCAGTCTCACTAAAACTCGAGAACGGCTGGGCCTTTGTAGCTAATTTTGGTTTTGAAATGTTTGTCGTAGTCCAGGGAAGGTTTAACCGGTGAGAAAAGTTAAGATAGATGTAGGCGATACGAAGATCACCGGGTCATTTAGTATATGTTTATTTGTTACTCTTACACGCAAAAAATGAAAGGAAATTTCTATCAGGATGCAAATTAAATACATGGAATATTTTTATCAGGATGCGCGTAGTTCCCCAAGATGCGGGTGATACTGCAGGAAAGAACTATTAATAGATATCTAGGGCAGCAGGCCAAGCCAAGTTAAAACCAAGAAGCACTCGTTTACACTAGCCATTTGAAGCCATACTTATTACTTAATTGCTTGCTGAAGGTCATATTTTGACGCCCAACTTTCTCATTTCGTGAAAAATGTTTGTGCGTGAGGTCGACCATATTCCTATACGAGTATTATCTTCTAGCAATCCATATATCAATAATATTGTCGAAAATGATTTGCAAGCTTTGCTAAGACCATTGAATTTGGTTCCCAAACTCATGCTTTGCGCTAAGTATACAATTAGAAACAACTTTATCAATCCCAACAGCTGTATCTACAATATATTAGCTGTGTTCTATTTCATATTATTCAGATTAATTTCCTTGTACAGTTTGATTAATTTATGCAAAAATGATTTCCGCGGAGATTTCAAGCTGTATTTTTCATTTAGTACTTGTATCGATTTCGTGTTCCTCTCCATCGGTTACTTTATTAATGTCTATGTTTGTATAATGAAGAGCGACAGTAATATCTTGTTGGTTTTAAAGATCCAATACGTTTTAAGAGAGTTAAAAATTAACGGTGAAGTCTTCAAAAGTTTGATCACTAGTGGTTGGACACGCATTATTTCGATTCATATATTTTTCATCTGCTACGGTTCGTACTTTTGTTTTTATTTTACGAAGCTTAACATCACTGAAGTCGTGGCTCAGTATCCCACTATTCTGTTTGATGTCTACGTTATTAATGCATCGTTGTTGATAAAATTGTTGGAGAATATGCTCCGGGTTTGGATCGAAACTGTTAAAACCCAGAGAAATATAACCAATTCCGAAAGGGAACACTACTTGAGAATGATATATGATGTTTACTTCAATATTCAAGATGCTTATAAGATTGTAGAGAATACTTTTCAAATGCAGGTAAACTTTGTCATAATATTTTTAATAATATAAAAAATACGAATCATCATCTGCCATTTTACTTGTATATTTTACATTGCTGTTTCAATAGGTCACTATATCCGATCCATTATCATTCCATCATAATAGCCTAAGTAGTATCTTTTTATGTTTTTCAATAGTCCTACACAAACCAGGGATTGGTCCATTTCTATAGTGTATACAGGGATAATCGCCGGTCATGTGTTATCATCACATTTTTAAGTTGTCTCAAAGGGCTTCTGCGTATTGGCTTTGGCCTCACGTTCCCCTCTCTCTATCTCACGTTCGCGGTCCGAGATTATATATATGCATGCATGGCAGAGACATAAAAAATAGGATAAACAGCATCAAAATATTTATCCGTAACGCTTTTGATAAGATTGATTTATTACAAGGACAATTTTTCATAACATTTGATTTTCGAATAGTGACGATTATTTTTATGATTTCTTAGTGCTTCAAAGAATTTCTGTTTACTATTTCCAGATTGCCTTCTATACAGTACACATCACTATCCATAGCATCTGGAATGTCATGACAATGCTAGTCATTAGAAATTTGATCGTAAACAAAGAAATAAAAGTAAGTAATGATCGAATCATTAATATTATGGTCACACTCATAAAGATTCTCGATTCTTTTAATAAAGACTCGAAATTTTCGACAACTTGATTCTCGATTATATTAATGTCTTTGCGAGTATAATAGTTGATTCTTAATTCTCTTAATAAAGATGATACTCGCAAAGACATTAATATAATCGAGAATCGAGTACAAATACGACAATTAATTAATTAATTTTAATATTTTTTTAAACAATTCTTCAGTATTTCCTGCTCATATTTATATCACAAACCTGGCTTTTGAAGAGTATTATCGTGTTGATCTACTTAAGTGTGGAATGTGAGAGATTCTACACGGCAATGAGAGACGTTCAGAGCACGTGTATGATGCTCATAAAAACAGAAGATATTTCTGGTAAGAATATCTATATAACAAATAAAATTAAATTGTCTGTTTCTAGTGATAAAATAACAGCTTTTACCGAATCCAAGTTAAATGATAACACGGTTTGTCTGTTGTTGGATACGAGTAATTTCTGAAACGGCTAGATTGATTTTCAATAGCAGATAGTTGATGTAGGAGTAACGTAGGCTACATGTACTAAAAAAAGTGTACTTTATGTAAAATTTAAAAACCTTCAAATTTTACAAGGAATATTGAACTCATCACATAACGCCGTTGGTAAAATCTAATTTACTTTACAATAAGCCTTTGATTATCATTCTAATTATTTAATATCTTTCAGAAATGGAGATGCGGGTGTTTAAGAATATTCACCGTGATCGAAAATCTTCGTTCATCAAAGTACGCGCGTGCGGCCTGTTCCTGGTGGATGCCGCGCTGCCACTACAGCTGTCTAAACTTATCACTTCATATGTTATTGTTTTGTTGCAATTCGGGTTCTTGTAATCGTAATGACTAATCGTCTTTATTGTTGTAATCGTAATGTCTATATCCTGACTAATATATATTATAAATCCGAAAGTGAGTTTGTTTGTTTCTCTTTTGCGATAAAACGAGAGACGGATTTTGACTTTTATCCTATAAATAAACTGCCTAAGTTTTTTTAAGATACATTCATAACTTAGCTAGCAATAACTTCACAAATGAATGTGTTTATTTCTTTATGTTCTTGCCGCAATAACATTTTTTAATTTACTTAATGTGTGTTCCTTACTGACAATTATTACACGAACGCATAACTACGAGGCGATAATATTTCCATGTTTTGCTAACTTGAACAACGGCTTCATTGCTACAACCTATTTGCTGCAAACAATTGAATTTAAAATGTCAACCTCGAAAACTTTGAATCTCGAAGTTGGGCACCATTTACACATCAGTACAGATAGACAGTCAAGGAACAAAGTTGACAAGGAATTGAAATCGATATTTTTGCCACTCAATCTAATGCAAATTCTGGTGTTCACTCCAAAATTTCGTATCCAAAAAAATTCAGTCAAGCCGAATAATTGTTTGAATAAGTTAATATTGATGTGTGGACTAATCATTTTTCTGTCGGGTTACACGTATCGAGTTATCGAAATATTCCTAGATGATAATCTGAAAAGATATGGTTCCATCCGTTTTCTGTATTTTGCCTCTTATTTTGATTTTGTCTACTACAGCTCAGGGTTCATTATGAACGCGATCATTCATTGCAATCAGTCTAAGAAAATGGTCATGTTTGTTCTTATCTATCAAGAGTTGCACAAATTTCTTATCAATAATGGCAGTTGTAAGACTTGTGTGAGAAATTGGATTCATGTCATTATCATCTTCGGATTTTATATCTTAGTTATATTGTTCTCATCTATAACTATTTACAATCAGCCAAGATGGTATTTTATTTTTAATTTATTGTTCTTGGCCAGTCTGGATTCAAATGTTATTTATGTTATTAGCTTGATTAAATTATTGGCTGATAAAGTTCAACTTTGGAATATTCGTATTTTGCTCTGTACAAGAAATGAAAATTATGGAAACAATGGGATAGATTGCAACCGAATGCTCGAAGCTTATGAGCAGATTTTGAAATGTTATGAGTTGTGTAAAGATATTTTTCAACAACCGGTAAGTTGGACTGTTTATTTTTGAGGGTTTCTATATTTATTTGTATAACATCTATATTCAACCTTATTAGAAAGTAAATAAAGGTAATATTTCAAGACAAGCTAAGGTTTTCAAATGTTTTTACGCACGTCATTTTGTCATTCATATTCATAATGTTAATATGTTTTAGATTCTCTATCAAACGATAGAGACTTTCTGTCGTTGCTTGATCAACATTCAAGTGATGATTGAGTTTAGGAAAGTATTTATGGTAAGTAATAATGTCTTATTTATTTAGCTCTGGATAACATTTATAATGAACTCGAAAATTAAACTGATCAACGTCCTTCCCCTGGGTACAATCTATCTTCATACTAAATTTTATCAAAATTAGTTTTCTCGTTGAAGAGTATCAGACAAATACATAAGACACATCCTTACTCCAAAAGTACTCCTTTGGAGTAAGGACTAGCTGTTTTCTCCAGTTTCACTCGCCCCCTGAAGGAAATACTAAAAGTTCCCGTATGAAAGCTAGTCAAGTCCTATATTTCTGTCATTCTGATAAACACATACAGGCTGCAGAATACAGAACCGTTTTATATAACAACACGCTACCAACAAATAAAAGAGAAAAGTAAAAGTGCCCCGATTAAATAATCGATAAGCGTGACAAATCTGAAAATTGTTCACATTTAATTGTTATTTCCAGGAAAATACTCCCCTGGTGTCGTTATTCCTGTACCTGTGGCTCGTAAAGACATTGTCCTTACAAGTCACGATCAGCTTGCAGGCCGAGGTACTCTATGAAGCTGTGAAACACACACAAGAATCATGCGCAAATATTTTAGCATCAAATTGCACAGGTACAAATATATTTTGGAGTTATTTGGATCACTTATAGTTAAAAATACCACCATGCTCCTGCTTCCTCCTGCTGCTGCTCCCGTATCCTAATATTTGGGATCGGTTCTTTAGAGTACGCCCTATTCATACTACAAATGTTTGTAAACACACTATCTATCAATAAATCTCAACCAGCCATATTTCCGTAAGAATTAAAAAAAGTTATAGCTACCTCATCATCTGCCTAGCCTTTCTCATCTATTTAGCCTAATTGTGTGGGGTCGGCTTCCAGTCTAACTAGATATAGGTGAGTACCAGTGTTTTACATGGAGGGATTGCCTATCTAACTCTGACCAGTTATCGAGTAACACAAAACCTCTTGGTAAGACTGACTGTCACACTTTTTGGCTTCTGACTACCCGACACCCGTAATGACTGTCAAAGATCATGACAATTCTGCGCCTATTTTTAATTGTTTCCAGATGATATTAGGAAGTTGTGCAAGAATGTTCATCGCTTACACCTTGCGTCCTTTAGCAAGATGAGCGCGTGTGGCCTGTTCTACGTAGACATCTGTCAACCATTACGTCTATTAGCGCTCATCACGAATTACACAGTAGTGATGCTGCAGTTCGCGTTTCTGTAGTCCTGGTATCATTAAATGTTGGCATTTGTTGTTATTGGTTTTAATTCCCTCCCATTTCATGAAGTCCCAATATTTTAAAGGGTTCTTTGATAAGGTATCCTTCCTTACTAATATCATAAATGCGAAAGTGACTTTGTTACCCTTGCACAGTAAAGTGACTGAATCAATTTGGATGTAGTATGCAGATAGATGGGACCCTGGAGACGGTTAGGCTATTTCCAATCCGGGCGCGTTAAGTAGTTCTATAGGACGCGGATGATACTGCGGGAAACAAGGAGTATCTTATAAGTAGTAAACAAATTGGATGGCTGCAGGACTTTAAATAATAACGCTGGATGGATTGTGTAAAAATGACATGCATATTAAAGTAAGCTTTATTGTTTATGATTAAGTTACATATAGGTGTTTATTACATGAAAGAAGTGGTACACCAATCAGCCCATTTGGGCAAACAATAATTTAGGCCCGTTTGGGCATACAAAAGTGAAATAATGAATTAAAGATTTTGTTACTTATTTTCTAAAAAATTCCTTAATTGAGTATTGTCATTTGTCTGCTAGCCATTTTTTATTTTATTTTAAATAATCTTAATGGAAATTCTCTTAAAATTTGGGGTATTTTATAATAAACTGTATGAGGTGTGTATATTGAGATGAAGGGTGATAGAGATGTATGGAGGTCGTAGTCTATCTGTGTGCGAAATTAAATCTTAAAGCCTTAAACAGCAATTACTAAGCTTTATTATTTTCATTTTAGTTATCTATGCAACAAAGGTAACAGTTTTCTAATTCATGTGATAAAGTTATCAACATTTGAACGAAATGGTCTATAACATTCCATTTAATATATTATACCACTGTACATTTTATACAGTAGAAATAATAGCAATGAAACATGAATGACCAAGTTCAAACACACAGAGGCAACGACGTGTTTTGGTACAAAACATTGACAACTTCGAAACAAATGAAAATTCTGTTTAAATTTAAGTTTTTGGTAAATTAAGAATAATAGCTTTAATTAACGATCCAACAGCATTTACACCATTTAAACTTTTAAATAAAAAATCCTGGATCAAAACTATGGACTAAAATTCTTGCATTTAACGTTATCGGTATGAATTCATTAGTAAAGAAGCAATCTTTGATCACCAATTTAGCAGATTTGAGTTACTGCATACTTTTTACTATGGAAAATGGTTTTGTAATAGAAGAAAGTTAGATCAATAAAAACTCAAGTCTATCAGACTAATTGCATATCGATTAGGTTACACTACTAGAGAATTTATATTGTCTTGCTATGATAGACATGTCGTCACACGTCAAATATAAACGAAAACTACAAACTACTATTCGAATAAAAAGTTCATTAAATTATGTGATTCCTAAATTCCGAACGATAAATGTTATCGAAAAATACTTACAATCGATATTACAGCCGTTAAATGTAATGCAAGCGTTGTTTTTCTGTGCTAAGTATAAGATACAAAACGGGTTGATTATAAAGAATAGTTTAAATTATGACATCGGCTCAGCCATCGGAACACTAATTTACGTGTCTTTCAGCTTTTATTTGATTTCATCTTCATTGCGCGTCATTGTGGAAAGAGGCTCCAATCTAGTCTATTCGGGTAACATCAACGATTTTGTTGTTTTCTTCTTTGGAAGCATTTTGAATTACATAACAAATATCACTCAGAAAAATAACAACGTTTTACTGGTCTCCAGAATTCAAAACGCCCATAAAATTCTCAAAATCAATGGTACGGCATTCAAACGTTTCATTATTTTCAACTGGATCTACGTCATTGCTTTAAACTGTTTTCATATTTTTTGGTTGTTCTATTACTGTTACATATTCGTTAATATCGGTTTTTGTGATATCTTCTCAAGCTACTTGCATATCTGCTTCGATATTAATATCATTTATGCTGCTAAACTCATGAAATTGGAGTGGAATACTGCCAAGATGTGGGTCGAAAAGATGCAAAGATGTATTGAAGATGTAGAAAATAATTGTGATTGGGACAATTTCTTCAAAGCTTATTTAGAAGTACTCAAATCTTACCAGCTAGTTGAGAAGACATTTCAGCATTTGGTTAGTTCATTATGTTAACTGACGTTTAGAAATGCGAATAAGTATCGTTTAAATAATACATATTTTTTGATATTTCAGATATTGTTTTATAATGTGTATATATTTTCCAACGCATTAATGGATTTAGCAATACACGTACAATCTAGGAAGATCACAATTGACAGTGAAGCCAGTGTACGTAAGTCAAATATTATAAAATGAAACATTATTAAAATTATCTGAAGTGCATGATTAAACAAATCTGCGGCAGTTTACGAGTTTATAAATGTAACTGTCAAAATTATAGCACGCTTTCAGTTCCCAATCAATACATGAGCCGCTAATCAGAAAAAAAAACTCATGCTTAGCTAGCATGCTTGCGTTTATAGACATACAAACCAAAAATGGTTTTCATTTTTCTAGTTTATCCTACGCATCCTAACATCTCAGCTGTGGCTATTAAAAAGCATTATATTACAAATCAATTTGAGCGTGGAATGTGTAAGATTTTATTCAGCTATGAAAGAAATTACTTGTACTTGTATAAAGATGTCGACTTCAAAAGATAGATCAGGTAAATATACATTGTAATAGAAGTTAATATATTTTACTTACGATCATGAATACTTTGACGTCGGACATGCAGGAGGAGACACCCTGGTGTATACTGTTTGGCAATGACATTGTTCTGTCAATGAAAATAGACCAGAGATCCATCTATAATATATTGTAGAAATGTAAACAAAAAACATATTTAGAATTAGGTTAGGAATTAGCATCGGCGTTGGTCATGGCATCGGCTTCCGAGTTAGTGTCGGCGTATGAGTCGGCATTAAAATTAGCATCGGAGTTGGTTTTTGTGTTGCCGTCGGCTTCGTGTTAACCGTCGACGCCGACGCCAAGTACATCGCCGACTCTAACTCAGATGCTGAGGCCAACATCGGAGCCGATGTTAATTTGTATACATCGGCATACAAATTAACATCGGCTCTGATGTTGGCTGACGCCAAATCTGACATCGACGCTAACTGGAATACCAAAGCTATATAATAAAATTGTCTGGACGGCTTAGTTCAGCAGCCTATATCTATTAAAAAGACAAGACAAATAACTGATGTAGATACAGACAGAATAGCGTTATTTTTATAATTTCATTTCAATTCTTTACAGAAATACAACGAAGAGTATGTAAGAATATCGTACGCATGCAGAACGCTGACTTTCAGAAAATGAACGTGTCTTGTGTATTCACATTGGACGCGGCACAACCTTTACGTTTCTCCTCACTTATAACTACGTACACTATAGTTTTATTACAGTTCTCATTCTTGTAATGGGTATCAATTAGTTTTGTAAAATTTGATCTATAGGTACTAAAGAAGTGTGTAAATACGACCGTTCTTCAAGTTTCATTCATTTCACGCATTTAATTCAGAAGTTTCTGATGTTATTCCTTTTACTTTTACCTTTATCTGATTCGTATTCTCCCTTTATAAGAGGACGTCACCGGACTTACTTAAAATCTATCTTTAGTATTCTTAATTTCATCTACCCATACGTACGTTCATTCTTAAAACGATTATTTTATATATCCCTAATACTTTTTCTCACCACTTCTTATACCTGCTTTCAAATATGCCAAATCAGAAACAACAGTGTCTCATCAGGCAGAAGATGAGGACGCCGTGGGTCCTCTTAAACCACTCCTGTAAAACTTATCGCCATGATTGTGGCATACCCAGCGATGGGTTTACTTCCAAACTCTATGCTGGTAATCCAGCAAGGAGGCTCGCCATCACCAGAGACTGCATTATCTCGGCCCGGCAGGATAACCATTAAGAACCTCATGGAGCACGCCTCACGAAACGCGCTCACACCAAGGCGCCATATAAGGCCATGGACAGCAACTCTGATAAATTTTATACAAACGCCTATTAGGTATGGATTCTTTGATGAGAGAATTAATGATAACTTGGATATCTGTTTAAAAGTAAATGGAGAAAAGTATACTGCTAAATGAAGCGTTGACGTTCAAAAAGTGCTGATTTTCAGCCTAATTTGAATAAATGACTTTTGAATTTTGAATTTTGAAAGCAGAAATCGATCTAATGGAGATGTTTGATATTTTCAAAACCTATTCCAGTTTGTGGTAAGAATGATTTTTGGGTTGATTTATTTTGTTGAATGATAGCTGTACATTCGAAAATTACAATAACCAGTTATCAAGACATCAAGATATGATTTGAATGGCTAGAGGTTATGCTTATCTTAACAAATATATGTATGTATTATAAATCCGAAAGTGAGTTTGTTTGTTTGTTACACTTTCACGGTTCAACGGCGGAATCTATTTGGATAAAAATCGATAAGGATATAGATGGGATTCAGAAGGTTATAGGTTACTTTTATCCGGATGCGTTAGGGACACGTGTGTCACACACGTGTTCTTCGGGACAGTGTTAGATTCTTCCGGTCTACGTGCTGTATGATATCATGATTGATAGAAACTGTTTCCATCCGGATCAACACCTGAATATTATTATCAGTTATTTCACAACTGCCGCAATTACCAAGTGATAGTTTACCGTCTGCTGTGTGTTGCTAGTTCGTTATCTGTTTAAATCAAAGAATGGTTTCATACATAGATAATGATACGTGAGTACAAGTGCGTTTACGATAAATTATTTTAGGAAATCGTAGGTACGTAAGTGTCTACAGTGTTTTATTTAGTGTTTAAATTTAATAAAGGATGTAGTCCGCGATTTTCTCAAAAACTACTGATCCGATTTGGATGGGGTTTTTGCTATTTAAATGCATATTTTCCAAAAAAGGTTTTAGTATAAAGTATATTCGGATCTGATGAAGATCTTCGGAGATAGGCAATGTAACTCTTCAATTACTTACAGCAAAGGATTGACTTCTAGAACGAACGTATTGGTGATTTTTCAATTTGTAGTGATTTTGACATCGGTTCTATGTTTGAAAAGAAGTTTTTGTATTACTTGAATTTTGACATATTATTTGTGTTTTTTGGGAGAAGCCTATGTTCAGCATTGGACTGCCAAGGGCTGATGATGATGATGATTTGTGTTTTATTTCAGTTCCTAATTCAGGTGGTGGATATTTCTGCATAATAGTTACAGAATATCCATTCCATAGTATGTACAGACACGCAGATTTAAATGCTATCTATCAAGAAGTAGGTACGTATAGACAAGGAAATTATTGAATACTAGGAAAATATTTATCTCAGATATATATATTTTAATTTCTATCCACTCATTTTCCTATTAGATCGAGATAGTTTCCTATCTCGAGATACTAAGTATTATAAAGCTAAGTTTACACTACGATAGAAATTGCGCCATAAATGTCAGAATATTTTTTTATACTGTTCACACTTCAACAGTTGTTTTGTGATACCGCTGTCGCGACACTTTTCTCGTGTCACAATAAATGCTCCACACCTGCTTACACACAGACACTAGCTATACACACTGAGTGTACCTTGTATGGTGTCAGAGTGTAAACCTAGTACAAGAGCTGTTTTGAGACTAAATTATTACCAAAACAGAAATCACGATCAGTTGTCCTTTTAAATTGTCTGTCATGTATCAGTCTTAAGATTATAATTACCTATCATTAACTACAACTCAACTCAACTTGTTCGCGACTCCGTCTGTAAACAAAAATTCATGTGAAGTCGGTGGACCGCGGTGAGGAACGAAGACGGATACTGAGGTTATACCGGCTTTAAACAATGCACGTCTGCTTGAATCTCGGTACTGTAGATAAAGAGTGGCTTAGCTAAACGTCCGTAAGAATGAGGCTAAAAACAGGAGGACGGCTAGCAATGGTTAGTTCCAGGCAAGGACCAGGCCCGGGTCGATGTCGCGTTGGGTAATTGTGTTTCACGCACGCCACAAAGAGATGTCAGGTCTGACGGGGCCCGCTAGGCCAGTGTATCATAGGGCTGCGAGACTGTTCGAAAGAGTAACCGGCCCTGTAACGCAAAAAGATAATTGAATGAATAGCTTTCTCTATTCCGCTTTGCTTACAGCAGTGGCAGAGTGAAAATTATGACTTACTAATCAAAAAAAGTTACAAACATACAAAAATATTTATTTAATTTGATTATTTAAAATCAAGACCTTTCTTTACGTGATACAAATATTAATAAATAGATGATAAGTTATCTTAATCTGATACAGATCATGCCTCATTTGAGCAGATATAATCCGACGGTAAATAAATATCATTGTGGGCGACTGGCCGCCATCACTCAGGTCCGTATCTTCAAACACTGTTCCGAGACTCAAAAGATGTAGACAGTACTAACGTCTGTTTAAATTTATTGAATCCAACGGTGCAGAAAACAATTTCGAAAAAGAAGATACAGCTGAAATTAATAAAAAAGCCCAAAATGACGTCAGTAATAAATATCGTGGTGCTTCTAGCAGTATTGACGGTGAACTCGCTGGCGCAGGTGCAAGTGAGAGTGAGCGAAGGCTTGTTAGAGGGAGAGCTGGTGAACAACGAGTACGGCGGGGAGTACTACAGCTTTAAAGGGATACCGTATGCGCAGCCGCCGCTCGGTGATTTAAGGTTCAAGGTAACTGAATTGAAATTCATATATTTTTTGCCTGATTTATCCATGATGGCCAATGTGTTCTTAGTTATTTTAATACTAACTGAATTGTAAGGTAATCAAATGAAATCTTTCCACTATTCACCAATACGGCATCCATAGTTGTCCCATTATTGAGAAAATTATGGACCACTGTTTTCCATACTAGGCGTGCCTGACAGACCGTTTTCCGTTATAAGTAAGACGATTTACTTGCTCGCTATTATTCAGCAAAACGATATTTATTTTTTCACAGGCTCCACAACCTCCACAACCATGGGACAATGTTCGCAGCGCTAAGGAATTTCAATCCAAATGCCACCAATATGATTTGTTCGTTGAAAAAGGAAAACGTAGTGGCAGTGAAGATTGTTTGTACCTCAACGTGTACACACCAGACATGACACCTATTGAGCCTCTACCAGTAATGTTCTGGATACACGGAGGAGGTTTTGTTTCCGGCGGTGGTGATGATGACGTATATGGACCTAAATTTCTTGTAAGGCAAGGAGTTATCGTTGTCACGATTAACTACCGACTTGAGGTTCTAGGTTTCCTTTCTTTGGACACAGAAGATGTACCTGGAAATGCAGGTATGAAAGATCAGGTGGCAGCGCTCAGATGGGTGAATGAGAATATCGGGTATTTCGGTGGCGACCCCAGGAATATTACCATATTCGGTGAAAGTGCCGGCGGAGTCAGTGTCTCCTACCAAGTTATATCGCCCATGTCCAAAGGTTTATTCAAGAGAGCTATAGCTCAAAGTGGAGTCAGTACTGGTTATTGGGCACAGGCATACAGACCTCGTGAAAGAGCCTTTGCGCTAGCAAGAAATTTAGGATTTTATTCAGACAATGTTACGGAGTTATATGAATTCTTAAAAAATCAACCAGCAGAGTTACTTGTACAAACCAGGGCGCCTGTAACTTATTCTGAAATTCAAAGGCCCAATGTCGAGGTATATTTCAGTGTCACTGACGAAAAGCAATTTGGCAATAATGAAAGATTTTATTATGGAGATATGATCGATGCAGTATCAAACAATATCCACGAAGGAGTAGATATTATGACAGGATACACAGCAGACGAAGGTCTTATGGGTGTAGCTATTTTTGGTGATATCGAATCCAGTTTAAATCAAGCTAGAAACTTCCCACAATTTTTTGTTTCCTATCCAATGTTGCTCAATATGGCAGTAGATGATCAGTTGGAACTTGGGAAGAAAATCAGGGATTATTATTTCCATGATCAAATCTCGGTACCTGATGACTGGGAGCAGTTATCGCGATACTATGGCATGGATATATTTGCATTCCCTACGGTGAGGTGGATTAAACTTATTGCTCGCACGAATAGGAACAATGCGTATCTGTACAAATTTACTTGCACCTCTGAATTGAACAAGGCTGCTCATATGATGGGATTAGCTGAAATCCTCGGAGATAAACAAGTCGTTGCTCACAGCGATGATTTAATATACTTATTCAATTCTAGACACTTGCCTATTCTTGATATGAACTCTACCACGTTCAAATATATTGAGCATGTTACAAAACTCTGGACCAATTTTGCGAAATATGGGTAAGTGCAAATAAAGTTCTTTTTGTCTTTTCTTGTAAGTAGCGCGAATTCTAGGTTTTTTTTTTGTTTATAAGTATCGAGTTTTGGTTAATTTATGACGATTATGATGTACTCAAGAAACGTGTGAAAAAGTGGGGGTAGGAGTTTTTAAATTTTGTACAATATAATTAGAAATTACTCATCAGTCTTGCTGGGTTTTTGACATCTATCTTTTCCTAGTATGTTTTTGGGATTTTTCAATAATATAACAATTTTTTTTGCTATTCTAGAAACCCTACACCTGATAACTCATTGGGCGTCGAGTGGAAGCCATATTCTTTGGACAAACAAGATTATCTGGACCTTGGCAACGAGCTTGTAGCCGGGAATGCACCAGACGATGAAGAGATACAGTTCTGGGAAAATACTCTCACTGAATACGGGCAAAGATTGTACTGATTAGTGGATTTTTTTACCTGTCATAAAGAAAATGTAATTTAATTCAAATAAAAATATTGTTTCATTTTAAATTGATTGTATTTGTGCTTCTTAGTTCAATGCCAGCTGTCTTTATCCATCGATTTGATATCACATGCAGCAAGAAGGAAATTCACATCATCTTCATCATCAGCAGCACGTGTCAGTCCACTGCCGGACATAAGCCTCTCCCATGGCACGCCACTGAGCTCGATCTTCAGCTTCTCTCCTCCAATCCCTGCCCGCTGCCTTAATTCACATATCGCTTATAAATTAATTGGTCCCATCGAGCTGGGATCTCCACAGGCAAGAATATACATTACATTAGAGAGTAACCTGATTATTTATTAAGTCAAGCGAAGAACCTTTTCTAGCTATCTAAACGAATGCTTGGACATTAGACTGCCACGTTACTAGATATACTAGTTTAGACCCGAATACACTTCTTCTCATCTAATCAGTAAGATAATCTGGAGATTAATGTACCTACTATTCCATTTTGTTGGTTAAGCGGTTTCAAGTGCAACTATTGAGCATGTGGTTCAAGATTCGATTCCAAGGTCAGGAGAAGTGTTATGAGTTAATCCATGTGAAAATTTCAATAGCAGTTGGGAGTCTGAAGTCTGAGTCTTTATTCCCGGTTAATGGCTAAGTGCTCGACGCCTCTTTGAAACTTAGACTTAACTGGCGAAGGACCTTCCTTCGCCTACTATAGGAACAGTTCTGTTTAAACATATAGAATTTGATTGTTAGTTTGTTACGCTTTTACGGTAATCGGTTAAATTAGTTTGGGTAAAATTTCGTATGGAGATAGCTTAAACCCTTTCAATTAACAATCACTCACTGCTATATATATATATAGATAGACCGGACAGAAAGACTTGAGGATTTATGTATAATATTAGTAAAGATTTATTATTGTAGGATATTATTTTATTGAATACGTGAATTTAATTTATTGTCATTTTTGATAAGAAGTATAAATTAGTATAATCTCTGTCCGTATTTAGTAAGAAGATCCTCCCAGAACTGTATTTCTTCTTCATCTGGTGCATTCCCGGTCCTAAGCTCGTTACCAATGTCCAGATAGTCTTGCTTGTCCGACGAATATGGTGTCCACTCTACGCCCAATGAATCGTCAGGTGTGAGGTTGCTAAAAAAGCAATAAATCTGAGTTACGTTTATGGAACTGTAGATTTTAATAAAAAGAAATACAAAAAAAAAAACATTTATCTGAATAGCTTACAGTATTACTTCAAAGTTTTTCTTAAAGGTTCATTTCAAAAGACACGATTTCTTTTTTAAAGAAGTATAATTGCTCCGATTGAGTCGAACCGCTCATAAAATTACAGCCAAAATCTCAAACATGAATTATATAATTGAAGATAATTAATTATGATTGAAATGATGATCGGACCTAATATTGAACCTTGAGGCACGTTTATTTAAAGTTTTAATTTAACTATATAATAATTGAAATTAATTGGAGTTTAATTATAAAACTTGCGCGCTAACTATGAGCTCACAATAAGCAGGACTAGTAACTTCTTTTGAAATAAGTACATTACCTATGGAACGTTAATGGAAAGGCTTGCCTTCTCTCAATATGGTTACAGTAAGGTATGTCTAATACATGCAAATCAGTCCTGCCAGTCATGAGCTCCTGGTTCTATTATACTTCAAAAATAAACTTTATTTGAACTAGAACTTACCCATATTTCGCAAAATTAGTCCATAGTTTTGTAACTGTCTCAATATATTGGAACGTGGTGGAGTTCATATCAATTGTAGGTACGTATTTCATACTAAAGAGGTACGCTAATTCATCGCTGTGAGCAACAACTTGTTTATCTCCGAGGACTTCAGCTAATCCCATCATATGAGCAGCCTTGTTCAATTCAGATGTGCAAGTAAATTTGTATAAATACGCTTTGTTCTTATTCGTGCGAGCGATAATTTTAATCCATCTCATCGTGGGAAATACGAATATATCCATGCCATAGTATCTTCCTAACTGCTCCCAGTCATCAGGTATTGAAATTTGATCTTGAAAGTAATAATTCCTGATTTCCTTCCCAAGTTCCAACTGATCATCTACTGGCAAATTAAGCGACATTGGATAGGATACAAAAAATTGCGGAAAGTCTCTAGCTTGTTCTAAATTTGTTTCGATATCACCAAAAATGGCTACACCCATTAGACCTTTGTCTGCTGTGTATCCTGTCATAATGTCTACTCCTTCGTGAACATTGTTTGATACTGCATCGACCATATCTCCATAGTAAAATCTTTCATTACTACCGAATTGTTTTTCATCAGCGACACTAAAATAAACCTCTACATGGGTCCTTTCGTTTTCAGAGTATGTAATTGGAGTCTTCGCTTGTACAAGTAACTCTGCTGGTTGATTTTTTAAAAATTCATATAACTCCGTAACATTGTCTGAATAAAATCCTAATTTTCTGGCTAACGCAAAAGCTCTTTCACGAGGCCTGTATGCCTGTGCCCAATAAGATAAACTGACACCACTTTGAACTATGGCTCTCCTGAATAAACCTTTGGACATTGGTGAAATAACTTGGTAGGAGACACTGACACCGCCGGCACTTTCACCAAATATAGTAATATTTTCTGGATCGCCACCGAAATGAGCAATATTCTTATTCACCCACCTGAGGGCTTCCACCTGATCTTTTTTTTTTCAGATTTTTGAGCAGACAGTCGCGAAAAAAGATAGTGAGTTGAATTATAACTGAAATTTTAGGCTGATAAAAACCGATAATTTTAACAACAAGATGACAAGTGATGTAGATCTCTGTTTTGATAAGACTGATTCAGTCTCACAGATATCTCTTGGGATAAAATTATCTCTATCCAATTGAAAAATAACTAAACAGATATCAAAATTTTCCTCATAACAACATGTTTCTTGTACTGAATTCCCTTGTCTATGCGTCTTATAAAGACGGTAAATCTGCTTATCTGAACATTTTTAAATATATGGAAAACATCGAGAGGAGTCGTGGACTAAAAGGTTGGAAATCGCAAATCCGCTTTGAGCAGGCATGGTGATCAATGCTCATGCCTTCTCTGTATGAGAAGAGGGTATTGCCCAATAAATAGGCTTTAATGATGATGATGATTTAATAATATATGTATTGTAGATAATGTAAATATTGCAGACCAATCCGAGGGTTATTTGTAAAAATGGCCTCTTTTATTATTAACATGACGTATTTCAAGTTGCATCCTTATCTTAAATGAAATAGAGGCGATAATTGAAACGACGAGTTTGGTGTTATAACTCTTATATTATATCCTAACCATCCTAAAAATACGAACTAATATTATAAATGTGAAAGTAACTTTGTTTCTCATGCTTTTACGCAAGTAAAGCATGTAAAACAGTCGATCCTGCGCGTTATCTCCTTCTCTGACTAACAGTGAGAGAATAGAGAGTGCGCCTGTGCCTGCGCAAGTGTGCGTGAAATCTCTCTCTCCTGCGTATCTGGCCAGGGGGGCTAGACAAGTGGCAAAACGCTAACGCTATAGAATAGAAAACAAAATGTATGGGAATGACATATAGCTAGTCGTAAACGAATGTCATTCCCATACATTTTGTTTTCTATTCTATAGCGTTAGCGTTTTTCCACTTGTCTAGCCCCCCAGTCTTCATTCAGGTAAACCACCGTGACGGCATTCGGTCCGGAGAGATTAGGATTAGGCTTTCACGGTAAAACGGTTGAATTGGATGAAATTTTGTACGCAAATCTTTGGGATCTCGGAGACTGTTATAGGCTATTTTTTCTGGTTGTGTGAAGTAGTTCCTTCGGGACGCAGGAGAAAGTGCGGCAAACAGTAAAACAATATTTTTTTCTTCTCAATTCTTCATCTCCTCGTCTATAAGATGGTGAAATGCAGCAATATGATTAGGTACTGCAGCACCACATTCCCGAAGTGAAGCGGTAACCCCCCGTATATTGCGAGGACCCGACAGGCGTTCATCTTCTGGAAGACTCGACGATTGATCCTTTGCACGTTTTTATAAAGTTTCTTAGCTTCCACTGGAAAAACAAAAAGCACTGTTATTTTTGTATTTTGGAATACCATAGTATGCATAATGTTAGTCTATATAGGCCCCATATATGAGGAGCTCGTGGCTAAGTAACAGCCGCACGGTTCGACCGATCAAAAGTTAAGCTGCGCTTGGCACGGTCGGTCCGTGGATGGGTGACCATCAATGTCATAGCGAGACTCCTCCGTGCCTCGGAAAGCACGTTAAGCTGTTAGTCCCGGTTGTCATTTGTACATCTTTGACAGTCGTTATGGGTAGTCAGAAGCCAGAAAGTCTGACAACCAGTCTTACCAAGGGGTACCGTGTTACTCGGTAACTGGGTTGTGGAGGTCAGATAGGCAGTCGCTCCATGTAAAACACCGGTACTCAGCTGCATCCGGTTTAGACTGGAAGCCGACCCCAATATAGTTGGGAAAAGGCTGGGCAGATGGCTCAAACTTTCATGGCACACATTTTGCTTGGTGGTTGATCTAGTTACTTTAGTAACATCATATGTCTATAGTCTTACCAGTGTCCTGGTTGATCCTCAACCAATGGCAGCAAGCTGAGTCAACATCACTCACGCACTTGTAGAACCTCTCGCAGTGATAACTGAACTTGCTAATTAAAACGAAATTCTTCAGGACCCAAAGACTGTGGATCATCTGCAGTGCAATAAAGCGGAACTACAAGTGACAGAAAAAATGATTTTATTAAAATGCTCTGAAAAATTAAACCAATGTCATTAAATTCCATTATAAAATTTGTATGATATATTTAAGGAGCTCCTAGCTAATTAAATGCCGCACGGCTCGATCGATCAAAGGTTTCACTACGCTTGGCGCAGTCGTTCCATGGATGGGTTACCATCTGTGTCATACTGAGACTGTACCTCGGAAAACATGGTCCTGGCTGTCATTTATAGCTGACATGTCATCTTTGGCAGTCTTTACGGGTAGTCACAAACCAGAAATACTGACAATCAGTTTTACCAAGGAGTATCGTGACGATAACTGGGTTGTGGAGATGAGACAGGCTAGCTGCATCCTGTTAGGCTGGAAGCCGATCCCAACATAGCCGGGTAAAGGCTTAGCAGAAGATTAGGGTTCAATACAATTCATTTAATAAGATAACACCAACAGTGAAAAGTATAAATTGATACAAATATTTTGTGACAGCAACGCAAAAATAGTTCAAAAAATAGTCAAAAATAGTGTTTCCACGTAACTAAATTTTAAAGTCTACTTGCCTCGCCAAAATTTTTTATATATTGTTTTTCATATTCTATTGTTATTTGAAGGAATTCTAATGATTGAAGAAATGTGACTACTACTTGAAATAGAATCTGAAATAAAACGAATACAATTAAGTAGTCTGCTCTCTACACCGTTCCATACCGCAATTACCCAAAATATTTTATCATGAACACACGTGAACTCAAATCTCAAATACCCGTTGACAACATTATCTATCTTTGATTCACACATATCAGCAAAAAATCACACAGTCATTGTGCCAATTGTGAACTTAATAATAATAATGTACACGTGTAGATCAGCTACTTAATAGTAGATAGTTTTTAAGACACAGACACCTACGTAAGCAAGCAAGCAAAGTCTGATTATTATGTCTTACTGGCTATTTCCCTCGATTTCACTCGCGTCTTGAGGGAAATATTTCACGCACCTGGTTTAAAAGTAGTCTACCACCGTCTCAAAGATCCTATCTATCTCTTTACCGAATTTAATCAAAATCAGTTCAGCCATTTTACTGTAAAAATCTAACAAATAAACTCACATGTTTCATTTGCTAAACAAATCAAAACTAACTTACAACTTAAATTATATCTTGATAGATTTAACTTCCAAGCCGTTATAGAACAAAATAAATTAAATCCCAAAAAGAATATTCTTACCACAAACTGGAACAAATTTTTGAAAATATCAAACACCTCCATTAGATCGACGTAAGCTTGAAAAAATTTCTTCCACTTCTCATTATACTTTACACCATCGACTTTCAAACAGCAATGGGTCAAAAACTCGACATCAGTTATCCAGGTTAACATTCCATCACTCACCAAGGAGATTACGCTGGTGCCATAAGTGATGTTTACATCAAAATACATCATGGTATATAAATAAAACGTATTAAGTCTGTTCAGCATTATAATCGCAAAGACACAGAATAAAAGAATATGACGCAAAACGGTTAGCCAGTTAAGAATAGTACACTTCCTATAGTGCTTATAATTGATAACTTTGAACGCTCTTTGAATCTTCAAAATGATTTTAACATCCGTTTTTCTTTGAATAATGTGAATACAATAGAAGATGAAGTAATTGGACATATATAAGAAACTTGTGATGCCAGTAAAAAATTGGAGTTCCCGGCTGTATAGAGCAAAATTATCGTGATCCATATACTTCATTAAATGGTAGGCAATGAATCCAAGAGTACCTATGAACGACACGATGTAGTAAAAAACTCTATGAGGTCGGATACAATTGTATTTAATGCAGAAGCTTGACATAAAAAACAAGTGCTTCAAACAGCGGAAGGGCAAGAACATATTTTGGAAGTTCTTGTCCAAGTAATTGTTGACAATGGATATTTTTTGCGTTTTTATTGACATTTTAGCCAGCTTAGTGATAGAAATATAACTCTAAGTGGCAAGCTTTTTGAATACTGGGTTGTTTAAGGCATAACGTAAAGATCAATCAAATTAAAAGGATTCGTGTAAATAATTGGTATGTCATAATGATTATTTGATTTCGTGATGCTATCGGTCTTATTGAAATTGATTATGTTCAATTTATATAAATTAGTATGTTTATTTTTTTTATATTCCTTACAGAATTAGGTTTATAAAACATAAAAAATATAATAAAAATTATGATTAACCAATTTCAAGCTACAAATGGCGAGGCTTCTAGAATCTCCTCACGATACGCCGTATCCCAGAGAATTGTCTTTTGAATCTTTCTTCTGGGACTCGTAGCTAAGTAACAGCCGTGCAGGTCGATAAAAGTGGTCTGGACTTATTTCTTGTCTTCTGAATCAGTTGTTTCCTCCAGCTTTCGGCCAGTTCGTCAATAAATAGAGCTTTTTTTTTCGGATGGTAAATCAACAAAGATAAAAATCGTCAGAGTGACTCTTACTGACTAAAATCCTTCCATGTTTCTTCCTCAGCCCTTTTTATTCCAGGGGCATGGTAACTCTTTCGAATATCCCGCAGCAGTAATGAGAGCCTAATAACCGTATTCAAGCATAAATCATAGTCAAGCCACCCTTTGCTATGCGGACGCCACGCATTTTGAATATCTTTATTGTTGAATGTTGATTAATTTTTGATTCGAAATATTTGTTTGTTTACAATTATGATATTGTTACGCCAATCTTAATTTATTATGGAGTATAAAACCTATCTTGTCTTTATTTGTATAAATCATTCTAATCACGAATCTTTTCTTAAGATTAACATGCTTGTCTGGCAAGGGGTAAGAACTATCAAAAATGTCTGGATAATGAGGAAACACCATCTAATTATTATCCAAGTATTTTATATAGAAATCAGCTTTTATACTATAACGTAAGTAGAATTATAATTTGATGAACATTAAGGGTGTCTGGCAACGGGTTGCCACCATGGTAAAGTGTTTGGGAATGAATGCCGTGATTTTTTAATAACATTCCGAAGGTAATACCGAAAAATCACACTTTATAATTTGACTAAAGTAGATCGGTATTTTTCACAACTTTAGTACCGTGTACCTGCCAAAGCCACAATAACTCAAACTTCATAATGGTCCATCGTTCTTACCTGTGCTGGGAGTATGCGCTAACAAACTTGACTTGACAAACAAAAACCTGAAGGTTTTATAAAATAACGAAAGTCTGGGGTTCATGGGCTCTTGGAAAAGTTGTTATTGATGTTTTCTAAGCGAATTTCGGTCACGGCGGTCAACCTCAAAGGAATCCGGCTCATGGTTCCTGAGAATTTATTGTTCACCAATATTGAACAAAGATATTCATCATCATCTGCCTAGCCTTTTCCCAACTATGTTGGGGTCGGCTTCCAGTCTAAACCGGATGTAGCTGAGTACCAGTGTTGAACAAAGATATTATGAATGTGGAAATAATAAATAAGACATATCGATAAGACCACTTTGTCGTTCCCATCACTACATAAACCAGAATGCTACTAATGATATGATCTGTAACACGTATAACAATTGTTGGATTTCTCATATCACACGTTATTTGATACTCGAACGATAATAAAAAAATACATTTACCTCTAGTCAGTGAATTCAGTCTCAAATGCAATGCTTTGGTCTGAGAGACTGATTGATTTCTGTAAAATAAATTACAACATCAAGCAAAATTTACCAAGAAAAAAGTTTAAAATAATACCCAATAATGTTTAAAAAACGTGAAAGTGTACAACAACCCTCATTTCAGGTGCTAGAAAATAACCAAGTTAACGAAGAAGTACAAGGAATAGTAAATTCATTTAATTTTGCACTTCATCCGTTTTTCTCTTCAAAGTATTATTTAAAATATAATCACATTTATCCGAGAGGAACCAAATATCGAATACTCACAGTCTGCAGTACGTTATTCATGGATGCAATATGTATCTTTCGAGTTCTGACAGATGTTAATATGGGGGAATACATAAATGCATTTAAGACTATACTCAGTAGTCTTCATTACATTGTTATTTATTTCTTTTGCTTTACATTGTTGTTCTTTTTGGACATTGTGCATAAAGAAAACCACATCTTACTCATCTTGAAGATTAAAATTATTCATAAGAGCTTTGATATCAGTAGCACTATCAGAAGTTTCATAGTTTGGAATTGGATTACACTGTTGTTTACCATCAGTATCGATCTTTATTTGCACTTCAATTTCTATATGTATCATACTCGAGGTGGTTCTGTCGAGATTATCGTTGGCTCTGTCAGTGACTACATGTTCATTTCTCTCAATGTTAATTGTGTTATAGCCATCAGAATTATTATATTGTTGAAAATATATCTTGATGAATGGATCAAAGTTGTTCAGGCATTGAATGGCGAAGAGGAAAATTATGAACACTGTCTCAAAATTATTGGGATATACCAAAGTATAATTGAAGCCTACAATTTGTTTAAAACGGTTTTTCAAATGTTGGTAGGTTCATGGTTTTTGTGTTAATTAATACTAAGTGAGTTTTAGAGAAATAATATAGAATGTTATCTTCTTTTCACAGGTATTATGGCAAGTTTTGGTTTCACTTACCCAATTTGTAACATTTTTCTACGTATCTATCAACGCAATGATAAAAGATGCAAGTATTCCAAAATGGATCTAGTTCTGCTATAAAAATCCATCTATCTCATTTATATTTTTGGTTATCTTTTTTTAGCAATTTTCTTTTTTTTATTTCTTTTACAAATATTTTATTGTTAACCTGCATTTAACTCCTCCCAGTATTTATTACCGTAATCCACAATCCCCCGTTTCTTGCTATATATTTTAGTTTTACTACTTTCACTTAATTTTTTTTCAGCACTCTGTCTGTGCGTAGGTTAGAGGTTTGCCACAGATAGACTATTTTCTTTACCCCGCTTTACTCGTAAAGTGAGACGAGATCTTTTTTATCTCGTGTATCCTGCCATATGGATTATCGTTGGCTAGGTCTTTCAAAAATAAAGTAGTTAGTAAAATTATTTTCCAATTAAGGAAGCAGTTTGCGGAATATCAAGGTTAAAGTGTTCTATTTTTGTTAAGTTCGAACGTCACCCCTGCCCTCCTCTAACTTCTCAATGGCTGCTCCTATAAAAAAAATCACAGACGTAGCATTTATAACGAACTTAAAAGGAAAACTATCACGGCTAAGTAGACTGTAACGGTTACAAAGTAATGGTCGACCAACTACAACCTATTACAGAACCTCTTTGCCCCTTTGAACCCTTTTTCTTTTGTTTTTTTAAAGAAGAATCTATTATATAAGGCCACCTTTTCCGAATTGTTTTATTTAGGTTGGTTTTAAATTATCTATATCTATATCTATCTATACTTATAATAAATCTGTAGAGAGGTCAATTCTGTACATGAAATGTATTTCCAAAATAACTATCAGGGGGTGATTAGGGATCGATCGTGATGCCAAAAATGCAATCAGTAAAATTTTTGTCTGTCTGTCTGTCCGTCTGTCTGTCTGTCTGTCTGTCTGTCTGTCTGTCTGTCTGTCTGTCTGTATAAACTCTATAGAAACAAAAACTACTCGACGGATTTTAACGAAACTTGGTACAATTATTTGTCATACTCCTGAGATGGTTATAGTATACTTTTCATCACGCTACAATCAATAGGAGCAGAGCAGTGAAGGGAAATGTTGTCATTTTGTTTAAACACGCTAATCTCAGGAACCGCTGGTCCGATTTAAATAATTCTTTCAGTGTTAGATAGTCCATTTATCGAAGAAAGTTATAGACTATATATCATCACGCTAAGACCAATAGGAGCGGAGCACCACTATTCCACGCGGACGAAGTCGCTGGCAGAAGCTAGTTTACAATATACGAGTATACATTCTTAAACAATATACATAAAAAAAAAAAATATTAAAATATTGCGTCAAAAAATTCATCCTCATCGCCGTCAACCGGGAGTGTACTCAGACTGGCGGCATTGCCACGTTGGATGGCAATACTTAGCGTTTGACCAAAATAAAAGCCAGCCTTTGGGTCACACGAAGTGTCTACAAGCCGCTTGGCTTTTCTTCCAAATTTAAGTTTTTTTTTTATATTTCTAGCATTCGGCGCCTCACGTTATAGAATTGACTTTATGGATGTCAAAGAATATAATACTCTCAACTATTAACTGTGGATACTGTGAGAGGTTCTATATAACTGTGGAGGAAGCTGAGTCGGCGTGTATACAGCTTTTGAAGAATAAGAATTGTCCAAGTAAGAGAAAACTCAAAATTAATAAAAATACACCCGTTTTCCAAAAATACTGAAAAGAGAAAAGTTTTAGTTAAACGCTAGTGGACTTATACATCGCTCTAGAAGTCGGTGTCTCTAAGTTACTGTTGTAAGTATTTTGCGACCGACTAAAACCGTAAAAAAAGTATTTTTGGAAGTCGGTTGTATTTTTTTTTTCACTTTTTGTATCTCGATCTCATCACCTTATCTGCATACATCCGTGCATTTCGCATTATCAAAATCGGACTACTCTGTAAGAAGTTATGAGTGGTCATACCTACAGAAAAAAAATATTATCACGTCGACTTGTAAACCTCCTCCGCTTTTTTTTCGTCGGTTATAAAACACTCCACTCCATGAAAAATATTAGTACTCGTAGTATCTCTCTCTCTAGTATTAGATGCATGCTGTTAGACTGGAAGCCGATCCTAATATATTTGGAAAAAAGCTACGCAGGTGATGAGATAACAAATCAAAGACGGCACGTTTGGCGTAGTGGCTGGGCAATTGGCTGCTGCGCTGCGTGTCGCGGGTTCGATTCCCGCACGGGGCAACTAAAATTGTTCTGGGTCTGGGTGTGTGTGCATGTGTAATGTATGTTTGTAAACGCACCCACGATACAGGAGTAATACCAAGAGTGGGGCAAAGTATAAAAAAAAACTTGCGTTTCAAAAAATGTGTCGTATTTTTCCTAATAAGTTCTATTGTAATTGTCCTAATAAGTTCTTTCATTTCTTACAGATAGTTATAAATACCTTACTAAGACTGTGATACGGACAAATCGTTCGTTCAGTAAGGTGACCGCGTGTGGCTTGTTCTATATCAACGCCGCTTTAGCAATATCTTTGATGGGAGCCGCCACTAATTACGCCGTTGTTCTATTGCAGTTTACATTTTTGTAAAAAATATAAATAAATATTTTTTATAATAGTATACACCTGCGTCTTTATTTACACGACTGACCAAAAACAAGATGTATGTATGTATGTGAGTTTCTTTAGTTCACGATAACTTCTATGTTTTCTTATGTCTGAACTGATTTAGAATTCAAACTTAAAATGACAGAGATATATTTCTTATAGAGAGATATTTTATTTATTTATACAAACTTTCAGGGTCAACTTTTAGGGTTCATATCCTAAGGGTTGAAGGGCAACTGTGCACTAAGTTCTTCGGGATTTTTCTAAATTTGAAGTTAGAAAAATCCTTTCTTAGTGCACAGTTACGTCATTTAAGAAACATTCAGCGGTTTCAGCTTTGCGTTGATCGCTCAGCTTTTATATATATGTAATAGAAGATCGTTAGAATTATATAGATTAGGGAGGAGCTCGTGGCTAAGTAACAGCCGCACGGGTCGACTGATCAAAGGTTAAGCTGCGCTTGACGCGGTCGGTCCGTGGATGAGTGACCATCTTTGTCATAGCGAGATTCCTCCGTGCCTCAGAAAGCACGTTCAGCTGTTGGTCCCGGTTGTCATTTGTACATCTTTGACAGTCGTTACGGGTAGTCAGAAGCCAGAAAGTCTGACAACCAGTCTTACCAAGGGGTATCGTGTTAGCTGGTAAATATGGGTTGTGGATGTCAGATAGGCAGTCGCTCCGTGTAAAACACTAGTACTCAGCTCCATCCGGTTAAGTCTGGAAGCGGACCTCAACATAGTTGAGAAAAGGCTAGGCAGAAGATGAGAAGATCGTTAGAATTCGAGTTACATAAGCTAGGAAAATAACACCTATCACTAAAATGTAAAACCAAGATGTAAACATTAAATAACAATGAGGTAAGGGCCCTCGCCCACGACGACTTTTTGTAGCGATGCTGTCGCGCGTTTGGTAAACGCGCGTCAGTATCGCTACTAACGCGTGTCAGTCGCATTTGCAACGCGCTACTGCATCGCGACTGTATCGCTGCAAACGCGCGACCGTGTTGGACGACATCGGGGGGAGGAACGGATAGGGAGCAATCAAGTATTACGTAACGCAATTTGGGGAGAGGGGAGGGTCTTGTAAAACGTTACGGTGCGTTACAAGGGCGGGAGAAAGGGTATTTAAACAACGCGTTACGTAACATTTTTTTATTTTAATAAAAAAATCGTCAACCCTTTTCGTTTATGTTTTACGGGGAACCCCTCGAAGAAGAAGGGCAAATTAGCTGCTCTGCATTGTGCGCCATAGTGAAGCATTTTCTGAGGATACCGATTGGCTCAAAGACAAAGTTGATACAAGTATTTTAACAATACAGTAACCTTCTTCGTCTGCTCTCCAAATACCTGTAATGAAAGAGTCTGAGTGGCTGGAAAACCCGTGGACAGAGGAGCAGTAATTACAATTGAATTGTGTTTTTACGTACCTACACTTATTTGATTTATGACTAAATCTAATCTAAATCTAAATATATATAAAGTTCAAAGGTGACTGACTGACTGACTGACATATCAACGCACAGCCCAAACCACTGGAGGGATCGGGCTGAAATTTGGCATGCAGCTAGATGTTATGACGTAGGCATCCGCTAAGATGGGATTATGATAAATTCTACCCTCAAGGGGATAAAATAGGGATGAAAGTTTGTATGAAACTTTGTCAATTTTAAACCGATCGGGAGAGAATTCGTATAGATGAGAATTCATATAGCCCACGCGGACGAAGCTGCTGGCGGAAAGCTAGTAAAAACATATAACTTAAAAATCTCTTATTTATTTAATTACTACTGCAAACGCAATTAATACTATAACAAAGGTATACTTTGTTCAACATAATTTTGCGTTACGTAATACTTGAATGCTCCCTTACTGAATCGCGTTTGCATCGAGACAGAAGCGCGACAGTATTGCGTTTGCATCGCGACTGAAGCTGAGCCCGTGGGCGAGGGCACACAGCTCGCGACCGCTTCGCGACTGTATCGATGCGGCCGCGCGACAGCATCGCTACAAAAAGTCGCCGTGGGCGAGGGCCCTAACAATCTGTGGAATACTTTCTTATCTAAAAAGTCTCTCGACTGCGATTGAAAACCTGTTTTTTTTACATTATTGTAATAGAATGGCAATCGTGATATTGATGAAAAATAGAAGAAAAATATTTGTTTTTTATTTGGTCGAAATATTATGGATACATTCGTCCTTGTAAGATAACCTTAATTAATATGGTGACTCATCTATATGCCGTTTCTGTCGGTCTCTAGAACACATTTTCAATTTGTTAATGTAAAAAGAAAATTAATAAAAATGATACAATCAAAACACGAAAAGATATCATTATAACAATACTTGTTGTTTTCTATGTCTTTGTCCGTATATCGTTAGAACGGGTAATATATGTATAATTATCCTCTTAAACATGTCAATTGACCACTGTCTATTAAAAGATTCCGACTACGCGAAATTCGACCACGGGTCGTTTTGAGTAATTTTTTGACCGTTCCATGTTACATTCTTGTCCTACCGTTGTTTCATCTACATTCCTTACTTTTTCACATATATTTTTCCATCGTACTATAAAAAAACATCGATAACTTCAATTTGTAGCGCACATCACTATCGAAACTCGAGTTACATAAAGGATTTAAGTCACAACACGTTTTAGAATATTATTCTTAGTTCACTCTTTGCTTAGAACTGTCTGGGTACTGACAACTACGTAGTTTGATTCAATCAATATTCTTTATACTCGTTCTTTTTAATTACGTCTTAAAGAGAAAATACATTTTCTCTAAAAGTTTCCATTAACTAAGCTATATTGGCTATCAACCTGATCCTGCCTACGACAACAATAATAGTTTTCCAGCCAAAGCATGTTAAGGATCGCATCAATGTTTCCACAACGTAGAATAATACCCAAGCCACAGAGTCAAGTGCTTCTAAATAACCGACTCGATAGAGAAGTCAAAAGAATAGCAGATTCCATTAATTTCGCGCTTCTTTTGTTTGCCTCATCAAAATACTATGTACTCAATAACCACATTTATCCTAGAGGAACCAGATATCTAATCTTAAAGTTCGGCTTTATGATATTCAGTTCTGCACTGTGTTGCTATCACATATTAACTGAAAACATTGCAAAGATGAGAGAATTTGATAATGTGGACAGGGTTATTGTCAATTTCCTTTTTTATGTCATCTATTTGGTTTGTTTTACAGTATTGTTCATCCATGATATTGTGTTTCGGAACAACTATGTTTTACTCATTTTGATGATTCAAAAAATTCGCAAGGGCATCGATTTTAGTCAGAGAATACGGAATTACGTCATGTGGAACTGCATCATAGTATTAATTGTTATTTGTAGTGATTTTCTTATAAATTTTACCTACTTTTTATTTTTTAATAATTATAAGTGGTATGATGCATTTATTACTTTTTATTGCGAAATAATGATAATGGCGTTTAATGTGAATTATGTTGTTGCCACAAGAATTATGGTATTGATGAAAATATGTCTTGATGAGTGGATAAAAAATATCCTTATTAATGTGGGGCAGGATAATGATGAGCAATGTCACAAATTGCTTGAGGCTTACCACAATATTATACAAGCTTACAATTTGTATAAAACAACTTTCCAGGAATTGGTAAGTTCATGGTTTTTTTATCAAAACTTACTTTTACTAAAATCATCATAAAATCATTTAAACTTGCAGGATATTAAAGTGTAATACGAAAAAAAAAAGATTATCTAGCTCTTCATTCGGGGAAGTAAATAAAATAAATCAATTATTACGAACATTTAATTCTCAGTATTATTTACAGTACGAAACATGATAAAGAAATACAATATTCTAATACTACTAATATTATTAATGCTAAATTTAGTGAGTATGGATGAATGGATATTTGTTAAATTTTCTCGCAAAAACTAGTTAATGGATTTAGATAAAATTTGGTACACACATAGCCTAGAACCTGGATTAACACATACTATAGGATACTTTTTCACCGGGTGCGCGGATAAGTCCCTCAGGATACGGATAAAACCACGGGAAACAGTTAGTCACAAATAAATCTAACTAAAATTCTTCCTAATTGCCGTCAACTGGGAGTAAACCCAACAGGCTGCCAGCGTTGCCACGTTGCATTTCAATGCTCAGCGTTTGGCTAAAACCAAAGCCATTTTATTTAATCTGCAATTACGTTATTAAAAAGCTTAACAGTCATAATGATATGTTTCCCAACCAAATGCATCATGGACCAACTGACGGATTAGTGCGCGAAGCGATGCTTTTATTACTTGTGGTCGGGTAACGTTACAGAACGTAGCTCCCCGCACCGCAGCGTGGCGTTGTATTATCCGCCATATTCTAAACATGAAATTACGTTTTATTTTACAGATTTTATGCCACATACTAGTGTCAGTCGTGCAAAACATACTTAGTATCGAAACTTTGAACAATGATGTAAGTTGTAATTTTCATAGTCTTTACAGCTGGCAAGTGAACATGAAATTGAAAAATCGTTTATTCAAATTAGAATGAAAATAAGCACTTTTTACCCGACTGCGACAGGAGGAGGGTTATGTTTTTCGAGTGTATGTATGTATGTCCATTTCTTTGGCACGCCCTACAGCCCAAACGGCTGGACGGTTTTTGACATATGAGGTGTTGTTGGATTTGTCTAAATTGTAGTAGTGACATAGGCTATATTGATTTCCAAAATGGCGCCCGCAAATGGCAGAATGGGGGGGGGGGAAGTTGATTTTTTTTCTTACCGTAGCAATATGGGTATCAAATGAAAGCTAGTAAAAAGACCAGTTTAAAAAATCCGACTCATTCCTATCCAATATGGGTCCCGACTGTCAAAGTCCTTCAGTTCAGATCAACTAGACTTGTTTTATTCTTTTTAGTTTATAATAAGAGTATTTTTACTCAGTCGGGTTTTTTGATTTATTTTAATTTATGTTTTTTTGAACGTCAAATTTACAAAAGACAGCCCCCAAAATGCCCGCCGTTCCTATGTGTTAGCTGGGAAGAAGAAGTGGCGCAACAAACTCCCCTGCCAATAGGTTACGACTTTGTTTTCATTTTTCGTAAAATCAATTTGTACAGTACAGAGTAGTCGTTGTTACAATTCCATCTCAGAGGCCGTCGGATTTGAGAAAACCGACACTAGTGCTTGTTAGGTTAGTAAACTAGCTCACACGATAAGAACAATAAGAATGATTACATTATATTTGCATGACATATAATTTGACTGTTCATTGAAATAGTTTATTTATTAACTTTCCTTATTTCCAGTTAACGCAGATCTACGTTTTAGACTTGGTTATTTGGCTATCAAAGAACTCAGTTCTAGCAATAATGCATGGTATATGTTGCGAGAGATTCTATATAAGTATTGAGGAAGCTGAGTCGATGTGTATACAGCTGATGAAGAATGAGAACTGTCCAAGTAAGAATATAGAAGAAGAAGCTTAGTAATATTTGAGAATTCCTCTCCCATTGAAACATAAGTGTAGGGCGCTTAAGTTAAGGGCCGACCGGTATGGCACACGAAAGAGCATGGCTATAGCCAACAGCGGATCAACATAGGCTGATGATGATGAATACCTACAATATGAATCTAAGATTCTTTCAAAATTGCTAACAATTTTGAAATAATTTCAAATTATATATATTTATGACAAACTGTATGCCGCGGTTTCGCCAGCGTCCGGAGGGATATCGGATAAAATATACTGTTTTCCCTATGTTCTTCCGTAGGGTTCAAGCTATCTCCGCACCAAATTTAATTTAAATCGGTTCAGCGGTTCAAGCGTGGACAGGTAGCAGACAGAGAAGCAAGTCGTGGTTGCTTATTGGTTAAGGCACCTGCATCTCGTGTACGTGTGTGTGGGATCAAAACCTGGCAAGTAACAATGTGACCCGTCTAAAGTCATATATTGGCCGCGATTCTCTTGACACCATCTAAATTAAATTTAGTCTATAATTCTCTCTTTCCATCAACAAATATAAGAAAGGGATAGCAAACTTTTAACACCTGTCAAATAAGAAAAAAATAGTTTTCCATACAAATTTAAACATCACGACGTAACATCTCGACTAAATTAACAAACCTGTACGAACAAAATGTCATCTGTCATTTAATTTGACAGCACTGAATTACTTGCTATCCTCTTCTTGTATTTCGCAATAGAAAAAGAGCATGATATTTTAAAATTAGTTTAGTCGTGTGTAAGTCAGAATCGGCACCATTATGTACTTTCTTAGTATATCTTAGACGTCACTGACTAACGGTGTAGGACAACGTCGTTAGGAAACCAGGGGCGTGCCAAAACAATATTATTTTCGTTATTAAAAAGAGAGCTAGCTACTAGCTAGAGATAAGCTATACGACGTAAGTAGCTGCGTCATGCTCTCTAACTTGAATAGTGATTGCAAAAACACGTGATGGTACAGCCGCTGAACTCAAAAAATCTGAAATCGCTAATCCGCCTTGAGCAAGCGTGGTGATCAATGCTCATGTCTTCTCTGTATGAGAACAGGCCTGTGCCCAGCAGTGAGACAATATATAGGCCGATGATGATGAGGTAACAGACAGACAGATACACTTTCGCATTTATAACATTAATTTGGATATTATGGATGGCCCGTTTCACTAACTCCGGAAAAATACCTGTCTAAGGAAACAAATGATGATTAAGTAGTGTTATAATCTGGTAGATAATTCTCATCAAAATGACCTACTAAAATGATCACGACTCATTTGTGGTATTTTTTTACAGAGAGTCAACAATATCTTTGCAAGAATGTATTAAAGACAAATCGAGTGTTCACTAAGATGACGGCGTGTGGCTGGTTCGATGTGGATGCAACTCTAGCGATATGTCTAATCGGAACTATTAGTAAATATAGTATCATTGTGTTGCAGTTCATATTATTGAAATTTAAAATTATCTGAATAAATATTTGTAACACGTAAAAGTTGTTTTGGATTACAATATTTCGGAGTTTCTCTATAAAAATAGTAGAATAGAAGAGTTAGTCCCATTTTGTCTCGGTTCCATTTCGTCACTAAACATTTTGTCCATACATCCGTAAACCGCCATACATACGTAAACCGCCTAATTACTAGTTAAAGTACTAGGAGAACAGAATTCTATAGGGGATAGGTATATAATAAGAAAATTTCATACTTCAGTATGCATATACGAGCCTTATGATGGGGTGAGCTAAAAATATATTGGGAAGTAATTCCTAACCATAGGTCTGAAAAATTAATACTACATCTATGTTCCCAACTGATGCAATCAAAGTCAAAGTCAAAAGGTTTTTATTTTATGTAGACCAATTTACGAGACTTATAAAACGTCAAAACTAGAAACTAGGTGCACGGTTCCAAAAAGTGGGTCCTATGGAGAAGAACCGGCAAGAAACTCCATGGATACTCTTTTAAAAACAATTGTTCTTGTTACAAATAGTCGTGAAACGTGAGGATCATGTAGATCAATGTATATATGCAAAAAAAAAATGAAACTGCAAAGTAGGAGAAGCCAAAATTGATTGCCGAAGCAACTAGAAGCTGACCAGTCCCGACTGACGGCACCCGTTCACGAGTATGACGAGCGCATCAGCCTCATTTAGCTCAACCATTTTGAAGGGAACTTACCGACCCGATACACATCGCCACCATCAGCAGGACACTTGAGTGAGCATGACAGACTTCTATTACCAGACAACAGGCATTACAAAACAATAGTTATTATTGGGTAGGCAATACGTTGATGGTTACATGATACTCAGATTTTACATTTTTTTTTGTTTGAAGCTATATAGGTAGTGGAAGCAAAAAGTCTTCAAGTCTTCTTCTTTCCTCTTTTTGTAAGTTGATTTGATGTTTGTATTCTTTATCATATTTGATGTTTTTGATAACTCATACATGGAGCGACTTCACACATGGTTAAACAGATATGTAAGTAGTTCTGTTTCAAAGTTTTTATACTTCAGTTCTTCTAATACTAGCCAGTACCTGAACCACTAATATCTAGAATAAGTTTAAGAAACTTCCAAAATTACTTTTTATTATTTTTTGATTAACATACTTATGAATCTTTTTCTTACTAACTGTACCCTGCAACAAGGAATTTAACGCCAGTGACAAATCGGGACACACAGATTAAATAGAAAATAATATATTTTTCGATAATGATGATTTGGAATTTGATGGACACAATTTTTAGTGACGAAATGGAACTGTGATGACATGGGACTAACTCGCTTGAAATACACACAGAATATTTATTTATAAATTCACTTTAATAATAAATTTATCTTGCAAGATTTGTTACAGACAGACACGGGGACAGGTGAAACTTAACCAAAAATGTTATAATATAGTGTCTTATGTTGTACAGATAATTGTACGGGACCCTCCGTGCGCGAGTCCGACTCGCACTTGGCCGTTTTTTTGGAACAGTCCAACAAACACACCGGTAAAGTCGCGGCCGAAGTACTTGTAGTTAATTACTCAGTAATAGTAACGGTTAATTGCGCTCCCGGAACCGAAATAGATGTAACTTTTAATCCTACTAATGTAACATGGAACTCAATATACGTTGATATGATCAGTAAAAACAACACACCTAATAGTAAGACATAATCTATACATATATAAAAATGCTTTGTCCTGAATGACTGACGGATTAACGCACAGCCTAAACCGCTGATCGTAGAGACCTGAAACTTGGAGGATGTGTTTTTGTATGACTAACACCCGATAAGAAAGGATTTTGGACTGAAATTCTATCCCTAAGGGAGAGTGAAAAAAGGGGCAAAGTTTGTATGAAACTCTGTCATTTTTAATTTAAATTCGTATAGAACACGCGGGCGAAGCCACTGGTGGGAACCTAGTAAGACATAATGCAACATATTTAATAGATAGCTTAGAATATGTTTTAATATGTAGGTACAACAAATAAAACGTATTATATTATGAAAAGGAACGAAGGGAAAATAAATTACATAGGTTACGCAATAGGCGATCTTTTTTTGCTCTACACTAGGAATTTTTCCTGTATAGTAGGACAAACATGGAACAAATTGAGTTGTCCCGTGCGGGAATCGAACCCGCGACACGTAGCGCAGCCAGTTGCTCAGCCACTACGCCAATCGTGTCGTCGACAAACAATTTTGGGATAGATTCATGAGAGATGGAGAAATAATACTGTAGGTAGTCTGTATACTATTTAATGATGTACAGCTATTTTACAAAGAGAACTGCAATATAACAATAGTATGAGTAGTGATGAAGCTGAACAGACGAAATGGAAGTACCGCGTCGATGATGAAAACACCACACGCGTCTATTTTGTCGAAGGAAGCATTATGCACGCGTTTTATGTTCTTGCACATTCTTCTTTGCAGTTCTGTGGAGAATTGAAACAAGAGAAGTAAGTAATATTCTGTCTTACAACTTCTACTTCTTTGTTTTATGTGCTCCTGGTAAAAACATTCAGATGGTCAGTAGGTTGATATCATTGGTTGGGTTTGGCAGCATTTGGAAAGGTACGTCAAGTCTTCCCATTGCCTATACCACTGTGTCCTGTCTTATTTATTTTTGCAGTCAGTTAAAATACTGAGTGAATTATGTACCTGAGCTTCCTTGTTTTTCTAAAAGTACCAGCGTACTCAGAAGTTCTTTTGTCGTATCATACAATCTCTCGCATGCAATGCTTAAAAGCGTCAGAATTACAATGTCTTTTAAAAACCATGATAGAGTTACGACAGTGAAAAAAGATAGCTGAAAGTAAAAATATCATGTCAAATGTATAGATTTTAAAAGTAGTATATAGTGTGCAGGCGATAGGTAACCCCGTCAGGAACGAAATTATATTTGAGTTAATGCAACTGGCCGCCATAATTCTCGTCTGCTTGAATCCCGGTACACACACAAGCATAACATCCTACTTATATGTGTTCTATACGTATATTGTTTTTAAGAATGATTGTAACGCTTTCACGCAAAAAATGCTAAATAAATTTGGATGAAAATTAGTACACACTTGATTTATATGCTAGACTAGCTTCTGCCAGCGACTTCGTCTGCGTGGAATAGTGGTGCTCCGCTCCTATTGGTCTTAGCTTGATGATATATAGCCTATAGCCTTGATTTCTGTGTAGATTTAACCATTAAGGTTACACACGCGACGGAAGCTTAAAAAATGGAGTAACTTCTCCCGTTTTCCCAACATTTCCCTTCACTGCTCTGCTCCTATTGATTGTAGCGTGATGAAAGTATACTATAACCAGCTCAGGAGTATGAAAAATAATTGTACCAAGTTTCGTCAAAATCCGTCGAGTAGATTTTGTTTCTATAACGTTTATACAGACAGACAGACAGACAGACAAAAATTTTACTGATTGCATTTTTGGCATCAGTATCGATCCCTAATCACCCCCTGATAGTTATTTTGGAAATATATTTCATGTACAGAATTGACCTCTCTACAGATTTATTATAAGTATAGATATAAAAGAAGAAGAAGATTAATACTTAGGAAACTTTCTTATATATGTATCAAGAACCAATTCTAAGTCCACGTAGACGAAGTCGTGGATAGAAACTAGGAAAAAAATAGAAAGAGAAAGATGAGATATCATAGAGGGACAAGAATGCTCCTTTCTTTCTTGACGATTTCAAGGAATTTCGTTACAAACAAAATAGATAATACTCACTACAAGCTCGCCATTTGCTATCCTCAATTGTAACAATATAGCTATATTTAAAAGACCATGTGACACAGCAAAAACAGTGTAGAATAAAATCTGAAATACAAAAATTATCATTACAATTTTCTAACTCAGTAAAATCTTTTTGTCCAAGAATCGATGTAGTATTTTAGTTCATTTCCATCGAACTGGAAATGGATAAAAACGTAATGAAAATAGATTAATCAACAAAATAAATTCTTACCATATACTGATAAGTCACTTTAAGTGTCATGTGAATGTGTAATATGTTCATATAAACATCAAACATACGTTTCCAATAAACATCGGATTCTGACTTTCCCGACTCCCGGACGTTATTAATCCACACATTAAGTGCTTTGCGAGTAAACTTAATAATGAACAAAGCATAAACCACGTTGATATCAAAAATGATAGTTAGATAGAAATAAATAATATCAAATATGCCAATGTAGGGAAAGAAAATATACAACATATATGAGATAATCCCAATAATAATAGCATTTAAAAAAAAGACACTGATCCAGTTGTAAATAATAAATTCCATGACATCTTTGCGGTAAATCTTGAGAATTCTAAGCACGTTTTGAATTTTTATGACCAACAATATATTGTCATCACTGTATTTGATGTTGATGAAGTAGTTCAAAAGCAATCCTATTGCGTAGCTTATAAAGTCGTAAATGGTGCCCAAATTAACAAGCGTGTCATACTCATTATCGTAGGAGTTAATTAAGTTATAGAGGCTGATAGAAAAAATTAGAATGGTGGCAAAAACTCCAATAAAGTTGTAAAGAAGATTATTAGAAGTGATGAAGTTATCACGTATACTATACTTAGAGCAGATGAAAACGGAATGTATCAAGTTAAAAGGCCTTATGACTGATTGTAAAGCCTTTTCAATATAATTGTCGAGTAATAATTCACTGTGTCGATTTTTTGTAGTATTTTCCGTCAAAATTGGACTTAGTTTTGTTTCTTTCTTGTTTTTTAACTTTGAAAGCAATATTTTTGTACTGTCCATGTTGATGTCAATTATTTAAATGATAGAAATGTTCGATAGAGCCATTTTTTTATTCAGTGTTAATTCGTTAAAAGGTTTTTTTACCGCGGTTACCTTTTTTGTAATGCACATAAAGTTGATTATACTAAGTAATTAGACTTGAGGAACTGGTGGCTGATATAAGCTAACAGAAAATTTGTTTTCTTTATTTAATAGGCTTGATAAAAATGCTATCTTCGTTTACCATGCTCATGTTGTACATCTATAGGTACTACCAAACCTTGCACATGTAGGTTAACATGCTCTTTATTCTACATCACGTACCGCTATATAAAACTCCTTTATGTCCTTCCCCTAGGTTCAAGCTCATTACAAATTTCCTCTGATTCAGCCGTTTTCCATTGAAGCGTAACAGACAGATAGACAGAGTTATTTTACATAGTATAAAACAAAGTCACTTCCCGCTGTCTGCCCTATATATGCTTAGATCTTTAAACCTACGCAACGGATTTTGATGCAGTTTTTTTTAATAGATAGAGTGATTCAAGAGGAAGGTTAGTATATTTGTCAAGTTTTTTTGTTCCATTGGCTAAAATACCGCTGGCGGAAAGTTAGTTTATACTATAATTAAGAATTTTTACTAAATACTTGAGCGTAGCTAACATTTTTGCATAAAGCATAATGAAGTGCAGTTTTTGACCTTATTGACATTATCAGACTGAAAAATTATAAAGGTGCGTCCAAAGATTAAGCGGCAAGTGTGCGCGGCAGCCGCGTGCGGCGTGCCTATGATCGTCATGCCTATGATTGGTTCTGTCCACTGCAACCTCAGTTTAACTTGGTTCCAAAGTCAGGCGGATATCTGGACTGGAACGGAAATAAAGGATGAGTGACAAACACCTGAATATGAGTGTCAGAAATTTCACTATGAGTGAAGTGTCTGACACTCATACTGAAGTGTCTGACACTCATAGTGAAGTGTCTGACACTCATAGGAAAGTGTCTGGTACTCGTGAAATTTCTGACACTCCTATTCAGGTGTCTGTCACTCAAATTTCATTTTCGATTCCAAATTCAGTTCAATTTCAAGTTGCTGACACCTAGCGAAATGGTTGACACTCACAGATGTCCGACACTCATAGAAAAGTTGCTGACACTCATTCTGAGTTGCTGACACTCATAGTGAAGCGTCCGACACTCATAGTGAAGTGTCTGACACTCATAGTCAGGTGTCTAATACTTATAGTCCGATCTCTGACGCTCATAGTAAAGGGTGCGACACTCATAGTGAAGTGACTGACATTCAAAGTGAAATGTCTGACACTCATAGTGAAGTGTCTGACACTCATTGGAAAGTGTCTGGTACTCGTGAAATTTCTGACACTCCTAGTCAGGTGTCTGTCACTCAAATTTCATTTTCGATTCCAAATTCAGTTCAATTTCAAGTTGCTGACACTTAGCGAAATGGTTGACACTCACAGATGTCCGACACTCATAGAAAAGTTGCTGACACTCATTCTGAGTTGCTGACACTTATAGTGATGCGTCAGACACTCATAATCAAGTGTCTGACACTCATAGTAAAGTGCCTGACACTCATAATGAAGTGTCCGACACTCATAGTGAAATGTCTGGTACTCATAGTGAAGTTGCTGACAGTCATTCTGAGTTGCTGACACACATAGTGAAGTGTCCGACACTTATAGTAAAGTGTCTGACAGTCATAGTGAAGTGTCCGACACTCATAGTGAAGTGTTTGACACTCATATTGAAGTTGATGGTACTTTTAATGAAATTTCTGGCAGTTCAAGTTTAATTTCATGTCGCTGACACTCATAGTAAAGTGTCTGACACTCATAGTGAATTCTCTGACACTCATGGTGAAGTGTCTGACACTCATAGTCAGGTGTCTAATACTCAAAGTCCGATCTCCGACACTCATAGTGAAGTGTATGACACTCATAGTGAAGCGTCCGACACTCATAGTGAAGTGTCTGACACTCATAGTCAGGTGTCTAATACTTATAGTCCGATCTCTGACGCTCATAGTAAAGGGTGCGACACTCATAGTGAAGTGTCTGACATTCAAAGTGAAATGTCTGACACTCATAGTGAAGTGTCAGACACTCATGGTGAAGTGTCTGACACTCATAGTCAGGTGTCTAATACTCAAAGTCCGATCTCCGACACTCATAGTGAAGTGTCCGACACTCATAGTGAAGTGTCTGACATTCAAAGTGAAGTGTCTGACACTCATAGTGAAGTGTCTGACACTCATAGGGAAGTGTCTGGTACTCGTGAAATTTCTGACACTCCTAGTCAGGTGTCTGTCACTCAAATTTCATTTTCGATTCCAAATTCAGTTCAATTTCAAGTTGCTGACACTAAGCGAAATGGTTGACACTCACAGATGTCCGACACTCATAGAAAAGTTGCTGACACTCATTCTGAGTTGCTGACACTTATAGTGATGCGTCCGACACTCATAATCAAGTGTCTGACACTCATGGTGAAGTGTCTGACACTCATTCTGAGTTGCTGACACTTATAGTGATGCGTCCGACACTCATAGTTAAGTGTCTGACACTCATACTGACACTCATGTGTCAGACATTTCACTTTGAATGTCAGACACTTCACTATGAGTGTCGCACCCTTTACTATGAGCGTCAGAGATCGGACTATAAGTATTAGACACCTGACTATGAGTGTCAGACACTTCACTATGAGTGTCGGACGCTTCACTATGAGTGTCATACACTTCACTATGAGTGTCGGAGATCGGACTTTGAGTATTAGACACCTGACTATGAGTGTCAGACACTTCACTATGAGTGTCGGACGCTTCACTATGAGTGTCAGACACTTCACTATGAGTGTCAGCAACTCAGAATGAGTGTCAGCAACTACACTATGAGTGTTAGACACTTCACTATGAGTGTCGTACACTTCACTACGCAAACTGGGTCTGAATCTAGATATGGATCTGTAACCAGAACCAGAGAACTTGAACTGAGGGTCAGACACTTCACTACGAGTGTCAGCAACTTTGCTATTAGTGTTAGACATTTCACTGTGTATGAACTTCATAAACAACATCGCTATGTAATTGAATTTGTGAATGATATTGAAACTGAAACCGAAAATGAAATTTAAATTTAAACAGAAATGAAAATTTTCGTAAGCAACTTCACTATGTGAGTATTAGACACTTCACTAAGTGTCTTAGACCAGCTAACCTGTCCCAAAGGAAAATAAAAATTGTATTACACAATTAAGTCAACGGTTTGAAACTTCAATGACCGTTTATGTACCATGATAATCAGACTAGCCTTTTCTCAACTGTAGTAAATTATACCCTTTCATGTATATTAGTCTAAATTGTTGGATATTGGTCTTTATTGAAATTCCATTGTTCTCCATTAAATTAATTATGATAATGACCCCTTTTAATGGGACCTATCATTTTGATAATATGAGAAATTGATACATTTGTCGTCCAACTTGTAACTAGAAAGGTTGTGAACCCAAAAATGGTATTTAATAATAAAATATGTGTAAAAAGTGTAAAAGTATCAGAAGTATTACTTGAAAATAGATTAGAAAAAAACATTCAAAAGATGATTTACCCAGTGAATTTGATGCTTTCTCTCTTTCTGTCTTCGAAGTATGTTGTAAAAGATGACTATATTACTCCGAAAGGCAAAAAGTTTCATATTCTGACTTTTTTCTGTGTGCTTTTGGTGTATGGGCTTTCTATCTATCGTTACTTCTTCGGGGAACTGGAAGATACTATGAAAATTTACAATCGTGATATCATAGATATTATGTTTGCTACATTCTTCATTATCTACTGCCTCGGGTTTACCATTATCTTTGTTCTGAACATCATCCACATTGATAGCAGTATCTCCCTTATTTTAACTATCCAGAACATTTATTTGAACTTAAACTTCAGTGATAGGATTGCGGCTATCACTCTTTGGAACTGGTTTGCGATCTGCGGTACTTTTGGCATTAATATCTTATTTTACGCACTCTACTATATAACGTATGAGACCTTCAATTTAATTGACATCGTCTTAGATCTCATGTTTATTACTTTCGATATTAATATGGTTTATTCTATTCTTATCATTATATGGCTCAGAAAGTTTCTTGAGAAATGGATTGATGATCTTCTTACGAGTGATAAGAGTGATGGTGGTGATGAAGATATTTTTGACAAATATTTTCATGTGTATAGAAATATTTTGGATGCTTACAATTTATATAGGACAATTTTTCAATTACTGGTAAGGATTTCTTCAGCATATTTTGTTTAGAGGAATGCTTTTAATACTTTCGTATTTTTGGGTTCAGGATAAGATTATTTTATTTTGTTTTTAATTTTGGGTTGTGTTACGGATTTCAATGTTTGTATTTAAACCCACAGGTATTATTCCATACTGGTGATACATTTTTCCGAAGCTTGTGCTATTTCGCTATCCTATTGCAAATCTTGAAAATGCCAGCAAAGCGAAGCGATGAAGTAAGTTCCAAATTCACGTTCTGACTACATTTTTAAGTTTAAAAAATAACAAACAATTTTCTACTCAATTTTGTTTATACCTAGCTAAGCTCTTATTACTTGGTATAATGGGTAAAATATTGTTTATGAGATTCATTTGACCTATTTCTCGTTGCTTTTCCAAAAACATTCACACTCTGTCAGGACTCGGAACTGACGCAAAGGTACACCATTGCTACATCTTATATACACCTTTATATTTATAGGAGATAATCGAGTTCGCCGTTGTCATCATATTGGCAATAATATGGCTGATAAAGGATATAAACCTGATTATCACAATCAGCATGCAATGCGAGAAGTTCTATATAACAGTCGAGGAAGCTGAAACGGCGTGCATACAGCGCTTGAAAAACAAAAACCATCGCGGTGAGTGGGAAAGTATAGGCTGAGGATTATTTTAATCACGTAGTACGAAACTATAAAAGTCAAAAGTCCTCTATTTGCCAGAATGTAGGTGTACAGAGTATGATATTAAATATAAAATGGCCCATTTTCTTATTTTCTTAAATTTACCATTACATATGGTGTGCAAATATTTGTTTTAGTAAGTTAGTCTATCACGAAGCCTCAGTGATGATCGTGGAGGACATCACAAAACCTCAAGTTTTTTATTGCAAATATGGCAGGCTTGAGGTGGCAAATTTGAGAGTTTATCTTGTAAGCCTTATTCCTGAGTAAAATAAACAGAACGAGAAGAGGGAGAAAGAAGATCATAATTTTGCTGTCAACCGATTGGAATCTAGAACATCCTTCTGTTGTTCTTATAGATATTCTATGAAAATATCAGTTTGTTTAAGATTTTCGTCTCAGAAACGCATTTGATTTTTACTTCCGACATATTAAATTCTGTTATGTTTGCATTCACCTGACAAATTTATTTCTAGCTTCTGAAGTAAGTCTCTGCAGCAATGTAATTCAGGCAAATAGAGCTTCCTACAGCAAGATGAGCGCCTGTGGCTTGTTCAACATAGACGCTACATTGCCGTTGCATCTGGTGGGGCTTCTTACCAACTACGTCGTGATCATGTTGCAGTCATTCTTCCTATAGATTTCTAGCAGATTTCCAGGGCTTCAGAAATCTTCATTTTGATTAGCATGAGTTATAAGACCAGTGTCATAAGGTTAAGAACTGATGGCCGTTGGCAAAAACTGGTTCTTGAGTGGAGCCGGGTGGTTCATAGCCTAGGGCCAAAAAAACTTATAATAGAGCCACAAGCTATTGATGATATTAGGTATCTTAAGAAAATAAATATAAATTACAAATAAAATGACAGTTTAATATTTACAATGTTATTTGTGTTATTTACAGTTTTAGTTTAACATGTACACCTTAGTATTAACATGTTTAATTATATTCACAAACACTAGAACATGGATTATAAGAAACGTTTTTTTAAATCTATCTTATATATCTACTTAATTTGTGACGCAACATCTTACATTTATGAGATACTAGCTGTATTCCGTGGTTTCCCACGCATCCCGAGTCCGTACCAAATTTCATTCAATTCAGTTTAGAGGTTTAACCGTGAAAACGTTATAAATACATAAACAAACAAACTCAATTTCGCATTTAGAATATCATTTTAGATTGCACAGTGTTTTGTTAGTGCTTTAAAAATAAAAGATTATTTTCTCTTCGCCCAAAAACAATTAGAATTTGGTATAAGAATTAAATTTTCAGCTAAACACCAATTTACCTACACATACACGACATCGACTATATTCGTACAAAAGTTTTTCATTGCCTATCTTTATGTATACCTGTTTATACTTATACTCTTATTTCTATTTATTTACATTTTGTATGTTTGCTTTTTCATTTTCTTCATCAACTAACTTATATCATACAATGTTATAAAGTTCAAAAGCACTGTTACATTTGTGACATTGATAGTATTCAAAAGTTATATAACTGAATTTTGCTCTAATATCTCATGTTATTTATTTTTCAATATCTATTTTTTATATTATGTCATCCAAACATATAAGATCACTTCACATCAACAGTTCTTCTTTAAGACGTTCAAAAGACCTTTGGCGGGTCGGTTCAGGTCTTCACTTTTCACTTTGTCTCTCAACGCAGCTTAATATCTTGAAATCTCGACCAAACATCTCTCCATCACCCAGGGTCTGAGGTAATGGTTGATTCAAGGTTTCTGGCAGGAAGAGTGAGGTGATACCGCCCATCACACTTAGAACACCCATTATAGTCAGCGGCAAGGCTCTGGAGTACACTGCCTGGAAGGATTATACCTTTATAATTTAATTGATGATGCAGTTATAGCAAGGATAAGCAAAAAATACGAACATATCCAATAAGATGATGATCGTAACGCATAATGTTACTAAACTGTTGCCAATATTTTGGTTCGGTATGCTACTTAACTGTGAAAGGTATTCATAGTTTACCACGAACGTCTAGATTAGTTTTTATGCTAATAACAAGACATGTAAGAAAATGGACATAGTGAAGAAAATGCTCTTCTGAAAAACCTTTCAATAGTAAGTAGAAGCCATAGGCTTCCAAATATTATCTGCTTGTTGCATAAAACTAATACCAGTTACAAACTAAGGTAAATAAAATAAGGTAATGATGATTCACTTACCAGATGCACAATATAAGGACATGCCAATAGTCCCAGACCAGATATAAAGGATGCTGCACCCATAGCCTGAGCTCTTAATACAGTTGGCAACAATTCTCCAATCAGCACATAAAATACAGCAAACGATGAAGCAGCGAACAATCGTCCCAACATTGAAAGGGCTACTGTTATCCATGGCCAAGCTGGGAAAAAACGTAACAAATGTAAATATAAGAATTTGTTATATAATGTAGATTTTTGTGTGACACAGTGAACAGTATAGTATAATGAAGACGGCAAATCTGAAAATATATTATTTCAAATAAGTAAGTGCTTAGACCATTTAATTTATTTAAACTTTTCAACACATTTACAGGTTCCTAAACAATTTTTAATCATCATTTTCGACTGATTAATTTTTCCATATTTTTTTCAAAATTCAAATCAAAAGCAACATGTCTCCAAACCAGTACGTTATTAACTAAGTTCGTTAGCCATAGATACTCAAAACAGATAGTGACTTACATTCAGGAACGAGAATGCAACTGATGGAGGCGACTCCTCCGACACACATGAAGATGCAGAGCACCCAGCGTCGACCGAACCTTTCCATACAGCGCCATGCCATGAAATACGATGGTATTTCTACTGCGCCACCTGAAATATTGAGCACGTTATATTTATTAATTTTTTTCCAAGCATACTTTAAAACAAACCTATCATCTTGCTAAAATGTATAGAGGTTTTTTTCACTATAGGCAGATAAAACCTAGAATTTTTACCGAGTATTTTAATACTCGTCAAATTCAGTACTCGGCAGAATTTTTACTGACTGAATTTTTACTAAAAATAGGTATTGGACATTGTTATCAAAATCAAGCCAAAGTCTAGCCTAATGAGTACTTTTGAAATCATCATGAAGTTACAAAACGTTTTTTTTGTTGCTTTTTCTATAGATCAACAAATTAATCAAAGGGACATTGAAAATCTGAATTATGGTTTTTTCGATAAAAAATTGTAACTTACCTATGAAAAATGCCAGATAATCATTAACACCTAAGTTTGGCGTATTATAACTCATACTATTATAAACAACTCCTAGAGCAACCCAATCAAATGTCAGAATAAAGAACTTCTTCCTTATATTCGGATATCTGAACACATCCAACGGAGAAGCTTTGCAATCTCCTTCAGAATTCTGATCGTCCATTCTTTTGTTTTCTATTACATCTTCCTCTATGTCTTCTTGAATAAATATTTTACTGACTAACTGTAAAGACTTTCTTCTGAGTGTACTTGCTGGTGACTTAGTATACTCTGTTTGTGTGGCTTTCTGTTGATGTCCAGCATTCAGATTGGTAGATTCCGTAATATTCTGTTCTTTATCCTCGTCTTCCTCTTCTCTTTTCAATCGAGATTTTTTGTTGACTATTTCTGCTACTTCTAGAGCTATGATCTTTTCTAAGCTATTTTTAGTAGATTCTTCAACTTCGGATATTTTTGTGAGGTCCGGTTTGAATGTTAGCATGTTGCTTATTCTTCTGTCTAGATTTTCGTCCTTTTCTGGTAGTCCTGTGTATCCTGCGACGTGACCGTTCATGTTTGATATTGTTGCTAATTCTTCTTGTGCCGCCTCCTCCTCTTCTTCTTTTATTTTCTTCTGCAAATTTTAAATACAATGCTTAAAAATGTATACCTTTTAATCTATAAAATGCTATCGTCAGTTGACTATTTTCTACTTACGTGCAACTCTAATAAGAATCCTCTTTGTAGAATAATGTCATTTTTTCTCGCGAGATTCCTGAATACTTTTTCGGCTTCTGCTATTCGGCCCCGTCCAACGAGCCATCTAGGAGATTCTGGTATAAGCCAGTAATATCTACGAAAAAAAAACAACAGTGATTTAAAAAAAAAAATGCCAAATTAGCAAAAATTGACCAAAGGAAAAGTCGAAGCTAATTGTTTTAATGATTTCATTAGTATTATCAATGTGGCTGATAAAGCTCCTTTATGTAATAGTTATCTAGTAAAACGAGTAGCGCGACAATAAAACATTACTACATTAAAAAAGTAGAACACTATAAACTTACCCATACAGTAGTATGAATGGGAATGTTGTGACCAGAGAGAGATGGTACCAGTCCTGCACGGCATAAGCCAGTAGAGACAAGAGACACATCCCGCTAGCAAACAACATGCCCACCACGATACCTAAAAGTAAATAATATATTTTTTATGTTATTTGGGGGCTTACAGCTATCAATACAAAAGTATCTACGATACAACTAATAAAAAGCCATTTACAAGCCTCCTCAGATAGAAGAAAATTGCTGTTATGTTTCGAAAATATATCAAAACACAAACGCTTTATCATCCCTAACCACAGCTATGGAAGGCAACCATTCTACACATCATCAGAAATAGAGTCCTTACTCAGAACAGAGTTGATGGATGACAATCTGCTCACAAATATATCAATTGAGCAGTTTTCGTTTTTATATATAATATACATATACATGAATAATAATAATACCAAAGAGAAAGGGAGACAGCTGTATACTTAGTTTGAAATAAGAGGCCTTACCTGTATGATTCCGGTGCCCAGGCGGCATCAACTCCAGAGCCAATATAAAAGGTAGCTGGTACAGCGCTGGGAAGAACAGTCCACCAGCTACCCTCAAGCCCACGTAAGTCCAGTAAGATTTAGCAAATGACGAAGCTATAGCCAGAGGCACTTCTAGGAAGACCATCAGAAGAATTGTGGGACGGCGGCCGTACCTGCAGGATATAATTATCATAAAATGTTTTCTGTAAATACCAAATTACTAAGGCTACGGGATTGTTGGGCTGGAGGATTTTGTGAGAGAATTCCCGCGGCATATGCTATCTATATAGGATCGCCTAAACTTCTCTACTGTTAAAAAAACAATACGATGGCTGTATTCAAGAACTTGAGGATTTACAATATTAAAATTTCTAATACTAAACAGGGGGGCTAGACAAGTGGCAAAAATGCTATAGAAACGCTATAGAATAGAAAACAAAATGTATGGGAATGACATTCGTTTACGACTAGCTATATGTCATTCCCATACATTTTGTTTTCTATTCTATAGCGTTTCTATAGCGTTTTTGCCACTTGTCGAACCCCCCAGAAGTCCTCCTTTTAGCTTGTATTTGACGGTTGTAGGTAAGTAAACCAAAAATTTCTCAAAACTCGATTGATAGTATGATCCTCTGGGCAACCTTTTGACTTCTTTATCAGTGGTCATGCAAAATCTAAAAGATTACCTATCAGACATCCACCCGAAGAACACGTTGCCGAATATGGAGCCAACCCAGAAGAGAGTGTTGCACATCCTGGGTAGCCAGTCCATGTCGCACACCAGGGAGAACTGGAAATAAAATATTTAATATAGACAACATAGATGTTTCTTGTTCAAAATTCAATTCAAAATTCAAAACATTTATTTCAATTAGACCATTTACAGGCACTTTTGAATTGTCAAATAATTACGAGTCAGTCCGCTAACCAAAAAAAAAAGAAAAATTGAACCCGTTCCATGGCGTAGATTCCTTGGGCAAAGAAAAAGAATTGCCAATCAATGTGGCAATGCTACTTTAATATGCTTCTGAACACGGTACCAGTGAAGATATGACGATACAAATACGATGGAGGATTCTGGATCGATTTGAATGAAATTTGGTACGAAGATAGATGGATCCCTGGAGACAGTTACAGGCTTTTTATCAGTGTACGTTACGTAGTTTCCTCGGGATGTGGGTTCAACTGCGTGACCCAGTTTAGCAGGAGGTTAATACAATACAGATATTGACAAATTTTTTAGTACTGATTTCAAATTTTGTACAGACATCGTAGGAATGCCATTGCCAGAAGCTTTTGGCTTTTAAGATAGAACTGTTTTTTTTATTTGAGATGAGTTTGCTTTTCACTCTAGGTCAGAGGTGACAGAGACAAAGTCTTCGATGATAATACAATATTTACAATAATAGTAGTAATCTCTAAACTTCTACGTTGTTTTACGCAATATTTATAAAGCGAACTTACATCTGTAACCAGTGTGTCTTGGTACTGCTCCGTACTGAACCTCCAGCCGTTGGCGCATGGTGAGGTGGTGTTCTTCCTGACTGACAGGACAGCGTTTGATATGTTTGATATCTGAAAATTAAGACATGATAATTTTAGTCATTCATGCCGGTTCTTCTCCATAGGACCCACTTTTTGAAACCATGCATCTAGTTCTAGCTTTGACGTTTTATAAGAACCTGTAATTGGTCCACATAAAATAAAAATCTTTGACTTAGTTTGCTAATTCTATGAGTAAGTATGATGCTGGTTTCTTTGGTTCTGTACTGGATAGACTAATTGCGAATTCTATCATCTATCCTTCATCATCGACCTATTTACTTTCCCACTGCTGGGCACAGGCCCCTTGTCATTCAGAGAAAACATGAGCATTAATCACCATGCTTACTCAAGATGGATTGGGGATCTCAGACTTTTTAGTCCAGGTATCCTACGAATATTTGTCCTTAACCGTAAGTCAGTAGTGACTAAGATACACTTGTACATGTGATTTTGGAAAAGTCAGATAGGTATGCTACACACTACTTACCAAGTCTTTTTGCAGTTCATCGCTGACTGTGACCAGCTGATAAATCTTCACTGAATGAAATGCATTCCCCTCTTTGATTGTCACCGTTCTATGAACAAAAACATTATAAATAATAATTAAATAAACCAGACTAGGCTAGTGGCCATACATGTAATTAGTAAATAACGGAGGGAAATCTGTACATTTAATATTTTCTTACCTAAAAGTTTTCGTTCCTAGTTAATACATAATGTTATTTTTTTTAATTTTCAAACTCAAATATCTGTTTGTCTGATTGTATGTGTTTGAGATTCAGGCCAAAACCACTGTATATATTTATTCCAAAAATGATAATTCTAAACCGAATCGGGCCTTGGACTATAAATTTTCACAAAGCATGCTGTTGGGGAGCCACGAACTCCTCTTAGTAGGATTGAATACTGTAATTTAATTTGTGTTAGTGTGTTTTTTCGTGTAGGTGTAGTGGCTATTCACTCACGCTTCTCTGCTTATGTTTATTTACTTAATTACTTAACTGTGACAACGCCCAGTTGCCCATGGGAAAACATTAGCTAACTATTATTCTATGCTACAAAAAAGTATAGTTAAAGACGATATAATAAAAATAATAAATAGAAATAGTCCGATTCATAACGACGTAGAATCCTTACTAATATTACAAATACGAAAGTGTTACACAGATTTGGATAAAATTTGGTACAGAGATAGATTAGACACAGGAGATCATTAATCATCAGCGGCCTCTCAACTATTCCTCTGTTGGGTAAAGGCCACAACTCATACAGAGAAGGAATGAGCATTCATCACCATGCATTCTCAAAGCGGATTGGTAATTTGAGACTTCTTAGTCCACGATGTTTTACTTCACCGTTAGTCAGTGACGTCTCAAATACGCTTAAGAAGTACACATGACTTAAGAAAAGTCACATTGGTACTTGTGAAATTTCCGCCACTCGTATACGAGATGCAGGTGCCTTAACCACTAGTCACGACAATTTATATTTAAACAATAGTAGACGAATATAAAACTCAAAGGTGACTGACTGACTGGCTGACTGACTGACTGACTGACTGACTGACTGACTGACTGACTGACTGACATAGTGATCTATCAACGCACAGCCCAAACCACTGGAGGGATCGGGCTGAAATTTGGCATGCAGGTAGATGTTATGACGTAGGCATCCGCTAAGAAAGGATTTTGATAAATTCTACCCCCAAGGGGATAAAATAGGGGATGAAAGTTTGTATGAAACTTTGTCAATTTTAAACCGATCGGGCTGAGACTTTGCATGCATATAGCTACTATGACGTATGCATCCCCCAAGAAAGGATTTTGATAAATTCCACCCCTAAGGGGATAAAATAGGAGATGAAAGTTTGTATAAATCTTCTTAGATTTGCGACTGATTGAAATGAAATTAAAGATTGGAGCTACTATGATGAAGACATCCGCTTAAATAGGATTTTGATAAATTCAACCCCCATGGGGATAAAATAAGGGATGATGGAGGATGTAAATGTATTAGTTTGAACTATCAGTACCTAATGGAACGAATAAATTAAGACGATTAAATTAACAAAATAATTTTTAGTTCTAAATAACGCGAGTGAAGCCGCGGGCAAAAGCTATTGACTATAAATAATAATATTATTTAGTGTCATAGGCTATATTTATTTCCAGAAATAATTAGGGATCGATACTAAAACTTGCATAATGTAACCCAAGGAATTAAAAAAATTGTTCACGCGGGCGAAGCCGCGGCCGGAAAGCTAGTAGACGAATAAACTGCTAAAGTAGGTATGTCCAATAATGAGTGAAGAAGAATTGCATGGCATATTTGTGGACACAATTTTTTTTGTATTACATATTTTTTGTGGTGTTAATATTTCAACGCTCATAATTCTTAGATTACAAGATGTCTGGTTGTTTAATTGAGGTCTACGTGTTGATGGTTTTTTGTAGCCGTTTGATTGATGACTTTTTAAAAGACTCGTTAAGCGTTATAATTATGACTAGCTTTCCGCCAGCGGCTTCGCCCGTGTGGCCTATACGAAGCCCAATAAAAAAACCGGCCAAGTGCGTGTCGGGCCACGCGCAGTAGGGTTCCGTAGTAGGTCTCAGTTAGTCGACTATAACCCTGTAACCGGTTAAGCCTACTTAGCCGTGATAGTTTTCCTTGTAAGTTCATTACATGTGCTACGTCTGCGATTTTTTTCACATTTCTAGGTACAGCCATTCAAAAGTTAGAGGGGGGGGTAACTCGTATCGAACAAAAAATTTCACTTAAAATCTAGATATTTCGCAAATGGCTCGCTTAACCGAAAAATGATCTTCACACACCCATAATATTTTTGAAAGACCTATCTAACGATACCCCACACGAAGGGGTACGCGAGAAAAAAAATATTCATCCCTACTTTACATGTTTGGGAGCTACCCTAAAAAAAAATATTTTTCAAAATTTAATTTTACCACTTTCTCGGCGTGATCAATATACATATTCATACCAAATTTCAGCTTTCTAATAACAAAAACCACGGAGCTATGCCGCGGACAGACAGACAGACAGACAGACAGACGGACAGAGCGAAACTATAAGGGTTCCTTGTCGGACTACGGAACCCTAAAAATTACAGTGTTTCTTACAAACTTTGCCTTTTTCACCCTTTTAGGAGTAGAATTTCGGAAAATACTTTTTTATCAGACGCCTACGTTATACAAAGAACACACCCTCCAAGTTTCAGGTCTCTATGATCAGCGGTTTAGGCTGTGCGTTGACCTGTCAGGCATTCAGGACAAAGCATTTTATATGTATGTATAGATTTATTAATACAGATGAACTTGTAATTATAGCTGCCGTCTACATCTCTGCTGTATGCATAATTGTGATATTTTGACAAAGCTTAATAATAGTTCTTTTTTATGTGTTTATTTAAAGAACAGATGTGGCATGGATGTAGATTAATGATTTGTCGTAGTTTGACAAAAAATGCATTTACAAATGACGTAATGGGTTCAGACTGTGAGATTAATATCCCAGTTAATATTATAAATCCCTAAGTAATTCCGTTTGTCTATTACAACAGTTGCAACGATTAAAATGAAAGGATCATGTGCAAAATGGGTGTAGATTCTGTAGATCCCTCAGAATTGAAACCTAGGCATTAATCACTGTAATATAAAAATGTATAATTTTTTGGAACTACACCCGGACTCCATACAAAATTGCCCATAATTCTTTGGTATGGAGATAAATTGGAAATCTAACATAGCATTATCAGGGTGTGAGAAGAAGTGCTTGCGGGATCCAAGTGAATTCGCTTAAAATGGCTAGTCTAACAAAATAGCATTGCTAATTAATTGGAGTATTTATCCCTTTTTCTTTAAGGATGGGAAATTATTAATTAATAAATAATATATTAATTGTATGAGACATTGTGAATAGAGCGGGAAGGTGGACTCTTATCGTCCTACTTATAAAAAACCTGTAATGTGAAGAAGAACCATTGCTCACCTAATCCTTACTTAACGTCGAGTTACTAACTTAAGTTTGGATTAACGCTAAACAGCATCTATGAGTAAGATTCTTTATAATCCGCTGCTAAACAGCAAATTAAAAATTTATCGGACTTTATAAGCAAGACGATTACTGATTAAAACCCATCCATGTTCCATCCTTCTCCCTTCGCCCTATCCCACCACCCTGGCAGTTACTCCTTCTAGGGGCCCCTTCAAGTATGCTGACATCTCTTTGAGGCGCGCGTGGAACACGAACGCGCCATCGACACGGGCCTCCTTACCGGACGGCGAGCCATCCATAGCTCACCGTCCGTAGGCCCATAAGAACATAGAGACACAATTAGAGTTTAGATTTTAGAATATTTAGCCTAAGTATACTGGATGCCGACCTTCACCTAATTAGGAAAAGGCCAAAGAATTTAAAGCTGCCTATTGACATACTAGGAGAACATACAAATGAACCTGTATTTTGTAATCATATGTAAAGTACCAAGTTTTAAGCCTGATTAAATGTAGAATGTCCAATGTCGACTTCTTACTTGTGAACCTTCGTATGGGATTATAATCTATACTTTACCTACTATACTGGGTGTTGTTCGCAATAAACATAGGTACAACCATAACCGTAAGGTTAGGGAGAATAATAAAAACCGGCCAAGTGCGAGTCGGACACACGCACGGAGATCTATTAAAAAATCACGTTCGTTGTGTGGGAACCCCCCTTTAAATATTAATTTTATTTCAATTTAATTATTTTTTCTTAAGTTAATAATATAACTCAATATACAGTTACCTCTCTTCAACATAGTTGCTCAGCGCTTCACGTAACTCCTTTGAGTCGATGTCGTACGCTTGACATGACTCATACGCGCCATGCTCTCCTGGTACTGTTAGTGATCGAAGCAGGTCATCTGGAAGGCCTAGGTTCTCCAGTTCTGGTAGCGGGGCGCACCAGTGTTCTGGAGTTGCATTTGTGAACACCTGGAAACAAGATCAAGGTATCATCATCGGTCTCATCATCATCATCAGCCAATTTTACATTGGTCTACTGTTGCCATATGGGCCGATCCTCAGCTTGACATAGCCAATGTCTTCCTGCAGCCTTTCGCAGATCATCACTTCATCAGACTACATTTGCCTAGCCATGAGCCCGTTACCCGAAAACCCGAATAATTTTGAAAAATGAAACTATATACACTCGAGAGCAATGAATCCGGGTCACTTAAAGAATGTTAAAAATCTCGGAAACTAAAAATGATAGGTTAATGCAATAAATTGTATTTAATAGACAATGTAATACTCCTTAAATGAAAGTAAAAACAATATGAGTCACCATACATTTTATTAACACAAAATTACATAAAGAAAAAAAACTGCTGATCTCTCCTTAAAACAAAAATAGGAAACATGAAATTTTTGAACTTTATTACGATTTTCTTGAATTTTAATACTCCGTATTGCCTCCTCGTGCTTCCATTACTGCGTTTACGCGGTTTGGCATGCTGTACACCAAGTTCCTTATACGATTTTGGGGAATATTCTCCCATTCCTCTGTGAGAGCAATTTTGAGCTCACGAAGCGTGATTGGGGGAGGGTTTCGTTGTTTTACGCATCTGCCTAGCTCGTCCCAAGCATGCTCGATCGGGTTGATATCCGGGCTGCGCGCTGGCCACTCCATACGAGTAATGTTCATCTCTTGAAGGTAGTCATTCACAATCCTACCTGTATGAGGTCGGGCATTGTCATGCATAAATATAGCATCCTCACCTAAATTGACCATAAATGGACCAACGTGATCATTGAGGATTTCTTCCACATATCTTTCGCTAGTTAAAGAGCCGTTTTCTATGATCACCAGCTCTGTGCTACTTTCAGAAGAAATTCCGGCCCACACAAGTACAGACCCACCACCGTAGGCTACTTTTTCTTCGATGCATGCTTGCTTAAATCTTTCCCCTGGTCTTCGATACACTCTGTGTCTTCCATCGTGCTTGTAGAGCATAAATTTTGATTCGTCGGAGAACATAACTTTTGACCAATCTTCAATACTCCAATTTACGTGGCTCTGGGCATATCTTAGTCTTGAAATACGATGCCCACGCTCCAGTTTAGGGCCGTTTGCAGGTCTAAGGGGTTTTAAGTGTGATTCAGCAAGCCGACGTCTTACTGTCCATGCACTTGGGTTACTTCCTCCGAGGCGTCGAAACTGATTTGTGAGTTCAGTTCCTGTGAGAAAGCGATTTCGAAGCATGGTGTTCACCAAGTATCGGTCTTCTCGTGCTGTGGTACACCTGGTTCTGCCCGTTCCTGGTCTGCGTAGGTTAGAACCAGTTTCTTCGTAACGTCGGAGAACTCTTTGTACTGTTGACAGCGACACACCGACAGTCCTGGCTGTATCGCGCTGACTCCGGCCGGTTTCCAGCATTGTAAGTATTCTGGTGCATTCTTCAGGCGTAAGCGACATAATTTCAGCTTGAATAATGAATATAGAGCACTATCAACATGGTTTATGTACCCACATAAATGACAGATTACAAACAAAAGCAAAACCAAATGCTGTAATTTCGTAGTTCCATCTTCGAAAGTGGCCCTTTTTCAAATTTGATTTTTTTATGATATAACTTTACAATAACTAAGAAGTTTTAATACCTTCATTTAAGGAGTATTACATTGTCTATTAAATACAATTTATTGCATTAACCTAGCATTTTTAGTTTCCGAGATTTTTAGGATTCTTTAAGTGACCCGGATTCATTGCTCTCGAGTGTATTATGGCAGAATACTAGTTAAAATAAACACTTCATAGTCCTAAAATTGGCCTATGATACTACATAATATATTATCTAATACTAAATTTGGCGTATCGCCAAAAAAACTCTTGTTCTTTACTTTGCCAATAACAAGAGGTTTCGATTGATGAAGCAATAAAGTTTAAACTACATCAAATGTAATCTAAATCTATTTGCTCTGTATAAAGCTGATAAAAACTATTTGAATTGGATTCGCATCAAAGTTAAAATCTCATTTGACTAAAGAAACTCAAGAAAAGATTAACCGTGAGCTTGTTTACATGGCTTGAGTATAGTTTTTTAATACAATCCTTAAACGTGGGCTACGTTTTCTTCTACATTTTTACTAATACTCAAAGTCCGAAAGTAGGTAACTCTGTCTGAAACAGCGATGCCGATAGAGATGAAATTTAGTAGGTATGGAGATAGCTTGATCACCGAGAAAGGACATGGGATACTTTTTATCCGGGTGTGGTAAGTAAAACATGAAAAAGTGAAAAATTGCTATACTCTGAACGAATTGATTTTACGAAAAATATAATTAAAATCATAAACATTTTTTTCCTAATTTTCCCACATCTATCTATCTTCTATTCTATCTTCTATATCTATCTATACTTCTAATAAACCTGTGGAGAGGTCAATTCTGTACATGAAATACATTTCCAAAATAACTATCAGGGGGTGATTAGGGATCGATACTGATGCCAAAAATGCAATCAGTTTTTTTTTTGTCTGTCTGTATAACGTTATAAAAACAAAAACTACTCGACGGATTTTAACGAAACTTGGTACAATTATTTTTCATACTCCTGAGCTGGTTATAGTATACTTTTCATCACGCTACAATCAATAGGAGCAAAGCAGTGAAGGGAAATGTTGGGAAAACGGGAGAAGTTACTCCATTTTTTAAGCTTCCGTCGCGTGTGCAACCTTAATGGTTAAAGCTACACATAAATATAAATAAATAAATAAATATCTTTGGACAATTTCACACAGCGCCATCTAGCCCCAAAGTAAGCAATGCAAGCATGCTTGTGTTATGGGTGCTAGCTTTAACGGATATACTACTTATATATTTTTATAAATACATACAAATTATACATAGTAACACCCAGACCCGTCACAGAAATTAAAATTCATCATTTCAATTTCTGCCCGGCCGGGAATCGAACCCGGGACCTCTTGCGTGGCATTCATGTTGACCACTAAACCACTCAGGTCGTCTGTACACAGGAATCTATGCCATAGGCTATATATCATCACGCTAAGACCAATAAGAGTGGAGCACCACTATTCGACGCGAATGAAGTCGCTGGCAGAAGCTAGTAGATAAATAAAATGGCATTAAATGATGAATGATGATGATAAAAGTATGAAATTGACATATGTTTATACGCCATCCTTACGCCGTTTTGTTAATTTTTGTGGCAGAATTAGAACATAGGTTATGATTTTGTTTATATTTTACTAGCTGTTTCCCGCGGTTTCATCCGCATCCCGAGGGAACTACTTAGCGCACCCGGGTAAAAAGGTATGTGGTAAAGGTATAGGCCTATGTTGTTCCTCAGGGTCTATTCTATCTCTGTACCAAATTTCATTTATATCGGTCCAGTAGTTTTGGCGTGAAAGCGTAACAGACAGACAGACAGACAGAGTTACTTTCGCATTTATAATATTAGTAAGGAAGTAAGGATGTAAAATCATTGGTAGGTACAGTCAATATAGTAAATTATATTGTTCACAGTGAGTCAAGAATTTCGTCTCAAGTGCTGATTACCTCACTAAGCACTCACGACTCCTTTATACTAAGTAAAACTAATGGCTACTGTATAGTTGTGAGCACGATCATGAGTCCAACTATTGTCATACAAATTCATTTTACGTAATGCTCTCGATATTTACTTGAACACTACGTCGTGAACGTTCGTAAAAGGGTGACTCATTTTTAAAGGAATTCAGTTTCAAGGGAACGATGTTTTTTTTTCGGATGAGAAATCATCGAATGACTCCTCCCGCCTTGGGTGGGGTAGGAGGGAGTGTCAGACTCTTACTGACTAAAAAAAACCCATCCATGTTCCTTCCTCAGCCCTTTGCATTTCGGAGGCGCGGTTACTCTTTCGAACATCCCGCAGCCCCGGCAGGCTATGGCCCTGTGGGGATCCCGAGATAATTTCTTAACGCACCTGGATAAAACCTATTTATATTATACTAGCATTCTGCCAGCGGCTTCGCCAGCGTGGGCTATAAGAGTTCAAATTAAAAATTACATAGATTAATAGAAACATTGCCCCCCTTGCTTGTACGCCCCTTTAGAAGTAGAATTTCGCAAAATCCTTTCTTATCGGATGCCTACGTCATACAAAGAACACCCTCCAAGTTTCAGGTCTCTACGATCAGCGGTTTAGGCTGTGCGTTGATCCGTCAGTCATTCAGGACAAAGCATTTTATATGTATAGATACCTATAGTATATATAAAATCTATAACCGTCTCCAGAGTCCCATCTTTCATCTAAATCGGTTCAGTCATCATCATCATCATCATCAGCCTATACATAGATATATATTGTCCCACCGCTGGGCACAGGCCTCTTCTCATACAGAGAAGGCATGAGCATTGATCACCACGCTTGCTCAAGGCGGATTGGCGATTTCAGACTTAAGTCCAGGTTTTCTCACGATGTTTTCCTTCACCATTAGTCAGTAGTGTCTAAGATATACTTAGAAAGTACATATGACTAGAAAAGTCACATTGGTACTTGCCAGGTTTCGAACCCGCACACTCGTACACGAGAGGCAGGTGCCTTAACCACTAGGCCATCACGACTTTTTTTACGACGGTTCAGTCGTTCTAAGATTTTTTTTCATTACCGAAATAGATCACAATTAAAATAACAATCGCCAGCGCCAGCGCGTGTCCTCCTTTATGCAACTTGTACAAAAACATCGTTAGCGAAACCCTTATCAGTGACACAGTACGATAATGATTTATGTCTTGTTTACGAAATGTGTCACAGTTACCGTCTGGGAGGCACTAGTTATCTTATCGGTGTAAATACGTGTAGTATTTACTACAAGTCGTCACTCATGTTGAGATTTGAGTGTATTTAAAAGTCGTTGGCTTTTATTGGTGTGATTTAAACCTTACAAGATCATAATTTTATATGTTTAAACATGAGTATACACAGGGCGTTCGAGATGTTATTATTATAAACCTTGATTCTGGTAGTTTTTTAGGGTTCCGTAGTCGACAAGGAACCCTTTTAGTTTGGCAATATCCATCTGTCTGACTGTCCGCTGCAAAGTCCGAAGTTAGTAGTAATAGAAAGTTAAAGGTATGGATATGTAGGAATATTGATCACGCTGTAATTTTTTTGATTCCCGTACGGTTCACCGAATCACGGTTGACCGATACAACTGTACATAGAAAGCACGGTTCGCCGATGAACGATTGTACGAAAAAATCATTGACCGATACCATTATTCACAGAAAGCACGATTCGCCGAAACAACGCTTCAACGATAGAACGTTTGACCGATATCACGACACGCCGACACATTGGTTCACCGAATCACGCTTGATAGAAATAGCGATTGACCGAAAGAATTTTTCACCGAAAGCACCTTTGATCTATAATCAGAAATACGGAAATATAATCGGATAACTATTTATTATTATTTTTGGAGGAGCTCGTGGCTAAGTAATAGCCGCACAGTTCGACCGATCAAAGGTTAAGCTGCGCTTGGCGCGGTCGGTCCGTGGATGGGTGACCATCTATGTCATAGCGGGACGTGCCTCGGAAAGCACGTGAAGCTGTTGGTCCTGGCAGTCATTTGTAGATCTTTGACAGTCGTTACGGGTAGTCAGAAGCTAGTAAGTCTGACTAGTCTTACCAAGGGGTACCGTGTTACCCGGTAACTGGGTTTGTGGAGGTCCGATAGGCAGACGCTCCATGTAAACCACTGGTACTCAGCTGCATCTGGTTTAGACTGGAAGCCGACCTCAACATAGTTGGGAAAAGGTTAGGCAGATGATAATGAATCGGATAACTATTTAATTTATCATGATTATCTGTTGTACACGAAAACGTGAAGGGAGCATCAGATTCTTACTGGCTAAACCCATCCATGTTCCTTCCTCAGCCCTTTGCGTTCCGAGGGCGCGGTAACTCGCGAACATCCCGCAGCCCTGGACGATCACTTGGGGGCGCGCCCAATCTTCTTTACAGATAATCATGATAAATCAAATAGTTATCCGATTGTATTTCCGTATTTCTGATTAGAGATCAAAGGTGCTTTCGGTGAAAAATTCTTTCGGTCAATCGCTATTTCTATCAAGCGTGATTCGGTGAACCAATGTGTCGGCGTGTCGTGATATCGGTCAAACGTTCTATCGTTGAAGCGTTGTTTCGGCGAATCGTGCTTTCTGTGAATAATGGTATCGGTCAATGATTTTTTCGTACAATCGTTCATCGGCGAACCGTGCTTTCTATGTACAGTTGTATCGGTCAACCGTGATTCGGTGAACCGTACGGGAATCCCACAAAATACATAGAGGAACAAATAGTACAAGTACAGAAGAGGCACTTCGCGCAACAATAAATCGAAATAGCGACTCTTCCCACTAAGCAACAAAGTTCAATTCAGCTCGCATAAGCGCTCAGTCACAACCGAAACATCACCATCATCTGCCTAACCTTTTCCCAACTATGTTGGGGTCGGCTTCCAGTCTAAACCGGATGCAGCTGAGTACCAATGTTTTATACGGAGCGACTGCCTATCTGACCTCAACAACCCAGTTACCGGGTAACACGGTACCCCTTCTAAAAACTGGTTATCAGACTTTCTGGCTTCTGACTACCCGTATCGATTGTCAAAGATCTGCAAATGACAACCGGGACCAACATCTTAACGTGCTTTCCGAAGCACGGAGGAGTCTCGCTATGATATAGATGGTCACTCATCCACGGACCGACCTAGTCAAGCGCAGCTTAACCTTTGATCGGTTGAACCGCGGCTGTTACTTAGCCACGAGCTCAGCTAGTCTGTCACAGATGGAGGGAATAGCGCAGAACATCGACACCTCAGCCGGTCCGATCATGTCGTATGAATAATATTTGTGCTAGAGAGTATTTTTCTAGGTCGGTTAAACTGATGTTAGGATTATGATTTATGAACAAGGTACACGAATTGGTAACAGCTGATTTAGTAGGAACTTCTAACGTGAGCGTGTTTCTCGCTAGCCAGTACACTAACAATAATAAAAAGTATGTTGATATTTGACAGTCCTTACTAGTAGCACGGAATAAATAATAGTCTGGTAGTCAGAAGCCAGAAAATCTGACAACTAGTCTTACCAAGAGGTATCGTGTTACCCGGTAACTGAGTTGTGGACGTCAGTGGGCCTAGCACGAATCACTTTCGAAAAAGTATTCGTATCGACAGCGATTTTTAAATGAAATATTTTACGAACAATTTATTTAAATTTATGACTTTAATCATATCTTTGGATGCTGCAAATTGTTATTTACACATTTTAAACTTAAATTCGCGAGATGACAAGTGAAGATTAGGACAAAAAAATATCTATCCTAATAACATTATAAACGCGATAGGTTGTGGGGATGTATTTATGTTTGTAACTCTTTCCCGCAAAAACTACTAAGTTTATTTGGACGAAATTTAGTACACACATACCGCCTTATCTACACTAATATTATAAAGAGGAAAACTTTGTTTGTTTGTTTGTTTGTAATGAATAGGCTCAAAAACTACTGGACCGATTTTAAAAATTATTTCACCATTCGAAAGCTACATTATCCACGAGTAACATAGGCTAAATTTTATTTTGGAAAAAAATAGGGTTCCGTAAGATATTTGGGTTTTTCGGACACAAGGTGTAAGAAATCAACCAGAAAAGTTACTTTTTTTGCGTACGCTACTAATCTCAGGAACTACTGGTCCGATTTGAAAATTCTTTCAGTGTTAGATAGCCCATTTATTGAAGAAGGCTATAGGCTATATTTCATCACGCTAAAACCAATAGGAGCGGAGCACCACTATTCCACGCGGACGAAGTCGCGGGCAGAAGCTAGTTCATAATAATGCCATTCGTCTTATAAGCCTCTTTTAGCTATAGATTTTTTTTGTCTTAATCTGGGGCTGTACCACCACGTGTTTTTGCAATCACTGCCCACTTAATGTACCTAGCAAAACTACTTGGGGATTCTAGATTTAAAAACTGCTGCGGGATGTCCGAAAGAGTTGCCGCGCCTTCGGAACGTAAAGGGCTGAGGAAGTAACATGGATGGGTTTGAGTCAGTTAGAGTCTGATAATCCACCCACGACGGGAAGAGTTTGATGATTTCCCATTCGAAAAAAAAACCTTAAAACGTCTCAGAATGACGAACGTCGTAAAAATCAATGACCGAAAAAAATGCTTGCGTGGTGTAAATATGGAAATACTTAGGCCCAAGTTCACCAACAGATGGTTACCTAATCGGCCCGTTAAATAAAACCGTTTTTTAACCAGGAAGCTGGAATTTTCCTATTACTTACTTCTAGTTCAACCCTGGTTTGGTAACCAACTGTTTCAGGAATAAAAATCTCTAATAATACGTTAACCATCGAAAATTGGAAGTTTGAATTTATGCTAAACAGCTGTTTTAAGTTAATCGGACCGTTATCTTGTTGGTGAACTTGGGCCTTACACACTTAGATTATTTTGTGACGTCTTCAATAAACCCAAAACGGTTTTGAAAGCCTCTTCAAACATAACGGACAGATCGCATGCTTAGAGCCAAGTTAACTGACAAATGGTTACGTAATCGGCCTGTCAAACAAAAACGTTTTTTAACCAGCAAGCTGGAATTTTCGTGTTACCTACTTCTAGTTCAATCCTGGTTTGGTAATCGACCGTTTCAGGAATAAAAATCTTAAATAATACTTTACCCATCGAAAGTTGGGAGTTTGAATTTATGGTAAGCAGCTATTTTAAGTTAATCGGACTGTTATCTTGTTGGTGAACTTGGGCCTTATTATGACTTAAGGGCGTTAACACACTGAACTGGGTCAGGTATATCATATGAAATGGCTTGATTTGCAGATGGGTGGGATGTTCCTCAAAATGATTGAAATGGTTTTTTGACGCTATTCGCGTCCCCACATGAATTTCATCATTACCAGCCGTATAAAATTTAATATTTACCTACATTAAGAGGCTATATCTATTTCATTATTTAACATAATAATTTTAAGCTTGTAAATTATACAATTTAAAAGACGGTCGGTGATGAGGGTAATGACGATTCGGAAACCAAACAGCAAAAAAAATGAATTCACCCAGACATCTATTAATATTTTTTTGTTTTCTTTTGTCATTAATAGTTGCACGTGTATCACAGTTTTTAAGTATCTTATCGGCAATTTTCCATTACATACAAACTTAATTATGCGGTCGTAAAAAAACAATATAGTTGCGACTTTCTTGCGTATAATTTTCCTTCCAAAGTTCAGAACCCTCGGTGCACTAATCTGACTCGCTCTTGACTGTTTTTAAAGCAATTAAAAAGTGCTAATCTTAATTTATATAAATGAGTCATACATTCTTGCGTAGTGAGAGTGTTTGATAGATACCAAAGATATGATTGATACTCACAAAACATGCGAGTAATCATTATGAGTCGATATGCGATTAAATAATTAATTAAAAGGGATTAAGCTTGGATAAACCTGCTGGAGCTTAATCATGGAAATCCCCGATTAATAGTGACGAAAACATGGACAGTTAATCTGCTGATCATCAACATCAGCCACTTAATTGATAATTATTATTATTGTATTCCTATATTATTTTAATCCTGAATTCGACACAAATTTATTTTTATTCAGAATAAATAAATAAATAATTACGTAAGCCAATTATCTTTTGACGCCATATTTTAGTTAGATTTATATTAGATTATTTATACTTTTTTTTTTATATTTCCTAATGTAAATAATAATAAATACTCCATGATCTTTCAATTTCAATCACAGCCTACCTTATATTTTGACAGTTCAATGGTATACATTGCTTCGTTGAAATGTTGGATGTTTATGTCATTGATGAAAATACAGCAATATAATATGTATATTAAATTATTTCAATGGGTATGTGAATAGATCAGATATCTGTTTTTAGGGTTCCGTACCCATAGAGTAAAAACGGGACCCTATTACCAAGACTTCACTGTCTGTCTATCCGTCTGTCTATCACCAGGCTGTATCTCAAGAACCGCGATAGCTAGACAGTTGAAATTTTCACAAATTATGTATTTCTGTTGCCGCTATAACAAATACTAAAAACTAAATAAAATAAATATTTAAGGGCTCCCATGCAACAAACGTGTTTTATTTTTGCTGTTTTTATAGATTATGGTACGGAATTCATCGTGCGCGAGTCCGACTCGCACTTGGCCAGTTTTTACGTAATTACGAAAAAATACGAAATCTAAGTGGTGAACATGCAGCCCTGCAGACAATTAGCTATGGGTGGCTCGCCGTCCGGTACCACTAAAACCCATCCATGTTCCACGCGCGCCTCAAAGAGATCTCAGCAGAAGTGACGGGGCCCTCCCCACAGGGCCATAGCCCGCCGGGGCTGCGAGATGTTCGAAAGAGTTACCGCGCCCCCGGAATATAAAGGGCTGAGGAAGGAACATGGATGGGTTTTAATCAGTAAGAGTCTGAAACTCCCGCTTCGCCTACAGCGGGAAGAGACTTGATGATTCCCATCCCTAGTAAAGTAAACTTTAAATAACCCTTACGCAAAAATGACTTCAATCATTTTGGAAAAGAGCTGATACTCTTACACTGTTGGACCGATATTAACCAAACATAGCTAAGAACCACCGCAAGGAAACTGGCTTTCAAAAGAGAAAAACTGCATCGAAATCGGTCAATCCGTTTGAGGGCAACGATCCACAGACAGATACACACACAGACAGACAGACAGATCAACTTAAAACACCGCTCTTTATTCGTCGGTGGTTACAAACTAAAACCTGCAGCCCATATTACGAACAAGTAAAGGTTCTTACCTGAGAAAATACAAGGAATGAAGTAGGAATCGCCGCCAATCCACACAGTAAATAGAACAGCACAATATGCCAGTGGCCTGACTTCGTGGCCAGGATAGCGGCCTCGTCTAACTCTTTAGTCCACGTCATAGTCACCTCACTATCTTCATCACTTTTAGGAGACTGGAACTGGCCCCGACTGGCCCCAAACTCGAATACGACATTTTTTTTAATTCGAATTTATTAGACCTGTTATTTTTTTTTATTAAATGTTATTTGGTTATTATTTATTGAACTGGTTTTATTTTATTTATGAGCGACGTTTTGTAAATTGAATTATCGGTATTTATTATTTTTTTATTGTAATTAGCACATGATGTGGTATTTTAATTTTCTGCCTGTACGATTATCAATAATTTATTAGGACAATGTTTATTATTTATTATCCTCAAACTTAAGTTATAAATATAATAATGACAAAATGGTTTTTTTATAAAAGAAACAATTAAAAAAAGTGTATACTTATTTTTGTATTATAAAGACACTACGAAAGTTAATGCTTCTTAAACAAATATATGAACGAAATTTTACGATCACTTTTGAAGATTAATGTTTATTATTTCACACGCGTCTGAGTCTGGAACTCTCGAATTCATACTAAACGTTCTCGCTTCGATGAGGCTGGTCAGTGCAGGTAACCCGACCATGTGTGGTAACACATTGTTACATGAAGACAATAGCAATTGGAAGTAGTTTTTATTTAGTAGCGTTATATCGATAGAGCAGTCAGAAGCAGTACTACTTTGCATGTTCTCATTTTAAAATCGCCTTATTGCCCTGAGTCTTATTTACGAAAAGTTTATAGTATTTATTATTTATCACATTAATGAATAAGCTAGATCAATTTTATAATTTTTTGAAGGATTTTTATTTGGTGTTTGATTACATCAAAATTGCTTAAAAGAATTATAATTTTGTTTTTTTTAAATGGTTCTTAACGACCCTTGAGGTGAAAATTACAATAAATATTATCGGGTACAAAATTGGATAGGGGTGCGTCCCCTAGACACATGGGTCTTGGTAAAAGTATCGAAAAGAAGCAATTTCTAATTTTAAATGTTAATTTTCATTACAATATTCTATTCTATGATAATAATTGTAATTTAGAAAGCGACAACTAGTTGAGTTTTGATAGTAACGTCTATCATATCAGAAGCAATTCTATTAGGGTATGGTGCGATTGATAGCGAGTTAAGTTGGACTAAAATAAAAATTTAAACAGATCTTTCCCTTTACATCGATAACAACATCGCTCACCATTGTTTTAGTAATAAGCAAAAATAAACGTACTTGTGTTTTTTTCAACACAAAGGGGTGAATAAAAATAAAAATCTATACTTTGGCCTAAGCTTTGATAGATGGTCATCTGCAGCGTAGCACAAGCACGTAGATGTTTAAGAATTAAACAACGTTTCTGACGACTGATTCTTTCGAAAATTACACCTGTTCATTTTGATTTAGCCCCCTGCAAAAAGAGGGGTGTTAAAATTTTTACAGCAATGAGTTTCTGTCTGTGTGTTCGTGTGTGGCACCGTAACTCTTAAACGGGTGATCCGATTTGGTGGGTTGATTTTAAGAAAAACAATGTTTGGTCTTAAAATAAAACTATAATTAGAAAGTCTAAAATAATTAATATTAGTCACAAAACCTTGTTATTAACAACCTAGATATTATCCACCACAGACGTGCCAATCCGTGGTTTTGTGACGTCAACCGCGCATGCGTCACTCGGCTTTAAGTCTATTATAAAATCTTGTTGTGTAGTAAACTGATGTTTGAACATTTAATTAGAATAATTAAAAGTAAAGAGGTGTTATAATTTGTTATTGTCGTAATTCATTGGCAGTAATAATATGACGAAGTTTAAGTTTGAATAAGTAAATAAAAATATTAACTAACGAGTTCGGGGAATCACCTGTAATCATGTCTGTTCGATAGCCATGACATTTAGCGTAAATACATATGTTTATGTCATCAACAATTCGTGATTAAAAATTTCTTAATACTTATTGTCATCTACTAAAAAACCAGATAGGTACAAAAATATTTTGTCATAGATTTTTCAGTTAAAAGTTTTGTTTTATATTTATTTAAATTGTTACCCGCTAACAATGACACCATACCTTTATCTTGTGGCGCTTTCAAATCAAGATTTAGACCTGTTTTTATGTAGATAACATTATTAATGTATTTATAGAATAGAGCTAGTTTATTAGCGCTGTTCAATATGATTAGGATAATCAATTAAATTTGCTATTACACTTCGTTTGCTTGACGTTTCCATTATGGTAATCTTTGTAATAATATTAATTGGTTATATTGCGTAGCTATAATTTTGTGCGTTGCTTGATTGTTAATGTTTTTTTTTTGTTGTTTAATCTTGGCGTATGTGGTATACAGGCATTTTCAATAACTTGTCTATACGAAGATTACCTTACTAGAGATAGAATTTTGACGGGGCCGCCATACAACTTATAATATTATTATGTCAAAAACCTATCTCTAGTAGGTAAGCAAATATAAGAATCGATAAGTTATTAAAAATGGCCGATATTTCGTTTTTTTTGCAAAGGTTGTTGTAGTCATAGTCAGTCAATAGTAACTAACAGTCTTGTCGTTTGGTGAAGGAATAGTAAGTTGTATAGTTCAGTAGTTTAGCGATATTTAGTTTTTAGCCTAAAAGTACCAGGACTTCATACTATTGTGGTAAGTCATCGGATTAATGTAGGTATTTCTGTTTTGCAATCCTTTCATATTTTAGCGCAAAATAACTTCGCAATTTACTCTCAAATTCTTAACTGTATAATATTCTACGTTAGCATAGCAAAACAATTATAAATAACGAATAAATAATGATTACACACTTTGAACATTAAAAGAAAATGTTTTTGTAACTTAACAAACAAGTTTATTGGCCATACAGTATTTTGTTTGCATATTCAAAACAATAACAGTACCATAAATTATAATGATCTTTGTTTTATTACCCGAAGTATTTTTATGAAGTTCGTGTTTAGCAAATAATAAAAACTATTTATAGAGATGATATTTTAGTATAATGAGCTTAATTAAGATTAATAATTCGTCGGCGCAGTGCACCGCTAAATTATTATAATTATTGCTGCTAAGTAGTTCGAGTTTAAAAAAGTACCAGGACTTCAAAGGCGTTAGAAGGCCAATACGCATCCTGTGTAAAAAACAAAATGATTTAAAAAAAATACTTGTAGCTACATCAGAGAAAATCTAAGCAGAAAATGTAGAATTTTAAAAAGGTGTTTTTGTGTGGATTGTGGATGTTTTTTCTCTTTCATGCAAAACGTTACTGAATGAATTTTGATGAAACTTGAGATACAATACCAAAGCCCTTCAAAACTTTTTAGTTGAAAATATATAGTATGTTGCATGGGAACGGAAAAACCTATAGGTTAACGTAAAAGTAGAGCTTTAATGTACCAGGATCTCATACAAAAAGAGGAGTTTACCAGTTCCTTTAAACCTTAAACGGGAACACAGGTCATACGCCAGTTATATGAACAAACAAACCAACTATACGGATGTTTGAACATAATTTAGTAGCTCGAAAGCAATTGCGGAGTTCCTACCGAGGGTCCATATTCTTCGAATTGAATTATTTATGTCTTGCTCATGTGCCAAATACGAGGCCTGATTACTTTATGGTATATGCTGATGATGTGGGAAAGATTGTTGCACTTCAAATTTGGGTAAGTTGGTTAAAAGTACATGGAAAATCGTTGTACCTAATTACTTTTACGAATGGTATTACAAAACATGATATCAATAATTAGCATGCTTTCCACTTAAGTTTGTGAGGTATCTGCAAATAAAAGGTCCCCATTTTTTTTTAAAAAGATTGCTGAAATAATATTGTCGAGATAAACAAAAGTAGTATTAAAATTAGCGCGGTCATTTCTATGATTAAACTAGACAAACAAACATACCGATAAAATAAGAATTGTGTCTTTCTGTTAGAGTTTAAACATTATTTAATTTTTATCAGAAATTTTAATCAAATATTTTTTTAAGCAGGTTTTACAATAAATCTCTACACGGACTCAAAAATCCATAAGAACGTAGTACATAATAGATTCTTGATTAATTATAGGTATCGTACGATGTATTAAATACATAAATTTTGATTATCTTGCTAGATAGAGGCCCATTTACACGACGCAAAAGTCAAAAATTAAGTAAAGCATGTCTAAGATTTACGTAACGATATCTGTCATTTAAAAAGGTGTAATTAAAAAAAAAAATTAGAGGTTGTGGTGGCTTAGTGGTTAAGGCACCTGCTTCTCGTGAGGAGTGTGCGGGTATGAAACCTGGCAAGTACCGACCAATGTGACTTTTCTAAAGTGGTATATAATTTCTAAGTATATCTTCTTAGATGTCACTGACTAACAGTGAAGGTGAGAAAACATCGTGAAGAAACCTGGACTCAAAAAGTCTTAAATCTCCAATCCGGCTGGGACCCAAAGCTATAGTTACTTATAAGGTTACTATATTTGCACCGTTTGGTCTCTCTGCAGACGCAGCACCCGCACAGCTCACCGTGCTTGAAATATGACATGGTGCCAGGGTGTCGACGCAAGTAACGTCCCACACCATAAATAAATAATATTGGCTTGAAATTATAAAATTAATCCCTATTTCATATATCACGCGTGAACGGCTGGATCAATTTGGCTGAAATTTGGGACAGAGATAGAGGGGACCCTGGAGAATATTTTAGGCTTATCCGGGTGCGTGAAATAGTTCTCGGGTAGTCAATAGTATGCGGGTGAAACCACGGGAAACAGCCAGTTGTTTAAACAAAAGCCAATGTGAATGAAAGCCACACAATTAGCCTATTGATCACCGTTCGAAATAGCCGTCCATTATTTTTTTGGCAACCGTATGTGGCTTTTAAACCATATCAAAGACACCGTATATAAAACAGATGTGTTTAACATATCACACGTTTCAATTATGTTAGCGATTTGCAGCATTTTATTAGTAGTGATTGCTTTGTTTATGAACCATTGCTATTAATAGAATGCATTATGTTTCATAATGTTCATGTACATCATCTTTGCCTAGCCTTTTCCCAACTGTGTTGGTGCCATAGCCTGCCGGGACTGCGGGATGTTCGAAAGAGTTACCGCGCCCCCGGAATAAAAAGGGCTGAGGAAGAAACATGGATGGGTTTTAGTCAGTAAGAGTCTGACACTCCCTTCCATGGCGGGAGGAGTCATTTTAGGATTTCCCATCAAAAAAAAAAACCTATGTTGGGGTCGGCTTCCAGTCTAATCAGATTCAGCTGAGCACCAGAGTTTTACATGGAGCGACTGCCTATCGGACCTCCACAACCCAGTAACCAGATTATCAGACTGGTTTCGGACTACCCGTAACGACTGTCAAAGTTATACAAATGACAGCCAGGACCAACAGCTTAACGTGCTTTCCGAGGCACGGAGGAGTCTCGTTAGGACATAGATTGGCGGTCACCCATCCACGGTACGACCGCGCATCCGGTTAGACTAGAATCGAACCGTAACATAGTTGAGAAAAAGCTAGGCAGATGATGATGACGAAGGTACTTTCTAGTTAGTCATTGTATGATGTTGGAGTTTCGTGACGGTTCTTTTGCATGGGACCAACTACTAAGAACGTAATTACCCTAACCCTAACTTTTAATGGCCTTTAATGATTTTAATTATTCAACATATTGCCTTGGGCGAACTATGTTGAACACAAAAATTGTATTTTATACTAGCTTAGACTACAGGTAGGAAACTAGATTTGTATCAGTTCACGGTTCGGCATAAGTGTCTGCTTGTAACGAAACCATAGCGCGATTTAATCCGACCCCAGCGCCATCTAGTTACGTTTGGAGCAATCATGAAAGGGAAAAAGCGGGATAGCGGTCTGATTTTTTCGTGAACGTTTTAATCTCATTTTTATTTTAAATGGAAAACTATTTTTACATCTTTTTTGAAGTAGATAATAAAATAACTTATGTTGAAAAATGGTCGCTTTTGCCTACTGTAGGTACCTAGTACTTACCCAAAACTAAAGCTGATACAAATAGAATAGAAATGTATTTTTTCGACTCAAAGGATCAGTTACATTATTGCTAAGACACTCTAAACCCAAAGCATCTCTATCTGCGCATATTTTCAGTAAAATACGGATATTCCCCTGCACTCGGATAGACTGGTAGTATACATACCAAATTTTACCTGAATCAGTTTAGTTGTAAGCGTAACAGACAGACAGACAGACTTTTTAATTTATAAAATTAGTAAGGAATTGATAAATAAAATATATGACTCAATATCAAATCTGTGTTTATTCTAGATAAAGATGCGCGTAGATAAACTTCAAAAGATTGATTGATTATTATCGTTGTTGAGGAAAACTTAAGCATTTGGCGTGATAGGTTGGATATCTGTTTACGTTATAAATCCAGTAAAATCTAAACAGATAATGAATGAAATATAAGACTGTATTTTCTGTTCCTACCTCGCGTTATTTAAACTGCGTCCTTCACGCGCTCGGATAAAAAGTAACTTGTGTCCTGCCTTAGGTTTCTAGCTATCTCTATACCGAATTTCATTTAAATCAGTTTTACCGTGAACCGTTTACTGAAGTCATGGTGAAAGGCGCCTGAATCTGGTATATACAACGTGTAAAAAAAATAAGCAATAATATTCAAGGGTATGTACATATATCAAGTATAGATGCTACTGACAAAATCTTATTATTAAATCTGTTAACTTTTTTTTTTCATATTTTTTTTTTCACTAAATTTTAATAGGCTTATTAGGCTAGTTGACGAATAGGTAGAAAATAAGGGGTAACTTATTTGCAAACTCGGCATTATTGATCTTCAAATTTGAGTTTATTAACCCATTTTTAGGGCTGTAACCTATTTTTTTTAACAAAAACTGTTAATTCTTTTTGTTCTAAAACTATAAGATCCCATAAGATTTCCAGTTCCTAATACGGCGCAAAAGATTTGTTATCACCGTATGTGTAGCGCGCTTAAATTGTATTGCTTATTTTTTTTACACGTTGTATACGTGCCGGTTCAAAATCTGGTAAGGAAATCTGGTATGTGACTTTTCTAAAGCCATTATGTAGTGATCAATGTTCATGCCTTCTCTGTTAGAAAAGGCCTTTTACCCAACAGTGGGATTGTGAATAGGTCGATGACGACACCGTGAAAGCGTACCAAAAAAAATTACAGTGTCGCTGACATCATGCTACTTTTAAATAGTCCGGATCTGGAGGTATACCTACCCACCTATTTCCTTCCACCGGACAACAAATCTAGTCTAGACTCTACGATGCTACTGAAAAAATATAAAAAGAAAAATAAATGTGGCCAACCTGGGAATCTGGGTACCAGGACCTCATACTTACCAGAAGGTACCGCTTGCGACATTAGCCCAATGAGGCAATTATTGACTTTAAAATTGTTTACCTAATTGTCTGAATTCGCAAATCCGCCTTGAGTAAGCGTGGTGATCAATGCTCGTGGCTTCTATGTATGAGATGAGGCTGTGCCTAGCAATGGACAGTAAAAAGACTGAACGTGATGATTGTTTTGTTTCTAATTACATAACTAACATCATTTGCGGACCCTAAGGAAACAACTACAATTATAACGAATGAAAGAAGAAGAACGCTTTGCGAAAATGAAGTTCGTGGGCAGGTTTCGCGACGCGGTGGGAATCGGCGGGCAAATCCATCGGGCACAACTATGTAGTTGCTAGTATAGGTACAGATAGTTGCGCGACAGAGCGTGCAAGACCTTTGCTGTCGCCAATCATGCGTGCGCTCTGATCTATTGGTTGATATTACACACGTGTGAACAAAAATCACATACCTCTCTGCAATTCTCATCGCCTGGTACTTTGAAAACTTTAGCTCACTACAATTGATCTTCTATGTTGCACAATGGCAAATAGCACAACCGCTGTCTAGATTGATTATAATAATTTTTTTTTCTCGAGGGAATCGATTTTGTGATCACGTTTACTTATAGAAATAAATAATGTAAAATATGTGTTTTAATTAATTCACTTACGTCGAAGTGGCCTAGTGGTTAAGGCATTTATTTGTATGTGACTTTCCAGTCATAATTATGTATTTTCTAAGTATATCCTAGACACCACTAACGGTGAAAGAAAAAACATCGTTAAAAAAAACATAAACTAAAAAGTCTGAAATTGCTATTCCGCCTTGAGCAAGTGTGGTGATCAATGTTCCTCCCTTCTCTAAATGAGAGGAGTCCTATACCCAGCAGTGGGACAATGTATAGGCCGATGATGAAATAAATCACTTCAAGATAACGCATCCTGAAAAATACGCTCATAAAAACTGCTTTGATCAGTTTTGGAATGAAAGTGACAGGCACCTACTAGGACTACACACATCAACAGGTAGTATAAACTCACTAGTCAGCAAGTAACCACAGAGTTAAGGAACGGACAAAGATTGCAGGCACGGTTACTTTCAATACTCTTCTCATTAATGACTGGTACTTAGCAGGGGCACATACATTGCTAGCAGTTAGTGTTATTTATTTAATTCAAAGAGAGAGGAGAGTATTAGACTTTTCATTCACACGTCAGTCAAGTCCACCCATCCATCTATGAAACGCCTTCACCTACATTTTAATGCCAATGTACCAGGAAGACATACGTACCTAGGCAGTGCGTTATTTCTTCATCGCAATTTAATTTTCAAAATCGTCTTTTAGATTGTACTATAGAAGCTCGCTCTACTAGGAAAGCATAAATCAACTGATCGTTATCGATATATCGTTCCTGGCCCAAAAAATCTATTCAGCTATTCAGCCGACCCAGGAAGGTCCAAGCTTGAAGATACAAACCCCTTTAACCCCTCTGCTCGACCAGATTGTGACATATGAGACTACCCCTGACTCGGCGGGATATTTTGAATTGTGACATGGAATTGAAGAATTTGCATCAACTTTCAACTTACAAAGCCACTTAAACTTGGCCTACCAATGGACAGTAAAAAGACTGAACGTGATGATTGTTTTGTTTCTAATTACATAACTAACATCATTTGCGGACCCTAAGGAAACAACTACAATTATAACGAATGAAAGAAGAAGAACGCTTTGCGAAAATGAAGTTCGTGGGCAGGTTTCGCGACGCGGTGGGAATCGGCGGGCAAATCCATCGGGCACAACTATGTAGTTGCTAGTATAGGTACAGATAGTTGCGCGACAGAGCGTGCAAGACCTTTGCTGTCGCCAATCATGCGTGCGCTCTGATCTATTGGTTGATATTACACACGTGTGAACAAAAATCACATACCTCTCTGCAATTCTCATCGCCTGGTACTTTGAAAACTTTAGCTCACTACAATTGATCTTCTATGTTGCACAATGGCAAATAGCACAACCGCTGTCTAGATTGATTATAATAATTTTTTTTTCTCGAGGGAATCGATTTTGTGATCACGTTTACTTATAGAAATAAATAATGTAAAATATGTGTTTTAATTAATTCACTTACGTCGAAGTGGCCTAGTGGTTAAGGCATTTATTTGTATGTGACTTTCCAGTCATAATTATGTATTTTCTAAGTATATCCTAGACACCACTAACGGTGAAAGAAAAAACATCGTTAAAAAAAACATAAACTAAAAAGTCTGAAATTGCTATTCCGCCTTGAGCAAGTGTGGTGATCAATGTTCCTCCCTTCTCTAAATGAGAGGAGTCCTATACCCAGCAGTGGGACAATGTATAGGCCGATGATGAAATAAATCACTTCAAGATAACGCATCCTGAAAAATACGCTCATAAAAACTGCTTTGATCAGTTTTGGAATGAAAGTGACAGGCACCTACTAGGACTACACACATCAACAGGTAGTATAAACTCACTAGTCAGCAAGTAACCACAGAGTTAAGGAACGGACAAAGATTGCAGGCACGGTTACTTTCAATACTCTTCTCATTAATGACTGGTACTTAGCAGGGGCACATACATTGCTAGCAGTTAGTGTTATTTATTTAATTCAAAGAGAGAGGAGAGTATTAGACTTTTCATTCACACGTCAGTCAAGTCCACCCATCCATCTATGAAACGCCTTCACCTACATTTTAATGCCAATGTACCAGGAAGACATACGTACCTAGGCAGTGCGTTATTTCTTCATCGCAATTTAATTTTCAAAATCGTCTTTTAGATTGTACTATAGAAGCTCGCTCTACTAGGAAAGCATAAATCAACTGATCGTTATCGATATATCGTTCCTGGCCCAAAAAATCTATTCAGCTATTCAGCCGACCCAGGAAGGTCCAAGCTTGAAGATACAAACCCCTTTAACCCCTCTGCTCGACCAGATTGTGACATATGAGACTACCCCTGACTCGGCGGGATATTTTGAATTGTGACATGGAATTGAAGAATTTGCATCAACTTTCAACTTACAAATACAAAGTGTTAAATACTTTATTGTAGATGTCTAAACAATAAGTGTGAAGTAAATTTAATAAACAATGATTTGCAATAGGCCATACTGTGTTAGTATATCCCGAAATCAGTATAAATTACATAAATCTATTACCTATCCAAAAGGTAGACTACTTTAAATTACTCAAAAATAACACCTGCAGTGTACTCACATTCTTAAATAGTGTATCGAGGACATATTTATAATATTTTCAGTTTACCTGCAGTGTCATTCATACTTATAATCATGCAATAAGTTACTTAAAATTCGCAATCAAAATTGGTCAAAAATTACCATAATATCAAAGACAAAGTAATACTCGTTTAGTGCTGCCCAATCATCTTTTTTTTTATTTTCTAACGTATTAAGCATTCTGCCTAATCGATAATCGGACACAATAAAAAAAAGTTGAAACTGTATAAAATTAAATAAAAACTTTTTGATTTATTTTAGTAATATTACTACTATTTAAGCCTACGCTTTTATTTTGAGAACAAAAATATAATTTTATTGCATTAAAAAATATTATTATCATAAATTAGGAATTATTTGACGCAAAAAATAGACGCGGTTATGAGGTCACACGTGTGACTTTTTGATTTCAAAATTTATAGACATTGTATAGTTTTGGTCTTTTTAGGGTTCCGTAGACAACAAGGTACCCTTATAATTTCGCCATGTCCGTCTGTCTGTCTGTCCGCGACATAACTCAGAGGTTTTTTGGACTAGAAATCTAAAATTTTGTATGGATATGCATATTAAGTACGCTAACAAAGTAGTAAAATTAAAGAGTGAAAAAAAATTAGGGTACCTCCCATACACGTAAAGTGGGGATGACTATTTTTTTTCTCGTGTATCCCGTTGTGTGGGGTATTGTTAAATAGGTATTTCAAAAATAAAGCTGGTGTCTAGATAATTTTCCAATTTAGCGTCGCCCCCCTTAAATAGTTGTTTCTGAAAATTCTGAATAGTTGTTTTAAGATTTGTAAAAAAAATCACAGACGTAGCTCATAATTATAATGAACATATAAGGAAAACTATCGCGGCTAAGTAGACTTTAGCGGTTACACTGTTATAGTCGACCAACCAAATAAAACGTATTAATACGGAAAACGACCCGATGCACACTTGGCCGGCTTTTATTATACGTAGATACAGAATTCGAATATTATCTTTTACTCTTAGTCGCTATCGGATAAAGAAATAAAATATATAAAAAAACCGGCCGAGTGCGAGTCGGACTCGCGCACCGAGGGTTCCGATCATTGGAAAGGATAAATACGCAATAAAGTCGCAATTATCTTGTTTTTTTTCGACCGCATAATTAAGTTTGTTTGTAGAGGAAAATTGCTGATTACTTAAAAACTACTTACTAGATCTCGTTCAAACCAATTTTCGGTGAAAGTTTGCATGGTAATCTACATCATATATTTTTTTTAGTTTTATCAATCTCTTATTTTAGAAGTTACAGGGGGGGGACACACATTTTACCACTTTGGAAGTGCCTCTCGCACAAACTATTCAGTTTAGACAAAAATGATCTTAGAAACCTCAATATCATTTTTGAAGACCTATCCATAGATACCACACGTATGGGTTTGATGAAAAAAAAATTGAGTTTCAGTTCTAAGTATGGGGAACCCGCAAAATTTATTACTTTTTTTCTATTTTTGTGTCAAAATCTTAAAGCGGTTAACAGAATACATCTACTTACCAAATTTCAACAGTATAGTTCTTATAGTTTCGGAAAAAATGGCTGTGACATACGGCCGGACAGACAGACATGACGAATCTATAAGGGTTCCGTTTTTTGCCATTTGGCTAAGGAACCCTAAAAAGGCGTTACAATACTACAAGAAAATGGCCAAGAGCGAATCGGATGTGTACCAAGGGTTCAACTTTGATAAAAAAAGTAAAATTTAGTAAAATCCAATTATCTTTTTTTTAGGGTTCCGTACCTCATAATTAAAAAAACTGAACCCTTATAGGATTACTGACGTGTCTGTCTGTCCATCCTTGTGTCTCAACCAAAACTACTAGACCGATTGAGTTGTGGTACACATATTTAAATCGTTGATCCAAAGATGGCCATGTAACGTAAATAAATTAATTTTAAGCACGGGGGTTAGTTTTTGGGGGTATTATTAGAAAGTTAGTACCTATTACAAAATTAATTTTAAAAGGGAAACAATATTGTGTGACATATAAGTGAAAATTTATCTATGCTTCATCAACCATAAAACCGGTCAAGTGCGTGTCGGGCCACGCGATGTAGGGTTCCATAGTAGGTGTTAGTTAGTCGACTACTCTGTAACCGGTTAAGTCTACTTGGCCGTGATAGTGTTACATGTGCTACGTCTTTGATTTTTTTCACATTTCTAGGGACAGCCATTCTAAAGTTGGAGGGGGAGAAAAGTTGGGTGCTCGTATCGAACGAAAATTTGCACTCAAAAGTTATTTTGCAAATGGCTCACTTAATCGAAAAATGGTCTTCACACACCTAAAAGTTTTTGAAAAACCTATTTAACGATACCCCACACGTAGGTATACACGAAAAAAAATATTCAACCACACTTTACGTGTTTGGGAGCTACTCTAAAAAAATATTTTTCATAATATTTACCACTTTGTCGGCCTGATCAATTTACATCTATATATATAAAAGAAAGTCGTGTTAGTTACACCACTTATAACTCGAGATCGGCTGAACCGATTTGGCTGAAAATTGGAGGGGAGGCAGCTTGGAACCAGGAAAAGGACATAGGATAAAAAAAAAAAAAAAAAAAAAAAAAGGTAGGAGTTGGGTAAGAGTTGGGTAGGAGTTGGGTAGGAGTTGGGTAGGAGTTGGGTAGGAGTAGGGTAGGAGTAGGGTAGGAGTTGGGTAGGAGTTGGGTAGGAGTTGGGTAGGAGTTGGGTAGGAGTTGGGTAGGAGTTGGGTAGGAGTTGGGTAGGAGTTGGGTAGGAGTTGGGTAGGAGTTGGGTAGGAGTTGGGTAGGAGTTGGGTAGGAGTTGGGTAGGAGTTGGGTAGGAGTTGGGTAGGAGTTGGGTAGGAGTTGGGTAGGAGTTGGGTAGGAGTTGGGTAGGAGTTGGGTAGGAGTTGGGTAGGAGTTGGGTAGGAGTTGGGTAGGAGTTGGGTAGGAGTTGGGTAGGAGTTGGGTAGGAGTTGGGTAGGAGTTGGGTAGGAGTTGGGTAGGAGTTGGGTAGGAGTTGGGTAGGAGTTGGGTAGGAGTTGGGTAGGAGTTGGGTAGGAGTTGGGTAGGAGTTGGGTAGGAGTTGGGTAGGAGTTGGGTAGGAGTTGGGTAGGAGTTGGGTAGGAGTTGGGTAGGAGTTGGGTAGGAGTTGGGTAGGAGTTGGGTAGGAGTTGGGTAGGAGTTGGGTAGGAGTTGGGTAGGAGTTGGGTAGGAGTTGGGTAGGAGTTGCATACCACGCGAACAAAGTCGCGCGGGGCAGCTAGTCTATACTAAATTTCAGGTTTCTAGAACCAAGAATCTCTGATCTATGCCGTGGACAGACGGACATGGCAAAACTATAAGGGTTTGTTGTCGACTACGGAACCCTAAAAACGGTACCCATATTTAGTCGGACCACTAAAAACCTTTTTACAAAAAGTACAGCCAACTCCCAAAACACTGAACAGAGAAAAATAAAAGTACTTAGAAAAATAAAACGCTAATAAACAAATTTATCCAATACATGGTCCTACATCATAATCTACAAGTTGGTGTCTCTAAGTTAAGACGTTACGAAGCGGTCTAGCAAAAAGTTTTTTTTTCTTTTCAGTGTCCCAAATAGTGAAAGAAAAAAAATATATTTTTGTGGTTGTATTTTTTAGTATTATGTTTTTAGACTATTTTAATGATACTTAGGATCCACCTTTTCCCCTCAGACTTTTGTAAGGCTGATATTTAAAATCCTCAACAAAGCCCTTTCAAATGATACTAAACACGATAAATTTTAACTTTGAAAGTGGTAGGAGGAGGAGGGGGGGTTAGACACAGTCGCCCCCTTCTTCCTTGTAAGAAAACACTCATTGACGTATAAACAAATAATTACAATATTTTGTGATTAACTAATTCTATATTTTTTTTATAAAATACTGGGCGTACTGTAGGTACACTCCCTTTTACCAATTTCTAATTTCATCAAAGGGATAGACATCATATTCATTAATTAATAAAACGATTCCTAATTTGTTGAATCAAGTTGATCGAAATATCAACAAAAAATAATCGGATCACATTATCGTTACCTCACATGGGTGTATTATAAGAAAATTAATTAAAAAAAAGGAAACTATATCGTAATTATGACATATAAATTAAAAGTCTTTGACAATAAAAACGGTATGATCAACCCCCCCCCCCCCCCCCCGATCAGACTTTTGGTAGACTGATGTTTGAAATTCTTACCAAAAGGCTTTTCAAAAAATTTAATCTGGGAACGTGGTAGGCAGGGGCGTAGGGGGGGGGGTCGACGACCCGGCCCTTGTTAGTGGTCAGTCATTGGCGTATAAATAACATGTATAAACAAATAACAAATATTTAAAATATTTTGCGATTAACAAATTCAATTTTTTTATAATAATATACCGGGCGTACTGTACGCTCCCCTTTACCCATTTATCATTTCATCAAAGAGATAAACTGATATTCCATTTATTTTTACATCATTTCACTTAAGAAATATTTATTTTAATGAAATAAATAAAACGATTCCTAATTTGATGAATCGAGTCGATCGAAATTTGAAATAATAATCGGATCATACCATCGTTCCCTCACATCTTTAAATTAAAAAAACAACTAATGTAAACAAACATGGCGGATTTTAAGCACCAAATTCTAGTAGTGATTCTTAAACGTTAATTTTATAACTTGAACGCTAATTATGAAAGGTTTGATGACGTTATCTGAACATATATTTATTACGCTTTTTAAATTGATACAAATGCATAAGGTTTTATGGAATGCAAAATAAATATAGGCATATATAATTAGGATGTCGCATGACAAAATTCTCGGCCCCAATTGGTACCCTTACTGAGCTTACGGAGGTTTTGACGTTCGGGTCCAATTGGACCCCGCTACGAACTATACGGTTAATCCAGTACACGTGAGTGACATTACTAGGAGCACATGCGTCAGCTGGCAGTGAACAGTTCCGCACACTTCGATTAGTTAATAGGCAGCAAATTGCTTGTAATTGGGACGTAGGTCGTAGTTGCGCTGGACTATTGTGTTGACAGGTATGTGAGGAAAAAGGTTGATTGAAGGTATATGGCTGCTGCGCCATTTGCGTTAGTGAAAATACCATATTAGTACAGTAAAAAAATCTTCCCAAACTAGTCATAGTCATACCCGATTTTTTATCGGGGCCCCAATACTGCGTCCTATTTATATTAAAATGTCTAAAGAACCGGTACTAAATACCAGAATCGGTATTCCATTGACGATCACCGATGGAATTCATATATCAAGCTGTCAAGTTGACATGCAATGTAGCAATATATTTTTGTATCTCGTTTTAAATGGCAATAGAAAAATTAAATAAGTTATTTGCAAGATTTTCATCTTCTTAACGTGAGACCACTAGACCACCGTGGTTTACTAACCTAACAAGACCTAGTTTTCTATTTTTCCTGACTTATATTTTTAATGCGATAGTGATGTTTGTATCCTTTTTCGTGCAAAAACTACTTAATAGATTTGGATGAAATTTGGTACACACATAGTCTATAACCTGGATTAACATATAGGATACTTTTTATCCGGGTACGCGAAGTTGTTAGGATGTAGTGGTAGTTTTTATATAATATACTAGCTTTCCGCGTGGACTATACGAATTCAAATTAAAAATGTCCGAGTTCCATACAAACTTTGACCCCGTTTTTCACCCCCTTAAGGGTTGAATTTCGGAAAATCCTTTCTTATTTGATGCCTACGTAATACAAAGAACACACCCTCCAAGTTTCAGGTCACTACGATCAGTGGTTTAGGCTGTGCGTTGATCCGTCAGTCATTCAGGACAAAACATTTTATATGTATAGAAGACATTTACTAACGATAATATATGGCCCACTTCTTCAATAACAATAAGGTACATAGTTACATTACATATCAGTACTGGGCTGGCTGTCACTCGTGCGTGATCGCGCGACACCTTGACGGTTGCGATCGTCATCAATGACGCACGTGAGATATCGAAGTGAACTACTGATAAAAAAATATTTGTAAAAAGCACGTGTGTTGATATCAAACTTTTTTGGGAGATACTTTTTGCCTCTATTAATTTCATTTGTCGCTGTATAGGTATGTCATTCAGAAAAACCGACCAAGTGCGTGTGAGCCACGCGCAACAGGGTTCCGTGGTAGGTTTTAGTTGGTCGACTATAACTGTGTGTCCAGCTAAGCCTGCTTAGTCATAGATTTCCTTTCAAGTTCGTTACATAATTATGCTACGTCTGTGAATTTTTTGACACATCTAGGTTCTAGGTACAGCCATTTAAAATTAGTGGGGACGCTCGTATCAAACAAAAAATTGCATTTTAAAGCTAGATAACTCGCTAAAAACTTTTATATGTCCTACAAAGGTGAAATCTGTGAGATAACATAACATGGGATGGGTATCTACATGGTACCGTTAATCAAATAGATAGTCCTAGTAGGTCCTTGGGTACCGAGTTACCGACTTGACGCACCCGAATTAAAACCCCTCCCCAAGGTTCAAGCTATATCCATACCAAATTAGATCAAAATTAATTAAGCATCCAAGGGGGATTCAAGCTATGCCTATTCATATCGAATTACATCTAAATCGGCTCGGCCGTTTTACCGTGAAGACTTAATTAAACAATCAAACCGACCCACTTTCGCATTAGATAAATACATGTGACAATTATTCAGATCAATGTGTGACATTTAATACACTCCTGAGCAGAATAGGTAGGTACCTAAGATAGGTACTCATATTTTTGGACGAGATGAAAGATCTTGGTGGTGGTAATAATTATGGTTCCTGCTGATGATGGGCGCAGGTTTAACGAATTAAACACGGAGCGACAATAGATGTAGTTTAATATAGATTTTTATATATCGGCGGGAAAAACAAGTGACTTGACAATTTACTTTTTTATAAAAGACTAGCTTCTGCCAGCGACTTCGTCCGCGTGGAATAGTGGTGCTCCTCTCCTATTGGTCTTAGCGTGATGATATATATATATAGCCTATAGCTTTCCTCAATAAATGGACTATCTAACACTGAAAGAATTTTCCAAATCGGACCAGCGGTTCCTGAGATTAGCGCGTTTAAACAAAATGATAACATTTCCCTTCACTGCTCTGCTCCTATTGATTTTAACGTGATGAAAAGTATACTATAACCATCTCAGGAGTATGACAAATAATTGTACCAAGTTTCGTTAAAATCCGTCGAGTAGTTTTTGTTTCTATAGAGTTTATACAGACAGACAGACAGACAGACAGACAGACAAAAATTTGCATGATTGCATTTTTGGCATCAGTATCGATCCCTAATCACCCCCTGATAGTTATTTTGGAAATATATTTCATGTACAGAATTGACCTCTCTACAGATTTATTATAAGTATAGAAGATATAGAAGAAAAACATCAATGCTGCCAACATGAAAAAGAATTATAAGTAGTATGACTAAATATTGAAACTCCTTGTGAGCAACAAGGAGTTTATAAAATGTATACAAACTATTTAATTAATATAAAAGAATTAATGATCATAGTGACGCTGTCACTGCTTTCGCTGGTCCGAGTTAGTTGCCTGCGCTTGTAACAATATATCGAAGGCCCATCGTTTTTTTGTCCGCGGCAAGCGTGACGTGCGTCATCGACTTGACAACTGTGATGAAGAGAATGACGCACGGACCGACAAGTTTTGATTTATTGTTTACGTCATAAATTAATTCTATCTCCAAATAAAATTAATTATGTTAATAACATAATATATTATGTGACTGTAATGTAATACCCGTATGTACAACAGTGGACGTCTTTTGGCTGATGATGATGATGATGTACAACAGTGAACAGATATTAAATAGGCTTCTTCGTATTACAGGTTTTACCAACCTAACAAGCCCTAGTGTCAGAGTTTTCTCAAATCCGCCTGACGGCCTCTGACATGGAATTGTAACAACTGCTATCAAGAAAACAGCCGGGGACGACGGCTTAGCGTGCCGTCCCAGGCACCGGGGTGTAACACTACCAACTTCCTGACTCAAGGCTGCTTTGTCACATTTTCCAAAAACCCGACCCGGGTGGAATCGAAACCGAGACCCCGTTTACAGAGGTCACTTATGCAATGCAACCACTAGATGACTAGAACAATGAGGCAGGCCGATGATGATGAAAAGCTCGGATATCTGCTGAAAAATCTAAGGGTTTTTATACGTGAATCACTACATAGTATAAAACAAAGTCGCTTTCTCTGTCCCTATATCCCTATGTATGCTTAAATCTTTAAAACTACGCAACGGATTTTGATGCGGGTTTTTTTAATAGATAGAGTGATTAACGAGAAAGGTTTTTGTATATAATTTGTCAAGTTTTTGTATCCATTAGCTAAAATATCGCGGGCGAAGCCGCTGGCGGGAAGCTAGTATTTAATTAACGGACAAAATAGTCAGGGCAACTTAAAGACACCGACTCCTAGAGCAATGTATTGGTCCAGAAGCCCTTTAGTAGAAAGTAAATTTATTTGTTCACTTTTTACAGCCGGTAGCAGCAAACTTTTAACATTAATACTTTATACTTTTACGAAAATCACATATCATGATATCGGTAATAAGAATACTTTTAATATGTTTTAGATATAATAATAAGATAAACATATATCATAAATATTAAGACGAAAATAATAGCAAAATTATTCAAATGTATCCTCCATTTTGACAGATCTTGAATGACAGTTCTTCCGTTTCACGATCCTGATATTTTTTTGATGCAACCGGCTGTTAATTTTTTTGGAAGTCGGTTGTATTATAATATAAAAAGATTTTTATTAAACAATTTTTTTGGTGCAAATCTATGTATCCATCATTGACCGAGTGACGTCAAAAGTCCAAGTACTACTTTGAAATTGTTAGGTATTTTTACCGTACATTGCATGAGTTTCCGTGGTGTAGCGGTTATCACATCTGCCTAACACGCAGAAGGCCCCCGGTTCGATCCCGGGCGGAAACATAGTTTTTGTTTTTTAATTTGTTGTAATAATAAGGTTTATTTTTGTAATTATGTTTTTATTAATATTTTGATAAAAGCGAAAAAAAACTTTTATTTGCTCTCACACTATTAGAGTGCTCAGCTTAAGCGTATAATTATGTTGTTGCTATTAACTAAGATGTACCTATATCTTCACCATCAGGCATCTTCTATAGCTGTCCACGGCAGGATGGCAGCTTCGATTTAAGCTATAAGATCATTATCTACATGGAATCAGAAACTAGTAATAGAATGGAATATAGGTACCGTCACCGAGCTCTATTTATTAAGATTAGTGTACACATTGATTTAAAAATAAAGACTTAAGTGCATAATTAGTCTTAATGTTATTTATATTTTATATAATACTAAATATAATAATTTGATTATGAACGAAAAATATTTTCTTATTTGTGACAACTAGCGCTATCTATCAGTGAGTAGTCATCAACTAAAATTAAATAGTCTTGGTAGTTCCGCTACTCACTACTAGATGTCGCTAGTAGTACGCAATTACTGAATGTATGTGCTTGCGAATTGATTGATGGTTTAATGGTTTTTATTCGATTAATAAACTAGAAGTCACTGATTGCACACTTTATTCTGCATGCTACAAATATCTATAACATCTATTTAGAAGCGTTTTTCATTAAGGTTGTATTGCCAACCAGAACCTTCATGGTAATTGACTGAAAATAACTAACAAGAGTTACAATTATGTTAAGACAAAACATCAATTCCATCAATGATTCAGAAAAATACTGTCAAAAATAAAATGTTTTTAAACATAATAAATTAATTCGTTGGTTAAACTAGACTTCAAAAATACCTGAGATGCACTTGATGGGCTGAAGATAGTGCCACAGTGTAGGTACAAATCTATCTTCTATACTTATAATAAATCTGTAGAGAGGTCAATTCTGTACATGAAATATATTTCCAAAATAACTATCAGGGGGTGATTAGGGATCAATACTGATGCCAAAAATGCAATTAGTAAAATTTTTGTCTGTCTGTCTGTATAAACTCTATAGAAACAAAAACTACTCGACGGATTTTAACGAAACTTAGTACAATTATTTGTCATACTACAAATATAAACCAACAGCTTATAATTGCAACTAACAATATCACAAATAAACCTTAATTTAGATGTAAGAATGGACGCATTAATAAAATCTGAGTGAATAATGTTCCTATACACTTCAACCTCTACTCAAAATACATTTATACCACAACGCCTACACAGTTATGAGTAGCAATATTGTATAAAAGAGAATAGTAACAAAAGTAAAAACCATAGGTACTTATAGTATCTCACTTCACTTTATACAAAAGTAAGTTACTTGTGTATGTCTGTAACGCTCTAACGGTAAATTGGGTGAACCAATTTAGAATGAAACCGTCCTTTGGCAGTTTCACTCGCATCCCGAGGGAGCTTCTTCAGGTACATATCTAGATAAAAACTAACTCTTGGGCTTGTCCAGGTTTCCAATTATCTCCACAGCTACCAAATTTCATTAACATCGGTCCAGTCTGCCTGGGGCTGCGGGATGTTCGAAAGAGTTACCGCGACCGGAACACAAAGGGCTGAGGAAGGAACATGGATGGGTTTTAGGCAGTAAGATACTGATTTCCCACCCGAAAAAAAGGTAGTTTGCCGTTAAAGCTTAATAGACAAACACACTAATTTACGCATTTATTTTATCAGTAAAGATTTTCTGTAAAAATCACATGAAACCACGGGGAGCTAGTACATAATATATAAAACAAAGTAAGTACCTATATACTATCAAACAGATCGAACATTATTGATGTTTTCTTAGCTGTCCACCGACCCCAGTGCAGTTGTTTGTCATACAAAGCAAATACCTACCAGTTATCAAAGCAAATGCGTTTTCAGGAAAAAAAATGCGCACGTAGATCGTTGCACGATAAAAAAATGCAATGTCTGATAAAAACTGCAGCCAGGTTATCATAGCTGGAGGTTATTGACCTGTGGAGGTGTGGGGTACTTTTATTAATGTTTTTTATCCTTTGCCTATTAAATTAGACTTGATTAAGCCGCTTCAGAAATTATTATTTACTCGTAAACGCCTAGCGTACTAGAAGGTTTCACCAAACTTTTTATATAGCATACTTTTAATATTTTTATGATATCAGTACCTACATATATATATCGATATATAACGATGGATGGATTGTGTGAAGGATGATATTATTAGAATGAATGTTACTAGCGAGATTACGGCAGATAGAAGAGTATGGAAGAAGAAAAATAAAAAAAATAAAATAAAATTGGGATAAGGGCAGGAGGATGATAATGATCAGTACATACATAGATATAACAATTAAGTAAACATATAACATAAATATTAAGACGAAAAACGTAAAATAATAACAAAATTATTTAATTTTATCTTCCACTAGCTTCTTCCAGCGACTTCGTCCGCGTGGAATAGTGGTGCTCCGCTCCTATTGGTCTTAGCGCGATGATATATAGCCTATAGCCTTCCTCGATAAATGGACTATCTAACACTGAAATAATTATTTAAATCGGACCAGCGGTTCCTGAGATTAGCGCGTTTAAACAAAATGACAATATTTCCCTTCACTGCTCTGCTCCTATTGATTGTAGCGTGATGAAAAGTATACTATAACCATCTCAGGAGTATGACAAATAATTGTACCAAGTTTCGTTAAAATCCGTCGAGTAGTTTTTGTTTCTATAGAGTTTATACAGACAGACAGACAGACAGATAGACAGACAAAAATTTTACTGATTGCATTTTTGGCATCAGTATCGATCCCTAATCACCCCCTGATAGTTATTTTGGAAATATATTTCATGTACAGAATTGACCTCTGTACAGATTATTATTATAAGTATAGATTTTGACAGAGCTTGAATGACAGTCCTTTCGTTTCACGTTCAACCGGCTGTAAGTTAATGCTCTCCATTACAATTTTCAGAATAAACTATTTCTAATAGGCTATCATTTTCGTAGGTCGCGCAGAATTTTTAGCAACAGTTGTAACGTCTTTTTCCTACTTACGTTTTTAATTACTGGTTGTCTCCCGCGGTTAAGCCCGCCTTTTGAGGACACTTTTTCGCGTAATCTCCATACAAAATTATAATAGCAAAACAATACACCACACGCTTGGTTTTTATACAAATGAAGAAACTCGCGTTTTCTATGTAGATAGAAATCAAGTCTGTCAAGTTTTATCGTCTATTGAAATAACCTTCCTGGGTGATTTTAAATTTACGAACAGTTTCAGTCCTAAACGAAAATCTGTCTCACTTCTGTCTTTAATGTATTAAAACAATATTCTGCTATAAATAGAGTCTGATACATACTTTAATATTTAATGAACATCTACGTAACATAGAATTTAAATCAATCATGATGTCGCAAATGATTTGTCACTCAGATTGACTTTCGCGAAAAATGATCGACTCCTACGCATAATCACTAGGTGGCGAGCGCGTGGGTCGTTCCGAATTGATTTCGCCTATACAATAAATTATTCGCGTGTAACATGTTGTCAGTTATGTGGTCCTAGTACTTTACTAAGATTAGGTCGACCATCTTTTTGCTTAACTTTTAGATTTTGACGTTCAAAATTAACAGATGTTAAAAAGCTGTATAATAAAAGACTTACAAAAACGTTTTACCTATATTTCAGTCTAGGTTAGGCAGAGAATAGTGTTGGCCCATTGGTAACGTCAAAGTCATGGGTTTCTACCCAGCCAGGCGCATTTAGGTAGGCTATAAACGCACGCATATTGAGTACCAAAAAGTTTAAAAAATGCCTGGACCGATTGTGATGAAATTTAGTATCATGATAGATTGAAACCTGGAGAAGAAGGAGACAGAAGACATTTTTATCCGGGTGTACGATAAAGTTAGTACGAGTTGCGATTGAACTCGCGGAAAACACCAGTACGGTGTATTATAGACCAAACTTTGTATACATGAACTGGCGGCCTGTAATAATCTGAATTCTGGAATGATTTAGCTTCCTGTAATTCATTAATTCGTTCATTTAATTCCTTTAATTTAATTTTATTTCGAATCGGTTCAGTATTTTCTTACACTTTGTATACAAACAAACATACAAATTGATGCGGACGAATTTGCCTAATTTCTTTTACAATTAATCTAAATTTTATTCAGAATTTTACACAATATTATTTTATTTTTAAATTTAAACTACTTAAGGCTAAAGGTTAAAAACTACTACTACAACATATATGCTCAAACAATAAATATAAAATACAAAAAAAAAACACCTAAAGGAACACCTCGTTAAGCGTCAAAATATTCCTCCACATCGCTATCATCTGGTAATGTGCCCAGAAGACTGGCAGCATTGCCACGTTGAATAGCAAATCTTTGTCCAAGAAATAAGCCAGCCCTCTGGTCTCGCGAAGTGTCGACAAGTGTCGCAATTAATCTTGTATTTTAATATTGTAAATGTAGATTTATGTGCTATGTGATATATGAGGAACTCGTGGCTAAGTAGCAGCCGCACGGTTCGACCGATCAAAGGTTAAGCTGCGCTTGGCGCGGTTGGTCCGTGGATGGGTGACCATCTATGTGAGCGAGACTCCTCCGTGCCTCGGAAAGCACGTTAAGCTGTTGGTACCGGTTGTCATTTGTACATCTTTGACAGTCGTTATGGGTAGTCAGAAGCCAGAAAGTCTGACAATCAGTCTTACCAAGGGGTACGGTGTTACCCGGTAACTGGGTTGTGGAGGTCAGATACGCAGTCGCTCCATGTAAAACACTGGTAATCAGCTGCATCCGGTTTAGACTGGAAGCCGACCCCAACATAGTTGGGAAAAAGCTTGGCAGATGATGATGAATATAGTACGTGCGTAAAAAAATAGCTCTTTACGATAACTTATACATCCGGATATCACTGCGGGGAGATTACCCAGGATCAGGCTATATAAATTACTCATAGTATTTCATATAGTTGATGCGTTGTTATAGATTAGCATTCATTCACCTTCGAGCGAATGAACTATGAATAATATCGATTCAAAGCACTGCGTATGAGATTATATTGATATCATGATAAAGAATCATAAAATACTTACATATAATTTTCTTGTGCATAAAATTCGACGGAGTAAAAATTATACCCCCGATTTCAAAGGGTTACTCCATCGATATATTTATCAGGCACGGGACTACAGAGTCCCGAACATTAGGGAGGTGAACGTGGGGCCAAAGAAGAAAACTTTAATTGGTAATTTATCCCTGATTATCCCTGGTTACATTATAATAATGCAACTAGGGACAAACCTAAGTTTGTGCCGGACTATTGCAGAACTTGGAAAGAAAGTTTTTGTAAGTCTTAGGCTATTGCGATGGGATAGTAGTGGACTTGTTTATGGCGAACTATGAAAACCTATGTCGCTTGCTGAAACAATATAATCATTATACAGGTAAAAATAGCAGGCGGAGACTTGCAAGCTAACTTTAATACGATTACTAGGTACTACTAGCAAAAAATATGTATAGTTTGTCTCGCCTTAGCTCATAATTATACTCTCTGAGACTCCACAGCTTACCGTGGATACAGACGGATAGACATGGCGACCTACAATATTAGTTAAGTGAGAAAAAAAGTTAAGATTCATGTTGACTACGGAAATCTAAATGACAAATAAACTCAAAAATGTTCAATAATAAGCGTCAAATTAAAACAATCACCTTGCTAATCATAAAATCATTTACACCCAGGACTAGGGGTGCATAAAATATCCAGAGATTAATTCAATCCCACGATGTCACGACTACCTCAATATTCGCGGTTTAGTGAGCACAATTTTCTAAAATTATGTTAATTTTTTATAGTAATCTAGGTTACTGTGACATAACACTAGGAAATGATCACAATGAGACGGTTCTTCTCATTTTGCACGGCGTTGCGTCAATCTAGCTGCAACTTTGAGATTTTATGTATAGGCTGGTGTTTCTGAATTCTTAGTAGTATAGCATTTTAAGAATAAAGGTGCGTTTTTGGGTTAACAATTATCTTATCGAAATCAAATTTTAAATGTAAAATTAACTGTGTTTGTTATGTTTGAACGATTAAAGAGATGATTTTGGTTAAATTTTAGATTAAAATTTTATTGAAAAAAAAAAACTAAATCCAGTAACTTGAATTTTAAACAATACGTGCGAAAGTATGAAATATTATTTGTTATATCGAAGTACTGTGTATGTATCATTGTGATCATGCTGTATATTATACCGTTCCGGTCTACTTGCCCAGTTGTCGGCGAGTTGCCGTGTTATGTAACACCCTGTAGCAACCGCTAGACACTTTTATTGGTACAACGTCATCTACAACTAATTCGGTTTGTGGTTTATTGGTAACACCTTGGGTTTATGGCAGCCTGGTACCTGGCAATAAGAATAATCAGCTGTTTCTTGTATAATTCCTCAGTTATGATCCGCCACTTATCAATGATTGCTCTATTGGAAGAACCTTCGGTTTATGAGGTCCTGATAACTGGTAGAAATAAGAGTCAGCTGTTTCTCATAGTCGGTCGTGCTTGCAGTTCGGTCATAAGGTTTTCTACCAATTGGCTATGCTATGCTGGTTTATTTAGAAACATTTATGTTACTTTATCTGACAACGCCTTCATATTATACTGCCCTGGTACCTGACAGAAAAATATGGTCAGCTGTTTTCTATATTATTTAACTAAAATATTATAAATGCGAAAGTGAGTTTATTTGTTTGTTTTCACGGTAAAACGGCTGAACCAATTTGGATGAAATTTGATACGAACAAAGATGAGTTCCTGGCGATGGTTACGATTACATTCTACAATCTCAAATCCTACACTGACGGACTAATAAACTGCATCAATGTTCAACACGCACCTACCTTTGAAAAAATCATTTTAACCAAGTATTCCAACTTTTTATACAAATTTAAATTGAAACCTATAGTATGGTTATCATTATCCCTAAGTGTATGTTTGTATACTGGAAAGGGCCATTCAATTTTTTTTAAACAAAAACTTTGATGCAGTTTCTTTGTCTGGGGGTATACGTATTGGTTTCCTCACGTTCGCCTCCCAAAGGACTTTGTAGTCCTGTTCATGGTAGACATACAAAATTACAATCAAATTAAATAAAATTACATTATAAATATACTTAGCCCAGTTTAATATTACAATGAATGAATGAGTGAATCATATATCAACGAGATCGCTGAGCCATCAAAATGCTTCACCACCTTGCTGATATATTACAAACGATTGTTTTGTTCTCAGAACTTTTAAATTCCAATTAATGACATTATTTGCTTTGTTTTTCTTTATAAATTAGTCACTGGTCACCTGTGTTGTATGTTTAGTGGTGGCAGAACTTCAGGGTGGTCTTTAATGGTAATGAAGATAACACCCGCCATATGGGAGAATGCTTTTTGGTTACGTAAACTCAAGACTAAATGAATGAACAAGTTATGTGAAAATTTCAATGAAAACAGTAATTTGTCGCTAAGACACCACTATCCTAAAAAAGTGACTTATTTTAGACACGAAAAAAGTACTAATCTTCAATTACGTGAAGTAATTAATTTTTAGTTGCTTTGTAATCATTGAATAGTAAGTGAATTGAGGTGGAAAATAAATGAAGTCATAGCTAATCACGGAGAATCGCGTTTTCACAGGGGTGGTGTCAATTGTACCCAAATTATCCTTAATAATATTATAAATGCGAAAGTAACTCAGCCTGTCTATCTGTTTCGCTTTCATGTCATTATTATAAAGCTTTTCCTACCAGTTAGCTTAAAAAAACTCTCAATAACAAATGTCATGGATCACACATTCAACTATCATAAATAAAGCATTGCTTTTTTACTTGTTACCGTCCGTCGTGTACATCCATCAGCCAAGCATATCCGCATTTCCTTATCATAAGCTGGTTTAAAATCCCTTTATCTAGTACCGCGAGTTTTCCTCGGGTCGGGAGTGTAGTCGGAGGCTGCGCGGGAGTGGGTCGCCGACCCGCCGCGCGGCGGCCTTGCACGTGCGCATGCACAGCGGTGCGACATCGTGGCTCTTAGTGGTAGACTATTAATTTTTACTAGCGGCCCGTCTAGGCTTCGCACATAGCCTATGAATGGTGAATGTAGCTTTCCAATGGTGAAATAATTTTTGAAATCTGCACAGTAGTTTTTGTGTTTATTCATTACAAACATACACACAAAAATACAAATATTTCCTCTTTGTTATAGTAGTAGATGTATGTATGTACGTTATAGTATGGGCGCAGACTACACTTGAGGCGTAATTTATGCGCCCTGAGAAAACTGCACAATGCAGCTGGAAAAATCGTTACATCTTGGTTCAGCCGTTTTACTGTGAAAGCACTCGCATTTATAGGTAAGGATTAAAATACCGACAGTATTTATTTAAAAAAAGAGGGATAAAAGAAAAGATTTTGATTAAAATAACCAGATATAAAATTAATGTACCTACAAAGCGAATCGAAATGGTGAATCAATACCAATTATTGACATTTTATTTTTATTGTAAGATAAGTCAGTGGGCCAAAGATTCAGCAGAGAAAAAAAATACTATGGAAAATTAAATCATATTATAGTACCTAATCACTATAGTTAATTAACTTTTCCAACTTAGAATATTAACATCTTTATCTTATCTACTTGTAAATAAAAATAAAATAGCATTTAAAATAAATAGGTACCAAAAAATAGTACAAACGCATACCGCGACTATGGCCCGCGGGTGTACGCGCGCGTACAACGACCGGAGCGTTGACACTCGTCTATGCAGTTTTGGTAACAACACCGCGTGCGCTAAACCTTCCCCTAGCTTCCTTGCACTTATGGTATCCTGGTACCGAAGCTTTTCTCTTGAAGTAAGTTTTCTTGAAAAGAAATCTTCTTGAAGCTAATTGAAAAGAGAAGAGTGAAAATTTCATATAGCTAGGATATCACGCGCGTAAAATTTTTAACTTAAAAAAATAACTAAGCTTTTTCCGATAGGATTTTAATGAAACAAAGCCATTCTGTTCCCAGTTATACTCCAGCCCATCTGTAAAAACTACATGAAAATACGTTAAGTAGTTTTTGAGATGTACGCTAAGCAAACAAACAGGCAGTCAGAAAAGAATTCTAAAAATATCTGATTTGTGTTCTATTACTCCTTTGTTGTTACTTTTCTTTCAATATACAGACAGACATAGGCTTTTGCTGGTTATGTTATAAAGTCCTATAAGTATATAATGTATGGGGGACATAGTCTATGTAACTACCGGACAGATTCTTACAACCATGGTCTGCCTGTGCCTGCAGTCTCGACATTGATAGCGATGACTTTACGACAAAAATCGGTCGCTACGTGCTAACGAACCGATCACAACGATTTTTGGTAGTCTCTACTGCCAAAGCTATCGACTGTCATCGCAAACTTGACAAATATTGTTGCTAAGATACCGATTTATCGTAATATTATCGAATTTCCTAGCGACCGTTTTTGGCAGCCCGATAAGTGATCGCTACGATCGTTAGTATTGGTTCTTAGGTTGTTTCATGAGCTTGGTGGTGAACTTCGCCAATCTATTCGGCGTTACCGACGTTTTATGGAGTCCCAAGTCGTTTAGGCTCCATGCCTAAATAATATTTCTTATTTTTTTCTAATCTCTAAGTAGGTACTTATAATTTTTTTCTTAATAGATACCCACGGCACTTGATTTTACGCTAGTGGGTGCTACCAACTACTTGTTGGCTTGCAGTGGGGTTGTAGCATAAGCCAAATGATAAATGATAAATGATGATGATATTTATTTTTGCAAATGGGTTATAAATAACACTTTTTAATGAAAAGCTTATTAAATTTCTCATGATTCAAGAAGAACGGTGTGCATTTAAAGAACAGTTTAGAAATGCTCCACAGCAGTTTCATTGATGAGGCGGCGAGTATATCTCCCAGCTTAACGCCGACTGGGACAATCTCTCTCAGTTGACGTAGTGCTCACTACCAGCCGTGACTCGCCTCGTGTCGCGTTTATACACAGCACTCGGCAAAGCCCCAACTCTTCGCGCTGGTTGCACTGGGCCTCCACGCACCCTTTAATGTAGTCGGAAGAGTCAGACAGACAGGGTACCACAAGATATTATATCATATCAGATAGGATACCACATTCGCAGTCGAGGAAACGGGAGACACAAGGAACTGTAGCAATAAAACATTTTGTTTGGCGATGTAACTTGCGGCTTGTATTTATTCGTCAGTAGTTTACATAAAATACAATTGTTATATATCATGGGATAGGGAATAAAGTCCCCTATTCGTAAATGTACAAATAACATATGTACCTTAGTCTAACATACACAATATCAGTACATAATAATTAGACCCATGTGGCCACAGACACCGTGTGGCCCTATTTGTGTAGTAATGGTGGCCTGGAAACTCTTCTGGTGAGGTTTATCTTTCCTGGAGCAAAGTTTTCTATGACGCCTTGATCTTTATACACCATAATGGTGGTCGTAACCCCATGGGGAAAAAACCTCATTTTCAGATCACCCTCGATGTATAACTACGACTCTAATCCCTTTAGTAGGTGACGTCTGCGGGTTTCCTGGGTACCGTCTCCAAGCTCTCGTATCACTGACACAACACCGCATGCCACTGTTCCCATAGGATTCTCATACCATCACATTCAGACTAGTGTTATTGCAAGGCGATTATCTTTACACAGGTGCGTTAAGGTGCCACTGAATGCTATTTCCAGGAAGTGTGTAGGCGAAGGTGAAGTACATGGCTGCTTGGTAAATAATAATAAATATGCATTATAATCTGTAGAAGAGGTTTCCCATTTGGCAGTTGAAAATTCTTTCTATGTTTATTCTTGTAACTGATGATGGATATCCGATGGAACCATGGTTGATGTCTCCTTTAAAGAGTCAACGCCCTGAGTCACCGGAGTGAATATATACAAATGCTCTAAGATCAGCCAAGGATATCGTTGAAAGATGCTTTGGTGTGCTGAAGTTTGTAGGTGTCTGTGTTGGACAGACAACAACGCCAGTTAAGGAATGAACCATACACTATCCTTGTCCCATTGTCCCCCAACATCGAAAAACCGTTATTTATCAGTACATATTTATAACAGATCGGATTCAATCTCGTATTTTATGAACAAACAAACTTGACATTGACAGTTTGTCATGTTTTTTTTAAAATTTATTCATCATGACCATAGAAACGAGTCTTTCAGTCGGAGACATAAAGTTTGTTATGTTCAACGTCTGTGTTGCAAGGACGCGAACTATTATGTTCTTTGTTTAACTGTATTCTTAAAAACGGTTCAAGCTACTTACACGTTTCGTTGAAAAAAAGTGTTAATATGATAAGGTTTACCTATCTTCTGTACAATTTTCAAAGAAAGATAATTATTTGAGAATATTTTGTCCCCCAATTTTCCCTTTAATATAAAGATTTTTGTTAACTGCCAATATTTTACAATAAAATCTCCGCACTATAAATACGATTTTCGTAAGTGTACCGACATCGCAAAGTCAACATAGTGATGTGATTTTGTTCGCTATCTCGTCTGTCGAGACTTGCATTTATCGTTACCGTCGTTACGGCAACCGATTTTTTTCGCTAATATTTAGCGATCGGTAGTTTGCGATGACATCGCTATCAATGTCGAGACTGCAGGCCCTGGATGCTATTAAGCTGTTTCATGTGTATAACAACGCAAGCATTTCCGCGAATAAAAGTTAATATTTTTTAGCCTCACAAAATGGAAATGACTTGAGAAAATGCTCCTACATCGCTTATCTCCCAGTACTTCGCAGTTAAAACAATAAAAATGCATTATTTTATTTGCTTATCTTTCTCTGCATTTGTAAGGAAAAGTAGGTCATAATGTAAAACTGTAAATAAACGCACTTACAGGTTTGTTTAATTAGTCATACTATCCACATGTTGTGAACATTTCCCCCTTGTAGCCTTGACGTTTACCCAATCCTAATTAATATTATAAGTTCATTTGTTTGTTTCTTACGGTTGAACAAATTCGGGAGAAAATTGAATGGAGTAGATCGTGGAGATCGTTATATTATTTTTCTGGTAGTTTCCTTGGGACGCGGGAAAAAGCTAGGAATATCATTTTTTTAATCTTTATTTTAAGGGACTTTTGAACAAAGTTCACGTCAGTCCCATCGTAAACTAATCTTCAAATAATAATCAAAATGAAAAAAAAACTTAAGCTAAGCCATAACAGTGCTTTAATTGTTAACTCAATTATATATCATTAAAGCCTCACTGGACAGAAGGAACTTCATAAAACTATGGACTTATTGTTTTACAAAAACTTAAATAGTTCCTGTAATGTTCTCAGGTCTTCAATGTTTTTATATTATTGAGTTACATTATTAAGTTATGAATCTTTACTTCTCTAGCTTAAGAAGTTGGTCATTGTAGCGTACGAGAGCAGGGATAAAATAATATATTTTCCTGTAGGGGGAAAACTTTGATTACATACCAAGTATATAATCAAAGGAGGAAAAGTACTTTTTTATTTTTGTCTTTTACCAATGAGCCTAGAAAAAGGAAAGCGTAACATGAATTACTATTTATTACTCAATTATTACTGTTTCATAAAAAAAAACATTTTATGTTTGAAAATGGAACTAAAAGCAGCCATAACTATCTACTATTTAACTGATCCCAATAAAGACCCGTTTTAGGTTAGTAAAGGAATTATAAAACTAAGCTAGGTACATGTCTGCTTGATAGAATAAAAGGTATAGATCACAAAAGTAAACAAATACACCTAAGAAGTCCTAGTTCCCTGGTACTCGTGCCATCCCAATTTGACACATAGTACCTACTTCCTTGGCGCCGCTACCAAAAAGGCTTGTTTTTTTTCATGCTGCAGATAAGTGCATCGGCCTAAGGGCCAAGGGCCTCAGAGCAGGGCCTTAACCTCGGTGAAAGTACGACTTTAGACCATCTCGCTTATTTAGTTCATTCACTCTGGAAGGAACAGGGTAGTGGAGTCGTTCGGCCTATTTATTGTTATTTTTTAAAACCCCACTTATGTTGTATTATAATAATGTAAAATGTATTTGGCAAAATAATAAAATGATTTTAAATAAAAAAACAAAAAATAGAATAAAAGAATGCAAGACTATGCTAAAAAAATGTAAAATTGTTTTCAAATTACAGAAAATCCATTAATATTATTTTCCTTCCTTATTTACAAGAGATTTTTAAATTTTCATTTGCACTAATCGTTTTAAAAAGATTAAAACGTTAAGTAAAATTTGTTTTATTTAATACCATACCTCTTTTACAAACTAGTTTTTCCAAAAAAATAAATTCAGCATAATGTCTCCACGGTCGCCTCTGCGCCAAATTTTCAAGGCTGCTAGAGGCGGAAGAAAGCTTGGAAAGCGACAGTGGAATGCTCCGCGGTGCTTACACATCCCCCCTCCTCCTTCCCCTGAGGGGGGAGTGCAACGCCTCCAGGGCATTTCTTTTGGAAGAAAACAAGTAATAAAAACTACAATAGTCTCTTTGTGGTTCGTTCTTGTTATAGATTTAAATTATGAAAAATGTTGGGAATTTATTTAGTAAAGAGGCTTTATGTCAGTCGCGCGTGTCAATTGATCTGCGAAATTAAGCTTGCCGCGGACCGTCCATGGATGGGTGACCATACCTTACAAAAATCAAGTACCCTCCTTGGCCCAAAAAGCCCGTTATATATTAGGTAGTTCGAAATTCAGTGGAATAAACTTATCTATTAGTTTTTTCGGTGGAATTTTGCTTTCAGCACTCGCGCAGACACAGGTGCACTCTCTATTCCCTCACTCTCATAGTTGGATGGGTCGGCAATCCGAAAGGACCGACAGCTTTACGTGCTCTCAGAGGCACGGAAAACACAAAATTATTATATAGCCGCCGTAATAAAAGTGATCGCTATACTGTTCATACAATTTGGTGGTGCTATTATACACCTTCCAATTCTCATCTATCTCATACACCCCTCGCCTCGCCGGTCTAAAACCACTGACAACAGCCAGTAGCACCAAAAAAATATGCGGTTACTTATACGTGAAACGGAAGAACTGTCAAACTAGATCTGTCAAAATAGAAATATAAGGAATAATTTTGCTATTATTTTATGTTCTTTGTCTAAATATTTATAATATACGTTTATTAAATTATTATATCTGTGTATTGATATCCTAAAGAATAATTAAAGTATGGTAATTATTGATATTGGTGCCGATTCTGACTTACACACGACTAAACTAATTTTAAAATATCATGCTCTTTTTCTATTGCGAAATACAAGAAGAGGATAGCAAGTAATTCAGTGCTGTCAAATCAAATGACAGATGACATTTTGTTCGTACAGGTTTGTTAATTTAGTCGAGATGTTACGTCGTGATGTTTAATTTGTATGGAAAACTATTTTTTTCTAATTTGACAGGTGTTAAAAGTTTGCTATCCCTTTCTTATATTTGTTGATGGAAAGAGAGAATTATAGACTAAATTTAATTTAGATGGTGTCAAGAGAATCGCGGCCATTGTGTTTTGTGATATTCTTAAAATTATCTATATCTATACTAATATTATAAAGAGGAAATATTTGTTTGTAGGGTTTTAATTCAAAAACTACTGGACCGATTTCAATTTTCACCGTTAAAAAGCTACATCTTTATGAAGTGTCATAGGCTATATTTATATCCAGAAATAATTAGGGATCCCTACTAAAACTTGAATAATGTAACGCAAAGTGTAAAAAAAATGTCTACGCGGGCGAAGCCGCTGGCGGAAAGCTAGCAAATGATAAAAATTTTGGTGTAACCGGCTCTTAATTGTCAAACTACATCGTCTAGATGAGAATTCACGACCTCTCAATCGCTTGTCACCAACGGCTGAGTCATTGACACTTGTATAGATATTAAGTTATTCAAGATCAAAGGCTTTGATACTCGACCTGTCTAACTATTGTCTGGTTTTAGGTTTAAGTTAACGTCTAAAGCTTGTATATTTGTGAGGTTTGAGCAATTTTCCAAGCCGCAAACGTGAGTTAGTAAAAAAAAAAAATTCGTGGTAAAAAGGTATTTTTTAATTTTATAGATTCGGAAGAACATTGGATGCTTTTATCTGGATTTTTTTTTATGTTTAGCATATAGATCGTGTAAAATTTATTAATTATTTTGTATTACAATATATTTACATTAATATTATTATTCTATTTATAATACAAAAAATAAAAAAAATAAAACACAGAAGTTATCTGGATTAATGAAGAAGTAAATCCGCGTAAAATGACTAGTATTGAAGTTTTGAAATATGTATTTTGACTAGCTTTCCGCCAGCGGCTTACAAATTCAAATTAAAAAATGACTGAGTTTCATACAAACTTTGGCTCCTTTTTCACTCTCTAAGGGGTAGAATTTTGGAAAATCCTTTCTTATGCTTACGTCATACAAGGAACACACCCACCAGGTTTCAGGTCTCTACGATCAGCGGATAATCCGTCAGTCATTCAGGACAAAGCATTTTATATGTACCTATAGTTTCGAATAAATGATTTTCCGTTCCTTTTAAAATTATGTAAATAGTACTTCAGAACACGGAAAAGTGATGAAATAAGCAATATAAACGTCATCATGATGATCACCGTTTCATCATCATTTGGAGCGTGATAGACAGTCAAGGAGCGAGATGATTTCATAGATAATTCCAATTATGTGACTAATTATAGGATTTTATTGTTAGATGAGAATAAAAATATATTTATACTTGGACCTGTATGTTTTTAACTATAGTTTAATATTGAGTTTACTAGCTTCAAATCGTGGCTTCGTCTGCGTGGACTTTTTAATACATAACTCGGTCTCTTTCAATCCTTTGAAGTTGGCAGAGACAAAACATTTTAAACCGTACTCAGTGAGCAGTAGGTACCTTTTTTTCCGGATGGGAAATCATCAAATGAGCCCCCCTCCCGCCGTAGTGTCAGACTCTAACTGACTAAAACCCATCCATGTTCCTTCCTCAGCCCTTTGTATTCCGGGGGCGCGGTATCTCTTTCGAACGTCGATAGGAACGATGGTAGGTGCCTGTAATTTCACTTGCCTACCTTTTTACCCATCTGCATCAAATAAACGCTTCATAATCTCTGTGCCGCGTACATTTTCTTAAGGACTCCTAATTATTATCTGATTACAAACAATGTTCTTCCTCGGCGGTGACGCGTCTGTTATAATTAGTTCATTGTTTTAGAACTTATCGCATAACCTGTTTACTACTGTTTATTTACGGATATAAGCTGCCAAGAATAGTATGTTTTAAGTACTTCTTGTTTTTATGTACGGTCCGTGGACGGGTGACCATCTATGTCGTACCGGGACTCCTCCGTGCCTCGGAAAGCACTTTGAGCCGTTGGTCCCGGTTTTTATTACTAAACATTTGACAATTGTTACCGGTTCTTTACCCAGGGAGAGATAAGCTCTAATTTTGGAGCTAACGCAGGCTTTGTGCCACAAATTTCTATCAGAAACCATCACCTCATATTCAAGCCATGTCGTCGTTTACACTGTTTATGGTTTTTCTAGTCTAGTCTAGATTTTCTAAGCATTTTGTTTACTTACATCAACTAGGCTCCCAAACCAGGTAAAAAAATTATTTATAACACAAAGGTACCACACCACATTCAATGTGACACTTTTTTTGGATAATCTTACTCTCTACACGAGCTGACCTATCCTTCACAACTGAACTGATTCCATAAAAATGAGACAAAATTCATTCCTGAGCAGTTTTAGCCCTTAACTTAATGAGTTAAGGTTCAGTTTGATGTTCAACAAATCTATATTGCCCCATACTATCGCCGCAGAGCCGATCTCGTGGGATAGTTCCCAGAAGATAATAGAATTTTATACTAGTTACTTCTATTCGATTATGTTTGCCTGGTACTCGCAGTTTGTTACAAACTTATGTGCAATAATCAACCTTGTGGTTGTGGTAAATGATTTTGTCCAGAGCTATTTCAAAATGGACATGGACATTAATGGACAAGATTAGTAAAGAATATTGTATATTATGGTCTATGTATTCCAAAATATAGGCCACGTAAACAAAAGAACGACAACAAAATCGTTGTCAAAATCTCATAATTTTCGGATTATCAAAGGTTGCCGTGCGTAACATACTTTTCAACAATAAATCTTGCGCATTGTGAAAACTACGATACTTAATTACCCACCTAGTTATTACACAAATCTTTACTGGAAATATAGACAAAAACTCTTATTAGAGACAGGCTGAGTACTGCATTTCACCACAAGACAGATAGTCGATTAATGCGTCTAGACTTTAAAGACCCCATGTAAATTTTAAACATCAGATAGATTAATAATTAATTCAGGCAGATTCAAAACTAGGTAGTTAGAAGTAAAATCTATCTTAGAGGTGGGAGTTCCATCTATGTATTTCCCTAAAGGCGAACCTTTCTGAGCGATTAGATAAGTAAAATCGCCTACGTATCGATAAAACAAGATGCAAGCTCTTCGGGCATTATGTGGTCCTAGTACTTATGATTGGATTTATCGATATTTCTGATGATTCAGAGATGACTGATGATTGATTATTGATCAGCGATCGTCATCTACATTCTCCATAAAATTTATTCTTTCATTTGAATAATTTGTTTTGATTTTAAATTTCCTTAACCGTCTCCCAAATAACGTGTTCTAACTTTATTTTTTGTACGAAGTTTGCCTGCTACTCCGGCAGTATTTTTGTCATAATTTATATGAATATATTGAAAAGTAAAAAAAATGATTTTATTACATTATAATATTTCATCAGCTCAAACATTGATAACAATGTCCATACATTTTCACTACAAAGGCTGAAAATTCTGTCTTTTCGGATAAAGATGATCTGTAACCCTGAATCAAGCCGAAGTATTTATTTCAATAGACCATTTTTACGACTATTCAATTTAATGACTATTTGTTCAACTTTATCCTCTATTTTGACAGATCTTCCGTTTCACGTATAAGTAACCGCATATTTTTTTGGTGCAACTGGGTGTAAATCTCTATTTCGTTCTGCAGATTTCCAATAAAGAATGAGAAAATTCAAAGAAGCAGATTGGAGTTAAGATTCATTCCTGGTAATAATTTTTCCCAGCCGTTGTACCGTCTCATTCATTACTGACAATGGTTTTTTGCTGTCCCTTCGAATAAAGACCATCGTCATGGGTATGACTCCTTACTAATCTTGATACTTTCATCTGGGTGTCCAAAAATAGTACATAAATATGAGTGACTGGCTTTACTACGTGCGGTGCTTCATCAAACGCCTAAATCCGCATTTACATGCGACGCGTGCGCTCCATCCCCACCACTATGCGCTTGCGCGGACAAACTTTCACTTTCATTTGTAGGGCAACCGTTTTACTTTGACAAAGTTGTTCGAATCAGCTTTACGACAACATGAATGTAACTCTAACATACACAAAATAAAGTTGAGTTTCAATTATGCCCAAATTTATATTTGGAACTCCGTTCTAACTGAGAATTGAAATGACAAAAGTCGAAAGTGATGATTCGAATTTCAATGGAATTGTAATTCTTGTTGCATTACTTTTAGGTCGCTTTTTGGATGATATTGAGATGCTATTAGGATGTTTTGCCCGGCAGATGCGCGAGTTCCGATATTCAGAGCCTTTGACGGATCCACGTTTTGTGTTATGAAATAGAATTGACACGAACTTTTCTGTTATTTTTCTCTAAACCTTTTTCTAATTAAATACACCAATAAACTTATTTAGCTGTCCAATCGACCACAAAACTTTTGAGAAAAAAAAGAGTAGGTTTGCAATCTAATATTCTTAGTTCTTAGTTTAATTCATCTCACATAAATTGTTTTTGTTGTCAGTTCTTTGGTATGGTGGTATTATCTCGTACCATGGATATTAATAATAAGAATAAAACTCCGGAATATCTGAGGAGAACTAATACATTGGCATGATGGTTAAACTGTGTATGTCTAGAGAATACACACAGTTGCTTGCTTTCAGATCTGATCTTACGTCATTTTAGAAGCAAATGTACTTCCAGGCTAAATCAGCGATCTGTGGGACGTTCGAAAGAGATACTGATCCGTAACGCAAAGGGCTGAGGAAGGAACATAGATGGGTTTTTGTCCGTACCCACGGCGGGAGGGGTCATTTGATGATTTGTCATCCAAAAAAGGGCTAAATCAGCGATTCCGGGCAAAATACTTTATCATCATCCTGTTTGATATTGGTCCACTGTTGGACATAGGCCTCCCTAACGTGTGCCATCGCTTAGTCTTCGGCTTATACATCCAACTTCTGCCTGAAAAACCTCTCTCATATGACGATCTGCGTATGCGCTGCGATGTTGCTCTGTTGTAAGTAGAGTGACGACTCTACTTACCTACTGGAGAGCAACATACTTAGGAACACCAAAGTTTTCGTAGTTAGCACCCTAGTTTTTCCAGTATGTCCAAATGTGGACTTTTAAAGAAACATATAGGTGCATCGAAGCCTTTAAGTTATGGTTGAAAGGCTAATGAGTAACTGTCTCCAAAGAGTGCTGCAATACTTTGGGCACGCAGTCAGAAATCCTCTTGATAACCTGGAGAAACTCATAGTCATCGGGAAAATGGAAGAAAAGATGCCAAGGGGACGTAGCTCCACATGATGGTCTGACCAGATGAAGGAAGTTATAAATACCAACATCTCCATACTAGACCAAATATCGCTATGATTGGAGGGACACTCAGCAGTGAGCAATCGACGAAGGAGGAGCAGGGGCCTTACCATGACGTGCCAAAGCAGAAATGGTTTGGTTGTGAAAAAGAGACGGTACTATACGACGTTAGTAGCTGTGTCTCGCTCTCACACCTGAATAGTGATTGCAATGAGACGTGGTGATATGGCCCCAGTACTTCCAGGATCTTCAAAAGGAAAATATTTACCAAAATGGTGTCATTCTATATGCATTAAAAGTTAATTTTAAAACGGAAACCGAAGATGTCCTACTTACACTTCGAGGGTGAGTCAGAAAAAAACCCGTTATAACTTAGACGCCTATCACACCGACGTGTTACTGAAAACTTCACACGCTTAGTATTATTCGCTTAATAAATCATAATTATTATGTGTCATCATTACATTTTGTTAAACTTATCTCCAAGGGCTTCTGCGTGTTGGCTCCGGCCCCACGTTCGGCCTCCCAAATGTCTGGTACTCTGGATCTGTGCATTGTGCATGGTAGAGATATATATATATATAAGACATAACATAAATCCCGTTTGTATCCTCGAGACAGACAGAAGTTTACCTAGCTGATTCTCATTTCGCTCGTTATATTTAAGTCAGATTGGACGGACAGTACCTGGCGAGGCTGTGGGATCGTTTGAAAGGGCTACCGCGGCACTAGGTCATAAATGGCGAAGGAAGGAAGAATGGATAGGTTTTAGTCAGCAACAGTCTGACACTTCCTCACTACCCGCCCACAGTGAGAGGGTTCATTTGATAATTTCCCATCCCTAAAAAGAAAATAAAAAACAATGATTGCCTACCCGTGCGAAGCCGGGGCGGGCCACTATTTATTTAATATAACTATAAGCACAGAAAACTAGTTTAAGAACTAAAACCAGCTAGTAGAATTTAAATAAGTCTTCGCATAGTATGCATTACATGTGACTCACGCCGCGTCGGTGTGACACGCGGCCACAATGCGTACGCGCCGTTTCGCGGATGTATCATGGCGGATTCAGGATCTCGCACACTTTTGCTTTCGTTTGAATGTTCATACTTACTTCATACTTACCTTGACATAGAATTGTGATAGCGGTACCTTTATTTATTTGAATGATAGTTCCTTTCTGCCGTTTTCAGTTTTATATTCGGTTCTGTAACGCTTTCACAGTGATGCGATTTAGATGGAATTTGCTATCGACATAGATGGGACGCTTTTTTTCGGATGGGAAATCCTCAAATGACTCCTCCTGCCGTAGGTGTGGCGGGAGGGAGTGTCAGGCTCTTTCCTTAACCCCTTTTTATCCAGGTGCGTGAAGTAGTATTCTCAAGACGCGAGTTAATCAGCTAGTCTATCTTCTATCTTATTCTTTTATACTTATAATAAATCTGTAGAGAGGTCAATTCTGTACATGAAATATATTTCCAAAATAACTATTAAGGGGTGATTAGGGATCGATACTGATGCCAAAAATGCAATCAGTAAAATTTTTGCCTGTCTGTCTGTATAAACTCTATACAAACAAAAACTACTCGACGGATTTTAACGAAACTTGGTACAATTATTTGTCATACTCCTGAGATGGTTATAATATACTTTTCATCACGCTACAATCAATAGGAGCAGAGCAGTGAAGGGAAATGTTGTCATTTTGTTTAAACGCGCTAATCTCAGGAACCGCTGGTCCGATTTGAAAAATTCTTTCAGTGTTAGATAGTCCATTTATCGAGGAAGGCTATAGGCACTACTATTCCACGCGGACGAAGTCGCTGGCAGAAGCTAGTCTAGTATAAATTAATAACAATTTAATTGATCAGAGAGATTTTTATATCCATTTTGACAGATCTTGAATGACAGTTCTCCTGTTTCAAGTATTTGTAGGTAATTATATATTTATTGGTGATATGAGTGGGTGGTGATATATGATAGAGGACTACGTATCTACATAAACAAAGTAACACGTATTCGCATAGAGTAAACTTTTTCCAGACATGGACCAGACAAGTAGGTCTTACTCAATTCGTGTGCTACTCATCGACCAACCGCAAAGCAGACAAACAACAAAACATTCTATTGCGTTAAAAAAATATTATCAAATTAGATTCTATCTACTTTTCGAAGTATTTCGTATTCTGCTTATTCAATAATTATTTCGTTTGCCTAGATTACTAAATTTTCAAAAAATTGGATTAAGGAAGTTTGACCCACATTTTTTTTTCGGATGGGAAATCATCAAATGTCTCCTCCCGCCGTGGGTGGGGCGGGCTAAAACCCATCCATGTTTCTTTCTAAGCTCTTTTTATTCCGGGGCGCGGTCGAACATCCCGCAGCCCCGGCAGACAATTCGACATAACTTTTCTGATAGTTTTTTTGGTATTTCTTAATAGTCACTAACGTTTTGTAGCAATTTTTATAGTAAAAAATAGCAATTTTTATGTTAAATGCGTCTTTTATATTAAAATAAAATGTATGTCTTGTAGTTAGTAAATGGTCTAGCTTTGCATTTGACCGAGTTATTTCATACAAACTTATAATCATAGTTTTGTAGACATCAACCAACTCCACATTGAGATAAGTCTTTGACCAGCGAATGGCTTAGCAGCGAAAAAAATCCCACATGACTGAAAAATACTCAAAACTGATCTAAAACATTCGACACTATTTCACAAAAGTTTCAACGACTTCCTTCCTCTAAAGGGGGTGGCATAAAAAGACAATTGTGTTACATAACCCCTCGCAAATGGTTGAATGTCGGTCAGTAAGTTGTGCAATAGTGAAAGGTTGCATAAGCCGGCTTAGCGGCGAGATGAGGTTCTTGCGCGAGCGCACGCCGCGCCGCCGACACCGCTCTACGAACGACAATATTGGAATCATTTTTAGATATTTTTGCAAATACGTCTTAGGTATTTTGAGGATTTCTTGATAATTAAGAAGCTGTATTGCAAATGATGTCTATCTTTAAACAGTGAACGAACCATTAATGGCTGAACCGATTTACATAAAAATTGGTAAAATAACTTGAACTCTGAGAAAGGCTATAGTTTTCAACAGGCGTGAGAAGTTCTGTCAGTACATATGTGGAACCACGGGAAAAAACTAGCCTATTTACAAATATCGAATCTGTCTGATTGCCAGCAGTTCAGTTCAATTCAATATTGTTAACATTTTGAAGGTACAGGTGTCTAGAGTTTGTAGATTATAATTCATATGAGATAACAAGTCCTGAAAAGTCCTGAAAAAAGTTTTGAAAAGAGCATATCAGCAGAAAATGTATAAATTGCATGGTCTACAGGCTCCGGTTTTTAATGCTTATTCCTTTAATACCTATGTTTTCTAAATTCAATACTAATACATGATAAATTCAATTGACGGAGTCAATAAACAAAGTAGCTATATATTGGGATTGTGTAAACTGAAAGTTTCATATGTGTAGGATAGAAAGACGTGAAAGCAGTTGTAATTGGCCACTTTTTAAAAAGACAGACCATTTTTGATTCGACAAATTCTATGATTACAATGTATACGTATGTAGCAATCTATACATATAAAATGCTTTGCCTGGAATGACTGACGGATCAACGCACAGCCTAAACCGCTGATCGTAGAGACCCAAACTTGGAGGGTGTATTCTTTTTATGACGTAGGCATCCGATAAGAAAGGATTTTCCGAAATTCTACCCTCAAGGGGGTGAAAAAGAAGGGCAAAGTTTGCATGAAACTCTTTCATTTTTTTATTTGAATTCGAATAGCCCACGCGGGCGAAGTTGCTGTTTCCTAAAAGCAGGTCCTATCTACAATTCAGTATTTGACACGTAGTCCATTGCGCAGTGATAAGCCTTGTTCGTGCAGTATCTCCCTTACGCAACTAATTACTATCTCTAATTACGTATTTCAAGAAATTTATTGATAAATCATTCAAATTACGTGGTAGAAATTGTTTTGAAATTATTTGGAATTTTAAATTATAATGTTTAAAGAATAATGAGCGCTATGATAATATTATTGACAAAAAAGTATTTTTATATTCAGAAATATCTGATGACTTGATATAATTTTGGTTATTTTTACATTTATAGGGATTTGAAGCAGAGTGCTTTTACGCGCATGGCGGCAGAAATTGCCTAGTAAAATTGTAACGTAAGGAAATATCGTTATTGCATGTAGAGCCCTTTCTCTTTCAACAAATTATTTATTTACTATTAGGTATCGGTTAATTTGATCGGACGAGCATTGCGCGGCTGGTTAAATAATATTCATTAGCTACGTTTTCAAATTTAATTTAGACTACAATAAATTATTCGCGGCCATTCAGATATAATTATAGTATGTTTCTTCCGTAGCAAAGTTACTTCTAAAAAAATCCTAAACGTACGTCAATTTGGCACCGTTGAGATGTACCGCAACAATGTCCATATTGTTGCGTCACGAAAAGTACTAGGACATCATGAAATGAAAGAGACACGCTGACGTGTAATCAACCTGGTACCCATTTACTTTTGTAATAATACCATGTTACATACCAGGGCTTCATAACATTACAGAATATGTAAGTTCAGTGTTCATTGAGATGGCGGTACGATTGTACCAACTTTCGCTTCTGCGATCCTTTGACAATCTTGAGATCGAAAGAGGGGATGTACATAATTATGTAGGTTAGGCCTAAGTCTTTGTTCCCCTCCCTTTTGCGGATTCAAGTTTGTATGATGCTGTGCATTCATTCATTTATTCATACATTTTACTAAAAAGTATTTTTAATAATTGTGAGGTGAGGATTTTTAGGCCGAAATTCTGAATATTATAAAAAATAATCCATGCTCAGGCTTAAAGAATTCATCTGAATTGTTTTACATATTTTTTTAAGATTGTTTAACTTCCTGATAAGTAATTAAGCCTAATGATGATCAAATGCTTTCTACCAATATTACAAAATATGTGAAAGTTTTTATTTTTGGTATGTGGACTGGTATGTGAACCAAAAGTCCTAGTCTAGAACAAAAATGAAAGAAAATCAGTCTCAAAGTAAAATATTAAATATTAATTAATAAAATAATTTCAAAAGCTCGCTTGCACGATAACTCGTTAAACCGTCGCTTAAAACATGGACAACGGACATTTTTAACTAATCGTATGTTAGACATACTATGGGTTAGTGACGTTTAGTTTAGTTTCTTGAAATTAGTTATTGTCACTGAATTATGTTGTACACCCTGTGTTTCTACCCTTCAGTCTTTTTAGGGGTCCGTAGTCCGACAAGCAACCCTTATAGTTTTGCCATGTCCGTCTATCTGTCTGTCTGTCTGTCCGTGGCATAGCTCAGAGGTTCTTGGTACTAGAAAGCTGAAATTTTGTATAGATATGTATATTCATCACGCCGACAAAGTGGTAAAATAAAAGAAAAATATTTTTTTCTCGCGCATCCCTTCAAGTTAGATCTTCTTTGTTAGATAGGTCTGTTATAGTTAGTTAGTTAGGTTATAAAAAAAACATATGAATTATTGGACAAACATTATTTTTTTCGAAGCTTTTAAATAAAGAATTAACTTCAAGAACTAGTTTCTGAGTTACATCATAAGAAACAGTTTTGAATAAAAACATTCAAAATGCGCCATTGATCTCGAAATCTATTTATTTTTCTCGTGTGAACAACTAAAAATATTATATAAACAAAATGTTGTTTCCATGTATTGCGTAAGTAGCTAAGATCAATGATAAAGCCGAAGTGATACATACCACTGTGTCAGTGGGTGAGAGGTGTTGCACAATTATTGTGCTGATACACTTTTTTAATTACAACTCTGTTACGTGTTAAACGCAGTAGTTCTTTTCTGGTTTTTGTAGCGAACGATTTAATTTCTCGATGTCACGGTGTGTGATAACGTTATTGTTGGTGATACAATGTCGGTCTAGTGGTCGCATAATGCTACTACTGTAAACGGGGTCTCGGGTTCGATACGATGCATGAAGTACCTAGTTCAGCCAGGTTGAGAGTAAAAGTCCATATAGGTATTTAGGTACTAATTAAATGTCATTTATAAAATATAGGTACTATACCAACTACTAGACTCAGAGGGACTAATTCACGCAACCAAAAATCTTATCTTAGTGTATGCAAAAAACATAAAAGCGCGGCGCAGCGACTTAGGCTCTGCGTTGATAAATCAGTTAAGTCAGAAAAACTCATTCTTAATACAAAATGCTTTGTGCGGAATGACTGACGGATCAACACATAGGCTAAACCGCTGATTGTAGAGACCTGAAACTTGGAGCGTGTGTTTTTTGTATGACGTAGGCATCAGTTAAGAAAGGATTTTCAAAAATTCTACCTTACTGAAGGAGTGAAATGGGGGATAAAGTTTATATGAAACTCTCGATGCCGCTGGCGGGAAGCTAGTCTACTATACATTAAGTAAGCTGATCAGAGAGCATCTAGCTGAGCTGTTAGAATGACATGAATGGGTTTGGATTGAAAAAGCTGAAGTTTTATTAATGTAGAAAATATATTACTGAAACAGGTGTAACGAAAATTTAAATTGATTTCTCATAAAAAATATGAGATTAAAAATAAAAAAAACTATTATGTCAGTAGGTGAGAAATCTTACGAAATACTTGTGATATAATGAGCTCGTGCAGTCTCATGCCATTTTAACTAACATTGATAATGCTAATTTCGTTTTGAGACAATATAATTTTATTTTCTTTTTCAAATTTAACCTCAAACATTTTGAGTACCTTTAGTAAAATATTTTTAAATGTGTAAAATTTAATTACATTTATGACAATGTCAGTAGGTGAAAGATATTGCGCAATATTGTTGCGTTTAGCTTGTAATATTAACAAGAATGCAGCCAATAAACATAAATAAACATTTAGTTTAATTCATATTTTTCGATTTTACGCAGATTTGAAAAGAAAATAGTAATATGTTATTCCTAGGCGGGTTTAAAGTGCTAACTACATTATATTATTTGTGAATTTAATCATATCCTTACTAATATTATAAATGCGAAAGTAACTCTGTCTGTCTGTCTGTCTGTTACGCTTTCACGCCAAAACTAATGGACCGATATAAATGAAATTTGGTACAAAGATAGAATAGACCCTGAGGAACAACATAGGCTACTTTTTACCCGGGTGCGCAAAGTAGTTCCCTCGGGATGCGGGTGAAACTGCGGGAAACAGCTAGTCTACTATAAATAAACAAAAAATTGTTCCAAACCATCAAATGTAACGCACCAGTTTTCAAGACTGCGTTAAGTAAACAAACAAAAACAATTTTAATCATAAATCAAGCCGGAAGATGTGGTCCCACAGTTAAAATTTAACTGCAAGTCAACCAAAACTTGCTACGTCACTAGGAGTCAAGAAGTTCGATAGAGGGCGTTGTCCGCAGTGAAATTCGGCGTTATGCCGTACCTGGCGGCCTTCACGCCGCTTTCCATTATACAGTACCTTCGTTTTCTGTTCGCCTAGTACTTTGTTTCACTTAGTATGCACAAAAAAAATGTGGCTCGCCGGTTTGTTTACATAAAAAATAGTAATGTAGTTTTTATGGGGACAAAAAAATAATATTATGGTTTATTTTGGATCGTTGTGAGATTTTTTATTTTTGTATTATGTTTGGGAGTTTTTAGGCACTATTTCCCAATTAGTGCTTACAGATTTTATGGGGCCCTAATACATAGGCAATAAAGTACTTAGATAATCGCAGAATGCATAAATTAATAGAAACCGGTTACTATGATTCATATAGGCTACTTATTTCCGTCCGCCAGCTAGCTAAACAGTTATTATTATACGTGTGAAAATGTAATTACTGTGTATCACAAAGTTCTGAATATTAAATTCTTGTAGTACATAACTGATGATGACGATAACATAACATCTCGTTTTGGGAAAAAATACTAGATCAGTCCTTACTATTTATGCCGTAATTATGATTCAGTCTTTTTCCGTCGAGTTCTCACAGCTAGTTCTTTTTTTAAATTCAATCTTTTTCTGTTTTTAAATGCTGCACTATCTTTCCTGTCAGAGGAATCTTTGTGGACTTGCTGTCTCCACTTAGGTTGGTCGAGATATGTACCAGTTGTCAGCCGATACTTTAGCTTTTCTTTATCTGATAAATTCTTGAGAGTCTACCAACTACACTGTAACAATAAAAATAATATGAACTGAATTATAGAAATTTTGACTAATTGAAATACAGGTTTCAAGTACTCATCCTGCTTGTAATTGAATTATTTAATATTCCTATGAGAAAACCCAATTTTCCGGTGGCAGTGCGGGGCAAGGCAGCGGCGGGTGAACGCTCTCCATTCCACGCTATCATCCGCGGTGCGCGCGCGCAGTGGCCTTTATTAGTGTGCACAAAGGGCGTGCGTTTAAAAATATATAAAGTTTTTTTGGTTTTATATTAAAAAATAATATGCATCATTAATTGACACAGTTATTAAATACCAGCCAAGTGCGAAACCAATTCGCGCGACGCGCGTGAGTGTTCCAAACTTTATAAGGAATATTGCAAATTTCTTTAAAACTGTGATATTTAGAATTTAAATCATTAACTTTTTCGCATTGCAAACTTTGGAGATACCCTTTCGTGCATTTTTAATTGTTTAAACTGTAAGACACTGAAGAACACAAACATAATCAGAATAATATGCAGATCAAGCCTTTTCACTTTCAATCTCCACTTTCCTCCATTTTTGCAATTAAATCAATAATATTTTTTAACTTGTTTTGATTGAAATAGATGTGGGCAATTATTCTTTACAACTGTTCCAAATGCCAAGCCTAACCAGCAGTAGATCCTGAAATAATCAGCAATGGTTCAGAACTTTGAAAATACGAAATCTAGCTCTAGTACCATATGATATTTAAAAATAATCTACATCAAAATTAAGTTTTAGTTACAAATAAATAATTGCTAATGAGACTTAAAAAAATAAAATTTTAATGAATTGTTGCTCCAAAACCCCTTTATACTATCTGATAGTTCTTTATGCACTGGCAACAGATAGATCCAAGACCACACTTTTTATAGGCAACTATAAAAATACTAAAACAGCACACGAATAAAGGGCCAGCCCTCCAACACGTGTCCCTCCTATCTCTGTGACCCACTTACGCACACAGGCACACTTTCATCCATGTGTGCGTGCGTGGGCTGCAAGTTTACACCAGTAATGCATTAGTATGCATTCGAGCGCGCTAGTGTGTGAGTGAAATTTGGAGTAAACAGTACATTTGTGTGAGTTTATCTAGGATTACTGTGTCCGCGCTGTGGATTCGGTCGTCTCGTCTATTTTGTATATGTTTTTTTTTTGTTGAAAATATAGATACATAGTTGACTTTTTTGCATATTATTGGAAGGAAGTTCCTATACGCAGATTGCGGTAAGAGTGTAGTGAGGGAAAATGTTTGCGACTTTCTCTGTCTCACCATTACTCTCTCTCTGTCTCTCTATCTTACTGTCAATCTCTCTCTCAGTTTCTCTTCTTTTCCCTCCCTGATATACAAGTATGTGTGTCGTGTGTGTGTGTGAGCAAGTAAGGAACTTTGTAACGGGGTAATTTTATTAATATTAATATTCCCTTAAAATTTAATTTAAATTATATTAAGCAATTATATTTTAAAGATAAATAAAAGCGGTATTTACTGCAATAGACTCAGGCCATCATCAGCCCACAACATCTAATAAAATCTCAATCAAATTACCTGAGAAGGGCAATAATGCGTCATCTAAGTGAGGATTGCACTTTGCTTGCACCTTGAACGACTATCCTCCTACTTCGTGTATTAGTAACTTAACTTCAGACCAGACATATTATATCTTGTCATATGATCTGCCTAGCCTTTTCTCTACTATGTTGGGGTCGACTTCCAGTCCAACCGGATGCAGCTGAGTACAAGTGTTTTACATAGGCACTCCACATTTTACTAATTATGACATTCGATCCATGTGTTAGTTGACTTTGTTGTCTTTTTCTAGGCATAAATCCAGACTTAGCAAGCTTTTCAGGAAAAAGTATTTCCTGAAAAGGTAGTGAAAGACGCAAAAACATGCGTAACTCGGGGAAAAACTACAATCACGTTCAGCAGAATATTCGCGATTATTGTACCAGGGAATCATGACAATGTGGATGTGATATTAGCACACGCCAGGAACACATAACTTTGGTGTAAGGAGTAGGTTATTTATCTTCTACTACCAGGCTATCATTACTTGTATGCAGCGATAAGTTAAATTGGTTCACAGCCGCCGGTAAAATAAACCGGTATTAGATTAAATTTTTATTTTATTGCGAATTGTTTTATTGGCTGGCGTCTCATTATAGTGTTAGCTACTTGTCAAAATTTTATGGCGATCGATCTAGTTTTTCAATCGGGAAAATGCTGAAGAAAATGCGTACAGGTAAATCGAAATAAATTCAAGATAATGCGTGCTGTGTACTCAACTCTACCAAATAGCTATTTTGCGCACATCCTGAAGGAATTATTTCGCACACCCGGACAAAAAGTACCCCAGTGTCAACTTAGGTTATTAACTATGTATGTCCAAATTTCATTCTAATCTATTTAGCAGTTTTTGCGTAAAAGAGTTTCAAACATAATACATACATCCTCACAAGCTTTTGCTTTTATAATTTTATTAGGATTACATAGACACCTAGGAGTATTTATAATGAGGACATTCTACGAGTTGCGAGTGAGGTTTTTCATACGTTCTGAGGGCGGTTAACTATATTGGAAGTTGATAGATTAAAATATCAGTTAAAACTGAAAGTGATGCAGACGGGTTAGTTTCCGTCTAACCGCACGTTGTCGTATAACTGGGCCAGTTAAAAATAACGGCTAACATTCCCGTCTCAGTTAGCGCGCCGCTTTTGCCAAACGCTTAACCCTGATCGGTTCAGGGTGTAGAATGTGGGCATCGTTGGTACGACCTTTTGTTGAGAGGGCAACTAGTGACGTGCCTTGTACGTTATGCTCTCCTGGTACAATGTGGCCAAATGTGTGTTACGTGGCCATTTTGTCCTTTTTCAATCTCCTTATTTATGTCTGACTTTCCCATGGAATAATCGTATTTTCGAATACTTAGATAATAGAATAATAACTTCCTAGTTGGCTAAAAAGGACATACATACATACAAGCTACCTACCCATTCGTTTAAAAAAAATCTGCGTTCAAAAAATCGATCTAAGATTAATTTTTCAACGTGAGATTATGCATTACCGCACAACTTACCTAAAGGTAATTTAGGAACAACTATAACCACAAAACGTAAGTTTCACTTTAATCGCAAAGACGTGAATTGTCTACCTTATACATTTTCGTATACCTTTCTATATGAACGCCTTTTTCTACCGACGTTAAGGCTTTGCTTGCCAGTCTTGGCTAGAAGATTTTCTATGTACTATGACTGTATTGATAAATCAGCGGGTCATCAAAACGCCTATTACACATAAATATCAGGTATATGATATAATGTCAATAAATATAATGGAGCTGTTATAATACATTACGATCGGCACGGTTACTGCACGCGTAACGTCCGGCCTGATGGACTGTAGGGTTGCCACTCGGTGAAATTTTGTAGTGGTCGGGAGAAAATTTAAAACAAAATTTAAAAGTATGATAAATTCCTTAAAAACTTTTATGATTCTCATGTGTGGGGTTAAAAAATGCTATTAATTGAATTTAAACATTTCTTTCAGAGTTCTGAAAAAGGAAAAGGAATGGGGATCAAATTAAGGAAAAGTTTTTCGTGCAGTATTTCCTAACATTTGAATTTAATGACATTATAATAAACAAATTGATTCCTAATATAGACCTTTGTTTTACTGAAGGAGAATACTTAAAATACTTGATTCAAAAGTTTACTGTCAAACATTTAATCAAAATTTATAGGTCATACCTATTACTTTCGCTGTTCAAGATACAACTAAACCAGATTCCTAACTTATAATGTCATATAAATATGAGTAGGTAGTCTGCTTATAAAATATGTCTTTTATACACCTACTCGACAACCCTACTTGACGCGACGGTGCAAGTGCAGTGCGTATTTATATCGGCCCAAATTCTAAAGTGGGATGCATTTGTGGGCCAGCCCTGCGTATCCCTCGCGCTTATACATCTCCACTTTTATGTACTCCTGGTACCTGTCGACGATTTATCGATAGTTTGCGACGGTTTCACTTGCGTATTTATCGATTACTAGATAAATGGATAGTTTTTTCGGAAATCATGGAACTAATTCGATAAAAAAAGCTTGTAAAAATTAATAAATAAAGAGTACCAAAAAAAACGGTTATACCTGTTTAACCGTTTTTTTTACTCTTTCACCTAAAAGATTTTTTGTAAATGCACCAAACTTTTTATAATTCTTACTTTTACGAATATCACAAAACATGATATCAATAATTAGTATACTTTATTTACTAATATATACTAATATTTTTTATGAATCAATACATAGAAATAATAATTAAGTAAACATATAGCATAAATATTGAGACGAAAAACATAAAATAATAGCAAAAATATCCTCCATTTTGACAGATCTTGAATGACAGTTCTTCCATTTCACACATAAGTAACCGTATATTTTTTTGGAGCAAGCGGCTGTTAACGTTTACAAAACCCGTCTTTTTCACGTCATCCAAAAGACCAACTAAGCACCAATTTGATTTCAAGATGTAGGTACTAGTTTCAGTACCTCACGCAACAGGAAACAGAGGACTGATCATAGCACCCGGAAGACGGACAACCTCGCTTATTCATTAATTATAATAACGCCCTATAAATTATTGAATGCTACTAAAACAATGGAAACTGGAGTTTTTTTCCTACGTTCGTCACGCGATGCAAATGTCGTTGTAAGGTTAAATAGAAAAATATGGAAAATAATAATGGCGGTTTCTGTGTTTTGATAAACAAGCTCTTCTTGCTTGGGACGTTTACAACCAGACTAATTTTCATTACCATCTAAATTTCTTCACTCATCTTCTGCCTGGCCTTTTCCCAACTATGGTTAGTTTGACTTCCAGTCTAAACCAGATGCAGCTGAGTACCAGTGTTTTACATGGAGCGACTGCCTATCTGATCTCCACAACCCAGTTACCGGGTAACACGATACCCCCTGGTAAGAATGGTTGTCAGACTTTCTGGTTTTTTACTATCCGTAGCGACTATCAAAGATCTACCAATGACAACCGGGACCAATGGCTTAACGGAGTCTCGCAATGACATAGATGGTCAGCCATCCACGGACTGACCGCACCAAGCTCAGCTTAACCTTTGATCCTATTAAAATTCTTCACTAATCTTTCAAGACAGAGTTTCGTAATGTTATAAAGGCACGGATGTTGTAGTGGCTGAGCAATAGTCACTGGTTCAATGTATCCGTTCCATGCAACCACGACAAAGGAGGAATTCCTAGGGTGGGCAGACTTCTTAGAATAAAAAATATATGCGTCGACAACTTCTCCGTTTTTTCGTCGGTAAAAAATAGTTTATTACCATTTAAAAATCATATTTCTCATTAGAAAAGTCATTTACCTCACACAATGCTTTAAGTGCATTCCGATTGATTACAGAGCAGTGACGTCAGACCACAGGTGTCAGCTCCATAAAATTGCCGATGTAGGTAATTTGAGAAAATCGATGTTTTTGTACTTAATTTGAGACTAAATGTCGGTGTCAACTTACTTTACGATTAATTATGGAATTTGTTTTTTTTGTCTTAACTTACTGACAATGATTTATGGATCAACGCACAGCCTAAACCGCTGATCGTAGAGACCTGAAACTTGGAGATTGTGTTCTTTATATGACGTAGGCATCCGATATGAAAGGATTTCCGAAATTCTACCCCTAAGGAGGTGAAAAAGGGCGGGGGCAAAGTTTGTATGAAACTGACATTTTTATTTGAATTCGTATAGGCCACGCGGGTTGAGCTGCTGGCGGAAAGCTAGTAGCTAATAATAATTAGTATAATCAACTACGCAAAAATAATACAAGTAATTCATTAGTCAACACAAGAAAGCATCACCTTTCTATAATTACATCTCAATCTAATTGACAGTATAAATATAATGTCTGTCAAGGTGATCAGGGAGACGCTGGTATTTCGGGAGCTGTCCACTGCCAATAGCTAACGCCAGGTGTGTGACCAATGTTTGGTCCAACGTTGCATAAGAATGACAAGTGGGATCCCCGCCCACCTGACCTGGGTGAACAGTGCTGATAAATTGAGATTTAGATGACCAGGGTAGCATGAGTACCTAAGCGGTTTTAGTTCTCAAAAGATGGAAATTTCTTCTTTTTCTGTCTCCTCTTCCATTTAAAGGACAACTTTTTTTCTATCCGGTTGTGATTTTTGTAGATCTTTGACCGTCGTTACGGATGGTCCGAAAACCACTCTTACCAAGGTCATATAGGGAGTCGACACTCAGCTGCATCCAAGCAAGCTAGGCAAAGCAGAAGATGTGGCATTCAAAGCCATTGGTTCTAAATCTGATTGCAGCCCGGTCGTGTCAGATTGTCATCCCATCGGACTATGAGAGTGAGGGAACAGAGAGTGCACCTCTGTCTAAGTACAAACGCCTGCACTATTTTGGGAACCCCTGGCGCAGACGGTTAGTCTCCTTTAAAATTGGCCGCCGGTGACCGAATTCGACCTGCATATAAATTAAAGGCATTTGACACATTTCAGCGTTCTCTCTAACGCTTGTGCGATATTTCTTTAGCTGCTTATGTTCTTAGAAGGCCTAGTCCAGGTCTCAAGAGTTTGTTGGATGCGGCCCAGTATAGGTAAGGTTATTGTGGCGCTGATTTAAATATAAAGATAGGTTGGCTTTTTTCTTTATAGAACTGCAGTAAACGTGGAGGTCAGTACCTAAGGAATAAAGGTGTTTTTAAGCATAAGACTCGGAGCGTGCAGAGAAGTAGAGCTAAGTTTACATAAAAGTAAAGGAATTTGAACTGCTTATATAATATACATATTATAGTGATGGTCATAAACATTAAAATAATTCAAGTCAATGCGTTTAGTTTTATAGCTCATTTATGGGCACTTTTGAATAGAATAGAAACTCCATAGCAAGAATAAAATAGACTATCTATAATATAAAAATGCATCGCTGAATGTTGCTAAGCGCATGACTCGAGAATGGCTGGACCGATTTGCATGAAATTTGGTACGGATATAGAGCACCAAAGGCGATTTGCGAGAGGGACCCTGGAAAAGGGTTTAGGCTTTAATCCGGGTGCGTCAAGTAGTTCCCTCGGGACGCGAGTGAAACCGCCGGCAACAGCTAGTTCTTTTATAAATTAAAATCTCAGACCTATCTTGCGATATGTATTTATCACGCTGCCACGCCTTTATTTACAAATATAGAATAGAAATCTATCCTCCAACTTTGAGCCAGTCTTCGTCAGCCCATTGGAAGGTTGGCCCAACATACAATTGGCACCGGATATGCCAAGGCATTCGACACATCTAGACAAGTATTATTCACTGCTGAGATATGCAGACTATTACAGTTGTTGCAGACTTTGGACAGCTATGACTACTTCCTATTGTTTTTGGAGTATTCTGGTTTCCTGCTTTCATGCTTTACTTGTAGAAATGGATTGCATAAAATTCACCGCCAGTTGGTGCACTGTATTGCATTTTATGCAATCTATCTTTTGACCCACGATCAACTACTAATAACTAAGGGTACTGACAATCGGTGCTTACCACAAGGTAATAAGCAGAATTGTTTTTTTAGGGGTTGGAAATCGTTTAATGACACATCTTACTGTGGGCGAAGCGGGAGGGTGTGTCAGACTTACTGACTAAAACCCATCCATCCTTTGCTCCTTACGTAAGTCTGTCGAACAATTGAATCTTGTTGAGGAGTTAAGTCGTTTCTCGAAATGTTAAACTAATGATGTAGAGAATTTGTACCTATACAATAGTCAAATCAAAGTAATAGTCTGGTCATTAACGAGTTCCTATTTTATACAAACCTGCAATTCAGCGCAAACTTATTGTCGCGGCGGGAAAAGTACTTACCTTATTTTAAAAATACAGTTACCAACCACATACTTATGATAGCTGAGATCGCCTGTTGAACCTGCTCCCCTAGTCACTAAGGTCTTTCGACGTCACATAATGGTTTAGCCTGTTTAACTAAACAGGAAACCAATGAACCCATCAGTCAGTTCTTTTAAAACAGGGTGTATCTTTTTCACAATATGTTTATGTCAAAATTCTAATACTAGAAAATGTATAGTCAGTGATGTAAGAAAGTAATGGTTTGATACTGCGATCTGCAAATATTTGTTTTGGTAAATAAGAAATAAGTAACATTATTTTTCCAAACAAGCATTTATGAATTTCACTACAGATATTTTGCAGACCGTATCATATAGGGTTGTCGAAGAAAAAAAAACAAATATTTTTCTATTAAATAGGTATATATTAAATTTAATTGCACCTATAACATCGAAGTTACGTGGTTTTGTAACCACTAGCATTATTGTCAGAGAAAATTAGCAAGGCCTCATTTCTTCTAAATAGGACTTTTAAAGCGACGTTTACAAAGTAGGATCGAAATCATATATAATATTATAAGAAAATCATTCCAAAATAGCTTAAAAATATGCCTTATTTATTGATAGAAATATAACTAGCAAAATATTAGACTCTGTACTTTTTTTATGCAAAAATTGCTTGCAAGTTGCATTGATTAATTTTTTACACATCTATCAATATATAAATCAATATTCTCGGGCACAATAACAAAATATTAAGGAAAAAAACAATAGTCTTTGGCTCTAGAAGTATAGAAAGATTTGATCTTGTAGCACCATCTGGACGAGACGTAGAAAAAAAATCTTTAAAAATAAAACAACATTTTTTTTTAACATCAAAGCATAAGAAACAAGTCAAACCTACGGCCCTTGTCACGCAGTAAAACGGACTGCGATATTAAAAAATATATTTTGCAATACCTACTACGGCCTATTTAGTACTTACAAAAACTGAAGCCAATTTATTAGTACATTTTTAAGTTTCTTAACAATTTTTTATACAATGAATTGAAGGATGTTTCGTGTGCATAGGCTTATTTTACATTTATTTTAAATAAAAGCAGGTAAAAACGGGACGGAGTAGTGTATATTATGACGTCTACACACAACATTCCTACCTAGATGATTTTAAATCTATAAACATATTTTAAATAAAATATATTTTGGAAAAAAAAACGTGAAAAATAAATATTATTATGTTGTTAAAATAGCAATTTTGTAATTATGTGCAAAATGTTTCTCAAAACTTTTATATTATAAAAATACACATGTAATGATTATTATTAAAATACAGATTATAAAATATGAAATATACAAGTTTTACGTTTACTTTATTAGTGTGTAGATGCCTTTACTCTTATATTCATTATTACATTGTAGGATTCAATCTGGTAACTATCTGTTTCGAGACCCGTTTTACGATGTCTGCCATCCCTGATATTAGCAAAAATCACATTAAAAAATATTATTTTTATTTTCTACAACACTGCCATCAGGGTTGGCATTCAAAGTTTATTATTTGCATTTTGTTTTTTTAATTAAAATAAAATACATCTGTTTTAAGCAGCCTATAACCCGTGCTTGTAGCTACCGTAAATCAAAATTAAGTAGCACATAACATTTACATCAATAAGTATTTTTATCATAAATTACTCCTTGTACTTGCATCTGGCGACGCCATAATAGATCATGATTTTATCATTTAAAAACATCACTTAATCTTAAAGTAAGTAGACAAGAAAAAATATCTAACAAAAAAGAAGTAAAAGGTACTTTAATAGGAATAAAAATTTTAGACTCAACAAAATAATATTAACCCAAAGAAAAATTATCCTAAACGCTTAGCGCTACGCCTAAAGTAGAAATTATGTACACATTAAATATTTTAAAAAGAAAAAAATAGCCGTTTTCTCAACAATTAATAAAATTTCTTACGTCAGAACAGGCAAATACAAACAAACATATTAATTATTATATTTTTTAAAGATTATAACGCTACCACAAAGTATTCACCTTTTCTCTTCTATCTTCAAGGAGTTATTGAAAACAATTACAGTTATGTATATCTAGATATTTGATTACTGATTCAAAATTATATACAACCAATTTACATTAAAAATAACTATACTATTTTATATATTACAGTAAACTAACATAATTGTTAACGAAAAGTAAGAAAAACATCAATATGTTATTGTCTTCATGGTAAAAAATCTGATCAGTCATATTTGTATGAGTTTTTTTATGAATGCTACGTAAATCGGATGTCGTTTTTATTATTAATTACATACTTTTCCAATCAATCCCAAAATATACGAAAAAGAAAAGAAATTTAAAAAATGTCGAAAAGAAACCAAAAAACACATGCATAAAAATATCAGCAACTTTTTTATTAAAATTTTTCAAAGTTTTCTTTTTAACAAATTTAATAATTCTTTGCATTTTTTTTACAACTTTTGAAACGACATCTATACTAATGGGTTGTCATATTAATAAAAGTCTATGACAAATGATGGAATATCATGACAATGAATTTACGAATAACTATGACGCAGCCTTTTAAGTAAACTTAGACTTTATTTGAATGATTTTAGAGTACATTTTCGAGACAACAATGGCAGTGATCATGTTTGCTGAGCGGGTCCCTGCCTACGTTTGAGATCACTTCTTTACGGCTAGGACACACCAGTAACATCAGATGATAGGTATTGTACGTAAGACTATAAAAACACGTAATAACATAGAATTATTATATTTCAAATAAATAATGAAAGAATTTAAATAAGACATGTTAATAATTTAACTGACAACCCTAAATCCCAGTTGTAATGTTGTCAAAAAATTCTAGCAATTAAAAGTCACGATGATGAAGAAAACCTCGTATTTATTTAAAACATTCCACAAAAATAAAAGTTAAAACCGTAACTTAATTAAATATTTACGTTATGACGACATAACGCAACCGTAAACTGGTACAATCGTATGCATCTATGTTTGGTTACGTATTCTTCTAATCTTACGTTATTTAGCTTAAAATCTAAACTATCCGTGTATATTTATAAAAAAAGTAAACTGTAAAAATCACATAGTAATTCTGCTAACTAAACTTACTAAATAGAGGCGCCACATTTTTTGTTAAGTTTAGTTAATGCACAGTATCACACGGGCTGGTATGCCGATTTTTACACCATCTGAAACAAGAAGAAAAATAAATTAAATAAAAGACAATCCAACGTTCCAAACGCACCTCCCATTAATACCCAATCAATTTAGCTCAAAAGACCAAAAAACATCAACGACCCGATCTGAACTACCGACTCCTAACCCAAAAACAACTTTCAATCTTCACATGACCGCAACCAAATCGTTTAAAAACGGTTTCATGGTCCACACAAGTGTGCCAGCACTTGAGAACCATTACATCACCACGGAAGCTTGCCGACCGACTTTCACAGGTTATGCAACGCCAAATTCAGCTTACATAAGACCCCAAGACCCAATGTCCCAGTAATATTGTTACATCACAGTAATTTTTGAAGTTGAATGTTAGTAGAAAGTGGGACGTGCGAAATGTCAACACTAATAAGTCTATTCAACATTGGCACGGATTTTTTTAGTTCATCATCTTTTGGGATAAGATTGTGATGATTATTTAATAACTAATTATTCTGACTTGGTTGACATTTCCATAGAATAGCGAGAATGACCACTGTCTCAAGCAAATATCAATTAGAATGCTACCTACGTTAGACATAAGGACCAACTTTTAAGTAAATTTCAGCCCCTAAGGACCAAAGTACTCAAATGTTAAAATAAGAATGCCAACCCTACCTCTGTCAAAACCAGCTCGAATAGGAAAGCTAAGTTTCATTGTTCCGTGTTATTAATAGATAGGATAGCTGGTCCTAATGACATGCTACATACTGGCTTAATCGAAATGTCTACTTGATAAACATTTATGAAGAGATTATGACTAGTTTCTTAGAGCAAAGAATCATGTAGAAAATTATTTCTCATGGCGCTGTTGATTGGCACGATAAAATTATAGAATACTCGAATTAGTCTAGGCCCCGTTTTTAAGTACGGCAAGCGATTTCAAAAATCTTTGAATAAGTTTCGATGTTTTGTCCAAATAATCAAATGTTTCTCTTTGGTAGTTTATATTATAATGTTAACGGATAGATGTTTGTAGTCAACACTACTACACTTTGAATGAATTTGGTACATGCATAATTTATAACCTGGATTAAAATATAGAAAACTCTTTACTCAAGTATTTAGGCCCAATTTTTTAAGTCCACGCAGACAAAGTCGCGTGCAGAAGTTAGTAAGGTTATTTATTGGTTACTCAATCTTTTCAACTAGGCAACGGATGACTATCGACTTTGCATTGAGGAAGCTTATGTCATAGAAAAAGGTTAGCGACATTCAAGTGTTATAACTTTGCACATCTAAGAAATTGTAAAGAGAACACCTGGATAAAATGTTTAAATATCTCGTTTCATAAGTCATTATAAGTAATTTAGACTTAAGGATAGTCAAGTCAAAAGTCAAAATTTTTATTTCAAATAGGCCTTTGCAGGCTCTTATGAAAAGTCACACTAGTTGCACGGTTCCAAAGAGTAGGTCCTATGGAGAAGAACCGGCAAGAAACTCCATGGATACTCTTTTCAAAAAAGTAATGATGTTCACAATAACTCGGTTACATAATACATATAAGCTAAGAAAATTATATAATACAAGGTATGCTACTCAGTTATACAAACCAAAAACTGAAGAAAACAAAAAAAAAAAGACAAAGAAGTGCAAGATGAAAATGTACTCAAATGTCATATTATAGGGCTGTTCAATAGTCGCCAGGGAAGCCACACATGCAGAAACAGGTTAGCGCCATACATCCCTATCGTCAACGTAGTCTTGGATAGTTATTATCTGTCCCAAACTCGGCTGGGATGATTAGCTCCAAGCCATCTTACTTTATCTGACCACTGCAGTTTCTGGGTGTTTATATAGAAATTTACATATTTATTACTTACAGATGAAAATGCTTCTTGCCTGTTTCTATTTTAGTACTACTATTTCTAAACTGTCCACGTTACTATTTTTGTCATTAAATAGTCCTAATTTGTCCATTTACATGGCAGTTTAATAAAACTTAAAGCTTTTATACGGATCTAAAATAAAACAGATCCTGCGTCTACTTTTATCTCATAGGAAATCAAATTAATGGAGTGTGTTTGTGCCTTGGAGACGACTGGTCCTTAGTATTTAGTTTTAGTTATCTATATATAGCAAGCAACTTATCTGTAGACTTTTAAGTGCATTAAAACATGTCATCCAGTATATTTTTGTCATAAACAAAATGGTTTCACTATTGAAAATGGATTTATTTACAAATATAAACTCACATCTAAAAGACGTGAAAACCTGTTTATTTTCATTTAATAATTTGTAACATCAATGAAAACATTTTCACTCTTCCAAGCGAAGTACCAGGCACACAGAGAGCCTTACAGTTCAATTCGATCATAAAAAGATTAAAGCAATCAAAAGTCAAAGTACCAAGTACTATCATGGTATCCCGCGTCGGAGCATGAGTGCATTACCCGATGCGTTTCGGCGGGCGGGTCATTGACCTTACTGTGTGATTTTTTTATGATACTAGCTTGGGACTCGTTTGAATGTGACCTCGGAAATAGATTGTGACTTTTTTTGTGTTCGGTGAATTAGAAGCAATGTGTGTTATACACACACATCAATTAATTTAGGTCGACATATACTGATATTATGCTACTCCTGGATAGGCGATGGTATTACTGGTAAAATGGTGCTTCACAATAAGGACACAATAGTTTTTAGGAATTCGGTAAAAATATGAGCATTTGTTTCACCTGTAATTCTAGGTTTTAAAATATATTGTGTGTTTCCATTATGCATCATTTCCTGATCAGTTCATTTACTTTTCTTATTTTAAAATTGCATTAAAAGACTGGGCTAATTAATGATTGCTGAAAAAGAAAATAAGAAGGAAATGCATAATTATAACATATTTAAGCAAAATATGAAGAAAAAGTTCTAACTGATGCGGAAATGTCGAAATGTGTACCAGGATCACATAAGCTTAAAGAGTAAATTTTAGGTGAAAAGATTGGTGTAGAGAAAGTACATGATATTGTTTATAACCAAAAATGCTGACTTAAAGTAAAGTACTAGGAGTTTGTAGGTAAGGGAAAACCGGGAATTTGAGTATCACAAGCATCATCGTGACATCGTGTTGTATTTCCACTATTTCACTCCCACAATCCGAGTAGAATGGTAAGCAGTTGATAACATCTGTTTTGCTTTCGTTTCAAGAACAGCATATTAAACAAGACTTCAAATAGTAAATATAAAACTAGTTTCAAAACACGTAACAAAGACCGAGAATTATTTTTGATGTCAATGCATTCAACTCTATAACAAACAATAAGGTAAACTTCGATAGAAATGGAGTAGGCAATGTACCTACGTCGAGTGATATCGTCTGCGACTCAAAGGACCAAATTAAATTTTGATTTATAAATTTCAGGACAAGCAGCGTCAGTTTGGTCGTATAACTTATTGCTAAAGCCACTAACCTAAACTTTAACAGAAAGGAAAATATTATCGTTTAAAGTTTGAAAGATAATACGGCTGCTTGTATATAAACTGATCGCAATAAATTGAACGCAACTGCAACATGAATCAACGTGAAAGTATAATAGAGGACAAATGCAATTTTACTAGGACACTATAAACAAAAAGAGTTCGTAATAAATGCATTTCTTAAAATAAACAAACAAGCTACATTCCACGCTGCATTTCTTACAAAGCATTACGTTACTTATACAATAATGACATTGGTTGCACGCGCATTCGCGTGACGCTTCCTACATCCAGTTCGATGCAAGTGCGATGCACGCTGACGTAACAGAATCCCAAATGTGGGCCAAATTAATAAAAAAACATGGCCACGCCCACTACGGTAGCTCACGCACACGAGCTCGCAGTGAAAGTGCGTCGGACCGGCGCTTGCGCCGCTCAAAGTGAGTCGATTGTCATTTTAAATGCGGCCGTCCACGCGGGCGCACGGCAGATAATTACGTTATGATTTGAGAGGTCAATGTTTTGGGGGAATCGAAGTATGCTGCTCGAGTTATATAAGTAATAGTTGTTTTATAAGTGTTGTTACCTAACAAATTTGAATCGGTTACCAACACATTTTATACATGGATTTTAAAATTCATTTAAAACATTGATACTAAATAGGCTTCTACGTTCATAAGATATATAAAGTATATAACACAAATCATGTAAAAAGACTATCTACAAAGAATACTACATTACAAACACAATGATTCACCAATAAATTATTTCTAGACAATCTTCCTACTACTATCCAATGTCAAATTCTTTAAAAATCATTGATAAGACTATCGTTGAATGGCACAAAAACAAAGCATATCAAATCAACTGCATGTCATCCTACGTAACGACAGTGTCCAATGATGCATTTCTAACTACATCATCATTGGTTATTTTATGAAAGAATGAAGCAAGAGATCTATTGTAAACTGGAAATAGCTACATTGTCAGTTCAATTTGAGAAGAGAGTGAAATATGTATTTCATAAGTAAGAAGGAGATAAAAGCGTCATAAGAAAAGCAGGAAAGACTGTAGACGGATCGTGAAAATAAGAAAACTATGAAAGGGCTAACTATTCTTAAGAAGTTGCATAAACATACAACTGTAAAAAGAATCGACTTAGATACCAATATTGGTAAGAGTAATCCAAAAGATAAGTACCAAAGATAAGAATGGAAATGGAATTCACACAGTGAATGAGTAATATTTTTCTCTTGGAATGCCTTCGATGAACGGGACCATTGTTTGTCAGTAGGTACCTAGGTACTATCAGCAGATTTTTTATTATATTTTATACTAGCTGTTTCCCGCGGTTTCACCCGCATCCCGAGGGAACTACTTAGCGCACCCGGGTAAAAAGTAGCCTATGTTGTTCCTCAGGGTCTATTCTATCTCTGTACCAAATTTCATTTATATCGGTCCAGTAGTTTTGGCGTGAAAGCGTAACAGACAGACAGACAGAGTTACTTTCGCATTTATAATATTAGTAAGGATAAGGACACATCGGTACTGTATGTATAGTAAACTAACACAACAGTAGGTAGGTATTGCTATACTACCTTAGTACTAGGGTATCATAGTTAGGTAGAAACTACTTCATAGATGACTTATCAGAATCAGGTGCGTACCAAAAATATGCCTCATAACATCACTTCTACTTAGTCATTTATAAACTCCTAGTACACGAGATTCGCTAAGAAGAAAGTTTTTTTTCTTTTGCTCATAAAGTATCATTATTTGGTCCTTATATCCGCAGTTTACTTTTACTTACTGAACCCAAATATCTATCGGCGATCTATCAGATAATATGTTTGTTTGTTTGTTTAGTGATTTGATAACGAATGTATGTCATTATTATCACTGCGTGCCCTAAATACTCAACTGGCTATGAATGAGTACGTACTTAGTTGTAGTAAGGTTTTTCAAATCGTTGATATAGCAAATACTTCATATGAGTTCGTGTTTATTATAAATAAAGATGGCTGGCAGATAGATATTATTTATGAAGTAGAAATAATTTTATTAAATCCTAAAAGTTTTAAAATAGATTCAAATATAATTTTGAAGCTGAATAATCCTAACACTGCTGCTTAGTTACTGAAAAAGATCCAAAAGTCAGTCATGCTGATAGTTCTAACAAAGTGATAATTGTATCACTTACAGACCAAGATCGCTTGCAGCAAAATTGTATTGATCCTTTTATTATGAAATACCAAAAATAGTGACTTTTGATTTGTTAAAGTTACCTAAATATAGACAAAACCACAGTAGGTACAACTCTTATTCCAAAAAAAATGTATCAAGAAATACCAAATAAAAAAATAAACAAGAACACTGAAACTTTCAATACGTTAACCTTAAAGAGAAAAAAAGAAAAGAGAACTTCAAAGAGAAAGAAATTAAAGTTTGGATCAAATTACCTAATGAAAATGATCTAATCATGTTACATTTTTGACCACCTGTCCCTAATTTCCTCAAACCTGCCGGAATTCGGCATTAATTTGTTTCCCAAACTTGGTCCGAATTGAAAAGACTATTGTTCTCAGCATATTCAAAAAATAACAACGTCTTAAACGTGTACCTCCCATTTCGCGGTTCCGCAGCGAAAAACATGTGACTTAGGGGAACGTGGTCCTGCCACCCAAAGCAAGCCACGTGACTTCAAATGTGCAAAAAACGTGGTTCAGGGGGAAATAAATACTTTTGAGAGTTTCACAAAAGGAAACCCACCAAAAAGTTTGGAAGCAAAAAACTAAAATTTCGAAACATTTGTTACCCTTGCTGAATTTGTTTTGTAAGACTTGATTATTTGAGAAATTATTTACGTATTTTCGATAATTTATTATTTTCAGTTGACTGTTTTTTTAACTAAGGTTTTCTCGTGGCTTCCTGAAAAGGTTTCAATTCCAATCAATCTTTATTTCTTTAATTGAATCTTAAGATTCTCAATCATTTCGTACAGTTCATTTTCGAATCGATTCAATCGCTTTAAGCGATTTACTCAATGAGATAGATCCTTTGGGTAAGGTAGCCGTAAGCCGACTAATATCCTACGATTTGCTGAAAAAGCCAAAAATTTTACATCTGGAGGACTGTTACGTAATGGTTTTTCATTTCAGAATAACAATAGCACCTGGAGTAACAAAGAACTCTGATCACGTGACGAACACCGCAGCCAAATCTTGAGTGAAATCGTGTGACTTGGAACAGGTGGGTGGGTGGTCCTTTTGACATTTTGAGGGTTTGGTTAAAATTCTAACGGCTGGTGGGTTGTGAAAAGAAGAGAGATGTAAAAATAGCGAAAATGGGTCGTGAGTTGACAGTTTTGAACAAAAATTCTGGGCTTGTTTGTCGCTAAGGTAACTTTTAGAAGAAATTATCGATAATACTGAACTTAATCTAGGTATGACTATACAGTTTTTAATATAAGTACTATTGTAGATGTTCTTCGTAATTCGTAACGTTAAGTAATAAGGAAAATTGCGCTCCCAGTGATATTTGAAATTTCCTCATCACTGAAAAAGGCACCGCTGAGACCACGTGAATTGTTTCCAACTTTTCTGTGTAAGGTTTTTCTTACCTAACATTTGAGTACTCGGATCATAAGTATTTGGTTATGTTTTTCGGGAAACTTCGACCGATTTCCGCTTATGTACATAATTAAACGTAACATTTTAATAGCAAATCTATTTGGTCGTTTACTTGTCTTATTTACTGGAGTTGAGAAGTGCATGATAAACAAATGTATTAATGAAAACATAAGTTTACTTCTATATATTTAATTGTAGAGAGGGTAGATGCCTTAGTAAAGTACCCGTAGGTTTGAATTATACCCCATCAAATTTTTGCCAAAAAATTTATACATTTTAGTAAATATTGAATCTTATTTCTATTTTTATAATTTTTTTGATTGAATCTGAATTTTGAACATTTGAAATTGCGAAACAGGGTCATAGAAGTTACTTTGAAATAAATAAAAATAATAACGAAAATATGAACATATATGAAAAAATATGGCGAACTATGACAAGAGACATCAAACCTATATTATAAATGTTGATTACAGTGCCATAGGCGGGTACTGGGAAGTGACCAGTTGATAGGCTATCGCATTCAATCTCGTGACCTATTTTAGTATATTAAGTGGCCTTGAAAGGGCTCGGAGTCAATTGCTTTAGCACCACGGTCTACGAACTCTCTTTGAGAATAAAATAAGGGTATGTGTGTGGGTAGCAAATACTTGGTAGGAACTCTGTCTGTATTTCACGGTGTTAACAGCCATAGGATAGCTTTATATTATAGCTTTATAGCTTGATATACTCCTAGAAATTACTAAAAGTCAGACTCCCGGCCTGAGGAATTCCACATTGAAAAACTTAAAACACTTTTCCTATCCTGAAAATCGGGTCCGGTACTTTTTGCTCGGCAGTTGTGCTTGCTATTTATTGTCCCACTGCTGGGCAAAGGCATCATTCTCATATCATACATGATTAACTAAGAACTATTTATTCTGTAAGTATAGGAGGACAGGTACCAGGGTTTCAGCAAAGTATAGAAGGTTACATTATAAGATTTGATGTAGGTCACATTAAAATTATAATGATGTTTTAACAATTTTAATTATGATAATGATATTTAATAGGCCGCGAAATTAGCGTGTGACAGAATTATTTTATAGTATATATAATTATATACTAATATAATCGTTCTTCCTGTTCGTTATCAACTGTTCATTCAAGCGACGAATGTATATAATTAGTTGTGAATCATCTTGTTTTAGTATTGTTTTAATTTTGAGTCAATTATTTTACTTCAATAGGCTTTCCCATATCATCTTTCACGTATATGCTACTGAATGTTTGTAACTAGTTTATAACATGTATTAATACATAGGAAACTTTATATCTTGGTGCACGAAATAGTTTTTTTATTATGCGGCAGAAACCGCGGGAAAGACTAACACATTTCCCGACCCTAGAATCGAACTCGAGATATTTTTATTATGTTAACGACCACTACACTAAGGAGGCAGTCATATATTGAAAAAAGGATACGATTTTATGATACCACAACAATTATCTCGGTTAAAATTAATGATATTATCATTAAGGTTCAACAGTCATCAAATTATTCATTCAAGTACTTAGCAATCGTATGTTATTTTGCATAGCGAGTGGTAAAGGAACTTACTTACTCCATCTTATGTTCTCCTAGTACTATAGAGAGAATCACTTCCAAGCTTTCATTCATCTTCTATCCTAGTATCCATCAGTTAAGTGATCCTGATCATCTTCCTCAAAATACTTCCTTCAGCCCACACTAGGTTTCTACCTACCCCGTAAATTAAAGGCGTATAGAAACATAATCGTGTATGCCGGCGTCACAGATTTCCCCGGACATTGCCGAAAACTTTCCAACATGGCGGCCGCTCCTGCGCCCGAGTAACGAGTCATGCAATATCTGAACCACGATTTTTTAAACATAATATTTTTTTTGTTATTTTTTTTCTATACTTTTAGTATTTCTGTAAAGTAAGACATAATTAGAGTACGCAGATTTACTGTAAAATAGTTAATTAAGAATTAATTATTTGGTTCCTATAAGTTGATTGTAACTTATACACTGAATTTCCGAACAAACAGACAATGTAAAGACAGTGAATTTGACACTATTCTTGTTAAATGTCAAAGTAAATTTAATTCGAGAATAAGATATTACTCAGTTCTCGTAAGTCGTAGGCGATTGGTCGTAAACCAATGGCTTGTCATTACCTTATACATGGGATAACCTAACCTAACCTTTAGAAATGGTTGACGAATATAAGCGAAACTTGACATTTCAACAGTTTATGTTAGAAAATACTTATAAACAAAAAAAATGGTTTGTATATATTTTTTTACGAAAGAAAAATATACAATAATAATAGTAAAACAATCAAAACAAATAAAGGCAACATTCTCTTGCATGACATAAGTCGTTCGTCGATCGTTTGACACACATACTGTTGGGTTGCGCAAAGCGGCGCGCGCGCCGGTTGGCACCGGCCCTCTGTTCTGCTTAGCGCATTTTGTAAGTTGGAAACGGATGTCTGGTGGATTCTAGAATCTAAATTAGCTATAAAAATAATAAATTGTCAGCCTATAGTAATGTAAAATAAAAATATTCAGCGAGTTTGACTGGTAACTTTAACTCAATTTTCCGTGGGAATTAATTAAGGCAGGAAGTAAAAAATATTGTCATAATCTGTTTACGACAGAAGATTATCGCCACAAAGATTATCAAACTAAATAAATTAACGGAAGAAAAAAAAACAAAAACATTCACACGAATCGCACAAAAAATACTTGAAACATCATTATTTCATACAGCATAACATCGTCCAAAAACACAAAAGGCATATTAACGAAAAAAAGTGAAAGTGAACCAACCTCACGCACACACGCACAAAATCACGCCCACATCAACACGTATACACAAAAGTCGTGTTAATCTCTAAGTTGATTCATCGAAGTGTAGGCAGACTATTTATTATGTCCACAAAGATTATATGTAAATGCGTACATTTGAATTTGTATAGCTAATGAACGTAAGATTATGTGAGAAAATCAATTACAGAATTAATGTAATCTATAAAAATCTTTTTACTATTTTTCGGATACTATTGTTTTTAACGACAAGTGAACGACAAGTGTAAATAGTAAAAAAGTTCTTTTGTGTTTTTTTTAAACATACGACATGATGACAAAACTATGAATTTTTAAAATAGTATTTCGAATTCGTTCGTTTCTAAAACTAAAACGAATGAAAGGAAAGCGAAACCTCTAATAAATAGTCTCGAAAGTAGAACCCATTACAATGCGCCCACGCGCCTACTTTTTGTAATTTCGTTCATTGACATTTTGGCAATCGTCGGTTAGATTACACGGTGTTTTTGAGCTTTGCTGACCTACCGCAACAATTTTGTTATTAATCTCGTCAAGCACTATTTATATATAACCTTTAGTTTAATTATGAGACTCTTGCTTTGAACTAAGAATTGTTGGCGTGTAACCTAAGGATTTATTTTCGTTTTGATTTTTCATGGATACGTTAAAAACAGACTAATTTAATTAATAACTAACTTCCATCTTTCTAACACGTTTTAGAGAAAGTGAAAACAAAGCAGGCAAAAAATCAATGCGGAAGGTCACTTTTGTCTAAAGTACTAGGAATACATAGGCCAAAATGAGTTAGAAGAAAGTATCTTTAGAAACCGATCAGGTATTATTGAACAACATAACATGAACTGCTTTGTTCATGAACTATTTCACCGCAAAAAAGGGTCCAGTTAGTAGTTTTTAGAATTTACTATTTCTGCTAATAAACAACTTTTGAACTTAACAATCATTTTATTGACCGTTCAAAGATCAAAGGCCGTGCAGAGAAGGCTTCGTAGGAAATCAAGTCGTGTACTAGGAGCGCAAAACTCCAACAGAGTTTCGCTGACATCGAATGGAAACCGGTTTGCCAAAAATTTCACAGTGTGTGTTTCAAGTTGAAGCAATGCAGGTAATTAGCGTCCACACCAGTTTTTGCTACTAGTGTTTAGTTTCTAAATTTCAAATACATTAAAATCCTCGCAAACTATTGTTCCATAAGCGTGCAAACATAAAATAGTTAAAATCAACAAGTCAAACCGACGGAAGCCATTAAGTAGGGCACGAGAGGCGAAAATTTCAACTTTGACAGCCGAAAAAGTGACTTAATTTGTCGACGATAAGGTACAGTTTCCTGCGGCGATGACGCATCGGTGAAAACGAAAGTCGCCGTCAGACAACGTTTTGCACAAACGAATTTGAATACTAAATATTTCGATCCGGCACTAAAGAGTTATGCTCCTTTTCCAAGAGGCCTGCTGACTATTTTTCACGCTACTGCTTGCTCACAAGAAAACATATCCTGAAAGATATGATAACCTAGTTTGGTCCTTGCAGACGAGCTTCCTACTTCGAAAAGGACTTTTAGGGACAACGAAGAAATGGTAACGAAAGGCTTATTTTAGCATATACTATTATAACGTAAAAAACCTCTATGTAAGTACCTCTTTTAACACATGCTAAAATACGTGACAAGTACATTTTTACTTTTTCAAAAATAAAATTAGTCCTTTGAATCTTAGGTAAAGTGAAGTGACTACTATCGGACCAATCAAGTGTTATTCGTTAGACCAAGTAGGAATTGGGTTTTAGATCAGTCAAACTAAGTGAAACTAAACCACAACAAAGTCAAAAAGAGATGGTGAGAACAATAACGATACAAATGTATTTTGTAACCTAGATAGTTTCTTAGCAACAGAATTTATTACCGACGACGCTCTGTCAAAGAGACACATTGCATTGTTCATTTCTTTTATCAAAAACGATCTTTTTACTCACTTATTTCAATACACATTTGTACCATAGCCATTCCTACTTATAATTTAAATAATTAATACCGCTAACTAATACAGCCTTTCCTTTAGAGTCGGATTTTCTCCATAGATTTATTTAGTTTTAGTTTTTTTTTACTTGGCTGGAGGCCTTAATTTAATTAATTAAATTAGGACCTCGCCACATTGTCCGGTTAAGCAGGTCGAATGCTGTTAGAAGCACCCTGCAAGAGGTTGTGTAGAAAAAAAAAAGTTTTTTTTATCACTTTGAGTTTCTTCGACAAAGAAACACTTAAGTACCAACCAATGACCATCAGTAAAATAAAGGTAATTGCAATCTAAAATTAGATCTTAATTAGCCTTATTCACACAAAACACATAATCGGCACACGTTTGACGTCATTGATGTAACAAGTCGGTCAATATTAGAAAAATGTAAATGTAAATTAAGCATAGGTATCAAGTACAAAAATCGTGTCAACTAAACATTTTGATAAATAGTGAATTTTAAAACTTAACTTTTCCATAATATTAAAATAAATGTGGTTTTATCTGACTGTAGTTTTCCACGTTATCATAATTATAAATGTTAAAAGTGTAGATGTATTTTAAATTAATGTTAATTCACATTTGAGACAAGCTACCGTGCAACGGTCTAAAACTCTTAATAAACGGGGTCGCAAAATTGTTTGGACTTGAAATAGGTCCCTAGGGATATCTACAGACCTGTGGTTATTTTGAGAGAACTGTTTTTCATTCTGTAAATAGATTGATTACTTTTTAAATTGAAATTGATTTCTACTATTGAGAACATTAATTGGTGCGTCAACTAACAACTATTTGGAATAAAAATCCAGAAAAAAAAACAAAGTTTATAAATCTAGCTAGTATCCAATACAAAACCTATGTACCAGGACTATATAGGTAGCAAGGAAATGGAATTAGAATTAGAATTGGCTAAAACCGGACTATTTAAAATCTGTATAAATTACAATGTTAATCTAAAAGGCAAAGGTCTTTGTGGCAGTGGTAATGATAAATTAATTAATGACATCGGCGTGACGTTTTTTAGAAAATGTCGTAGCGGGACTTAGGTTTTAGGATTTCCCCAAAATTATAATTCGGAAAAATGTGCTAAATAAATTCCTTATGACATTTCCAGATACCCAGATTTTAAGCGTGTCACAAATTGCAATTCCTCGCTTAAGTTGAATGTTTTAATTTTACAAACAATGTTCAAATTCGGTCAGTATTTGAGCAAATAGCTATTTTAATTTTTCATTATCATTTAGCAAACTAATGTAACTTTCCTTCGCTTTTAAATAGCACTTATCTTAAAGCAATCATTCGGCCATTGCCATTTAAGCAAAGATAATCTTTTTTGCAAATATTCACGTTATCATTTTATGTAATACCGCAAAACTTATCTATGTAGGGTTAAGGCCATTTTTGAAGGAAGTGCGATTATTTTTGTATCAGTACAAGCGATTACGAATACTACGTACCTACGTCATTTTATTATGTTTTGTGTACGGTCGTTGCCAAATGATATGATTTTATTTAAGCGATTGTAAGTACAAGTAGGTACGTGAAATAATGTTGCTCTCTTAACTTTGTAAAAAATATTTATATTTGCAGGCCGCATTCCTTATAACCGATGTGGAAATACTTTTCCGAGTATCTTACCAAGCGAACAGAAATCCAAAAGGGTACCACGTGTCTTTCAAAGTTGAATTCCTGGTTATTTGTAGTGTTTATTATGGGCTGTATACACGTATCACGTTGATAATAATCTAATGGACGTATATCGTAACCAAATCACATACACTAACATATGGTCGCTTCGAAAGTGACAGTAACTTCATTTGGTTCGCAAAACGCGTACTAGACTCACGATTCAAGTTAATATTCAACCTTAATCCATGATAATAAGAACCAAAATAAATAATTAAAAGGACGCGTGATTTTCATCACATCGTAAACTTGAAGAAATAAACTGACGAAGTGGGTCGCGCGGTCCTTTCACAAAATATTTGTGGTCCTTTTCTCCCGGTAAAGAGTTAGATAAAGATGCAATTTTATTTTTCTTTACTTTCTTTCCATATTTTACAATCTGTTAAATATAAATAATATTCCCTAAATCCTTCAGCAACGTTTATTGACAAAGATCTATATTTCAGATTTCAGTACCAAGTCTCCATGAATCGGATCTGGCAGCACCAAAGTAAACTGGCTACCGTTCGGAAACATACCAAGCTGTCATAAATTCAACAGAGATTTAAATCCAGTACGGTACTGCAAAAGCCAGAGATCGTAATTTGTACTAAAGTTCAAAGACGTCTTCTAAGAACTGATGCGACCCTAGTATCACATCATACGAATATTATGCAAGTGAAAAGTTGATCTGCATGTAAATAAATACGAGACTAACTGACTTCTCTGAGAGCAAAATACCTACATAACTTTCAGGATGATTCAGATTAAACGTGAGCTTATTATTGAAAATCACGTGCACCCTAGAGCAACAATTGTAAACGAACTATAATAAATTGAGTTTTGAAAAAACATTATGGTTCAGAAACACGTGAGCAGAAAATCTTAGTAATACGAGTTTACTCTTACTTAATCATAACATCCTGACTCGAAGGACCTATTTTTATGATTTTTAAAGACGTATTTTTGGACGAACGAAATGTGTGCTTATTTTTGAATAGCTGAAATCAAAATCATAAATCGCTTCTTTCTTCATTTGACATACTTTTACGAGTAATCAATCAATCGATTTCAAACTACGAGAGACCCATGTCGGAACATCGTTTATAGATAGAAGCCACCGCTAGTTATCGGTCAACTGTAGAAAAAAAGTTAACCGAGAGATGATTAGTAATTATCACTTATGGCTTACACCATATTGAAAAATATTGCGACATACTGTTGCAGAGAGTAACCATGAGTTATTTTCACGTAAATTAACCAAAAGAATATCAAAGGACCTATGGATTTCCTAATGAAATATTAGAACCTAATACACCTGAATCGTTCTTATTTTTATAATTTAAAATAAACAAAAAAATGCCCTAAAAACGTACCCATGGCATTAAAAAGTTATTTAAATAGGTAAAAAATACTTAATGCAAATTAAATTGACTCATAAAGTTACTTTGAAAGCTCATATTGACATGTTTTAATTAAGGAACTAATTAAATCAGTTAATGATGTAATTTCTAATGCCATTGAATAATTTAGTAAAGTTACGTTTTCAAATAAATGAAGTTTATAGTTGAGGAAAAAAATTGTAGTATAAAATAGAATGCCAAAGTCGATAATAGGAAATGAAACCAGAAAATACCTCATACAGTGCATGACCAATAATAAAAGAATTAAACATAAAAACTACTAAACGCAGCATGCATTTCCAGTCTCTTACGCGGTGATGCCCCAAATTCAATCGCTTTACAATCAAAGAAACACTCAAACTAACTGAACGACAAGTCAGAGCTACTACAAGAAACAAATTGCGTAACGTTCTCATAAAATACAAAAAACCTTTTCTTTACACCATGTGATTTACGACTTTCCATGCTCGCACGAAAATAATCACACACAGAATTTCTGTATCGCACACAACACAAGCACGAATGCAGTTGGACGCACACACGTGTGTCAATACTCACCTATAATGGTCAAAGTGAATGATCCGGCGCCTGTGGCGCTCCCAGCTGCAGCATGGACCGGCACAGCTCGGTGATCTCCGGGTGGTTCAGGTTGATCAGATGCACGTACATCTGTTTGTGTAAGCTCAGTTCCCCTGACACCGCCTCCAGCCTCTTTAGTAACACCTCTTTCTCCCTGAGGAGCGTCTTCACCTTCTCCTCCACTTCCCGGGAGCGCACTTTTGCTTTCTCGCGAGACTTCCTCACTGCTATATTGTTTCGCTCGCGTCGCCTTCTGTATTCATCTGTACCTTTGTCTAGCACTTTTCCAGAAGAGCGTCTCACTGGAGCCGGCTTGTGTTTTAGTAGCGGAGGGAGGAGAGGTGCTCCTAGAGGAGGTAGCGGCGTGAATCCTCCTCCGTACGGTCCACTAACACCGACAGTTGGCTGAGGATTATATTGGCCTGTGTATTGCGCACATGTCACCGATCTTCGATAGTCGTGAGGCTCGGGCGGCTCCTCCTTGATGGGAGGTGCCTGCTCGTGCCCCTGGTTTGTCTGGACGGGAGCGTAAGACGCGCCCGAGTGTACTGGCTGAGGCATGTACGCCAGCGTCGTCCGATTGTACCTCGGTTGAGGAGATTTGCCACCAGGAAGTATTTCCTGGAATAAGGCCATACTCTCCTCACTTCGGAACTGGTCCTCAATGAGGTGTTGCAAATCCAAACTAATTTCCTGTCCATTTAGCTCGTCTAGGTCCGGTGGCGGGAAGGTTTGTCGTTTATCCTCTACTGTCTTCTTGAGGTCTGGCTGAGGAGGAGGCGGTGGCGCTGCGGCCGCGTCGTACATCTGCGGGGATTCCATACCGCCGCCCGGGCCGATCACGGGCCCAGCGGCGCCGGTAGCCCGTGGCTCCACTTCAAAGCACTGAGAAGCCGTCACTAAAGCACATGCACCGTCAGTTAAATCCTTTGCGTGTTGCGTTCGCGGTGATCACGTGTCGGTGCGGAGCGGAGGTGGCGCGCGTGCGGGCGCGTCGGCGGTCGGGCGCTAACTGCGGCGCCGCGCCGCCCGCGCAATGCACGCAAGGTTGGCCGGAAGGAAGCGCTGAAGTTGCCGCTGAAAGTTCGCGAGTAAAAGTTTGCGCGCCCGCCTGCTGTTTACCCTATTGATTTTTGTGCGCTAATATTTTATTTTTAGGATTTTTTTATCTAGTGACGTAGGTTTATTAGATGATTATTTACAAAATTTATGAAGGCAGTTTAATTTTAAAACTATTTAAATTTTGAAAATATATTTTTTAAGTCCTAAAAAATAAAAATATCCTACATTCAAACGAGTGCTCGTGCTCTTCAATATTTCAACTAAGTTATCCTAATCGTTTAAGTGATTAACCGAGACTCATTCATTAGTTAAGACGATTGCACTTATTAGATATCCGTTAAGTAATTGTATAATTATCGTTATACCTTTATCGTAAATAGGTAGATAGCTAAATGAGTAAAATTAGAAAGTAATTATTTTATTATTCGTGTTAAAAACTTTTTTAAATATTTATAATAAAAAGTTTACACATTAAAAAAAACTATTTATTCTAAAGTTAGTGAAACTATTCTTTGCATAGTAAAATAGAGAAATAATAACTCACGTTTTTATTTATTTGTTTAAAGATCGGTATCTTTTATTTTGAGTTATTATTTCTATAGTAAACTTATCAGTTATTGGAAAAGCCATATCGGGTTCAAAGGACCAAATTTCAATCAAAATCTTTGTTTATTTTTAAACTCTTAAAATAACTCCACAAGTTCGGAAAACTGTATTCAAAGTTATTATACTGTATTAAATAAAAGTTTTTAGTCTTTTATTTACTCAGTTCCGTAAGAATTTTTCGCGACTTTTTGGGTTTTTGTCGGACTTTCTACTTCTTTCATAGGTACCTGTGATGAGGAAAATAAGGGCTCAATTCTGTAATTTCTTTGCGAAACTTTTTGATTACAATTATTATTTTACCGGTGATATATAAACAATCATGGTGGCCTAGTGGTTAAAGCACATGCTTATTGTGTACGAGTGTGCGGGTTCGGAACCTGGCAAGTATCAATGTGACTTTTTTAATGTCATATGTAATATCTAAGTATATCTTAGACATCACTGACGGTGAACGAAAGCATCGTGAGGAAACCTGGACTTGAAAATCGCGGTAATCAATGCTAATGACTTCTCTTAATGAGAAGAGGCCTGTGCCCAGCAGTGGGACAATATGTAGGCTGATGATGTCATGTATAGATGTCTGATTTTTTTAAACCCCAGTGGTTAAACTGTCTATTTCAACGCTACCATTTTTGGGTCGCGTGTTCGGTTCTAACACTGAATTTCTATTTAATAACAAATATTATAAATGAGATGGGGAGTTTATTGTTTCGTTTTTTAAGCTTTCACAGCAAAATGGGTGACAGTTGAAAATGGGTGAAAGTTTGTTACAGAGGCAATTATTGGGACCCTGGAGACGGTAAAAGGCTTTATAATAGACATTATCTTTTGTCAACATTTACAGCCGGTTGTATCAAAAAAATATGCGGTTACTTATACGTGAAACGGAAGAACTGTCATTCTAGATCTGTCAAAGTGGAGGATAAAATTGAATAATTTTGCTATTATTTAATGTTTTTTGACTAAATATTTGTGATTATGTATACGTTTACTTAACTGTTAACCTCTCTATTGATATCGTAAAAAATATTAAAAGTATGTTAATAATTGGGATCATGTTTTGTGATATTCGTAAAAGTATAAAGTATAGGTATAAATGATAAAAAAAATTTGTGCAAACGGTTGTTACTGTGTCTGGGATAAAACCTAAGATTTACGTGTACTGTGTTATGAAGATCAAAATAAAACTATCATAGGAACGACCCAACCCATCCCAATCGTGGGCCATCATCGCTAAACAATCGATTGACCACGTTCCAGCGATTGTCACATCTCGATGATTTTAATCGGTTGCGTAGATACAGTTTGATATCGCCGTTCGTGCCGATAGCTGCATCGTGGTGGTTGGAATCGTAATCACGTGTCCAAAGTCACATGTGAAACGATTTCGAGAATGATGATGATTGTCAAGCGGTATTTCGAAATTCCCGAGAAAAAAAAACTATAGGTACTTATCTACAGTACGCGGACCTTAGGAACGAAGTTTTTCTCTTGATTAGGTGTGAAATTTAGTATAAATATCCACTGTAAAAGCAAATTAATCAATAAAAAATGGTTTGTTGAAAAAAAACTTTTTTTTCACGTCATAACACTACAACAGCAGCCCAAAACGCTCACCCTGTTTACTAGCTTATGAAAAAGTAATTATGAACAAACTTCCCATTAACTATCGTCCGCGTGTGTGTGTGTTTGTGTTACAAACAAAAAATATTGAAATAGTAGCCTACTAACAATTCAATTCTATACATTTTTTTAGGTTATTTTATAGAGCTGACATTCTGAATTTAAAAGGATTGTACATCTAACAAATTAATGGGGCTGTTTAATATGATTTATTTTTATTCGTAAAAAAACAGACTAAATAGTTTTACTTTAATAAATTACCAAGATATCGAATTTCAAAATGGCCGCCATGAAATGAAAAAAAAAATACAAACGTTTTCAAAAAGTACCAACTATATTGTACGATGGTACGAAACTTGCACTTGACCAGTTTTTAAAGTAGGTACATAATTCTTATGTTTTTAATGTTATTACTGACGTCCACACGTGCTGACCCACTACAATTGCTGATACCCGTGTATATTTACCGAAACGATGGCGGTGCTAAATTCGATATTTGTATGCGAAAATTTAGCTTAGTAATTAATTTTAGTCATTACTCTCACATTACAAATTTACGACTTTGTTTTATTTATTATCTAAGGGTAATATTTAGAACGGGCCTTATATGATGTGTTATCCATTTTTGTTGGATCGGAAATCATCAAATGACTCCTCCCGTCGTGGTTGGGAAACAGTGTCAGACTCTTACCGTCTTAGGGCCAAGTTCGACAGATGGTTTCATAATCGGCCCGTTAAACTAAAACTTTTTTAACCAGGAAGCTGGAATTTTTGTATTACCCACTTCTTTTTTAACCCTGGTTTGGTAATCGACCGTTTCAGGAATAAAAATCTCAAATGATATTACCCATCGAAAGTTGGAAGATTGACTTCATGGCAAACAGCTGTTTTAAGTTAATCCGACCGTTATCTTGTCGGTGAACTTGGGCCTTACTTATAAAAAACCTGTAATCTGAAGTTTAACCATTTCTCACCTAATCCTTTCTTAACGCCGTAATCCAGGATTTTAATCCTGGATTACTACGGTATTGGTTTACTACGAAGTTCTAGTAGTCTTCAGTAGAAGTTAAGAGTTCGGATTAACACTAAGTAGAATTTATGAGTGAGATTTTTGCTGACCCGTTGCTAAACAGCAGATTAAAAATTAATCGAACTTTATAAGTAAGACGGTTACTGACTAAAACCTATCCATGTTTCTTCCTCAGCCCTTTCTATTCCGGGGGCGCGGTAACTCTTTCGAAGGTAGGCCATGGCCCTGTGGGGAGGGCCCCGTCATCTGATGTGTTATCCCACCAATATAATAAACGCGACAATTTGTGAAGGTGTATGTATGTATGTTTGTTTGTTTATCTTTCACGCAAAAAACTACTGAATAGATTTGGATGAAATATGGTACACGCATAGTTTATTACCGGGATTAACACATAGGATACTCGATATAGATTTATCCGGGTGCGCGGAGTAATTTTCTCAGGATACGGGTGAAACCGCGGGAAAAGCTAGTTTACTATATATATATATATATATATAATAGTTTTGTGGCTATATCTCGTATTATTATAGCCTATACCAACTAGCTAGGGCACTTAAATAAAATACTTACTGTAAGTGGTCTGCGAACTGAAAAAGTTTAAGAATAAGGCTTCTTACGCGCGCTGCGTATAAAAATTACATTGCAAGTTTAGGATAGTTCAAAATCACATGCACAGTAATTACTTTTTACTATTCTAACACCCGTATTTAAGAACAATACTATCGTCATAAGAAGAAATGCCGAAACTATATGTTTTTTCCGTTATTTAGTTAAATCTGGAAAAGATTGTGATTCCGAATATGTATTCAACTCAAAATTGAAAAATAAATGTAGTTACGGCCTTTTTTCTTATGACTTCAGAATACTATGATAAGTAAGAGATTTACCAAGTACTAGAGATCACTGTAGGTTCGCAAAAGGAACCACTCACAGATCGTATTCGATGCTGTGCGTCCTCATTGCAATAGGTAGCTTAGAATAAGTATGAAAGAAATCCTTACTTATATAAGTGGTTTTTAGATAAATAAATATTGTTCTTGAATACTGGTGTAAGTATATATTCAGTGTCAACGCAGTGAGCGTCCCGACGCAACCGTGTCCGTAACCGTAAGTATAAGTTCTAGGTACTTGTAAATGGATAATATCCCAACACCATCATCTACCTATACTCCCCAACTTAGTTACCAGGGGAAACATTTTACCCCTTAGTAAGACTGGCTGTCAGACTTTCTAGCTTCTGACTACCCGTTACGACTGCCAAAGATTGACAAATGACTTCCGAGACTTTTTTTCAAAGCACGGAGGGATCTCGCTATGATAAGAAAATGGTCTCTCATCTACGGACCGCGCGCCAAGCGCAGCTTAACGTTGCTAATCTATCGATCCGTACGGCTGTTACTTAGCCACGAGCTCCTCCCAACACAATCGATAGGTATTTTTAAGAAAAATAGGCATATTAATATCATTAATAGCTAAGCGATCGTGCTAAACGTGATGTATAGCATCACGTGCCTTGTTATCGTTCACACAGCGCAACGCGACAGAGTAAAAACCTCACTAGGCCATTGTCTTCTAATTAACACAATCAGATTTCTTCTGGGATATAGAATGTATTGGTTGAAAAACTGCTGGCTTTGTACCCTTGGACTGGTAGCAACTGCGACTGCTGAGTTCTGCGACACTTTGAGAGTCGTTACGGGTAGAAGTCAGAAAGTTTGACAGACAGTCTTACTGGTGACTGGGTTGAAGAGGTCAGATAGACAGTCGCTCCATGTAAAGTACGGGTACTTAGATGTATCCGGTTAGACTGGAAGCCGACCTCAACTTGGTTCATTTTGCTGGGGAGTTTGTTGCGCCATTTCTTCTTCCCAGCAAAAACACATAGGAAGTGGTGAAGGGCGGGCGTTTTAGGGGCTGTCTCTTGTAAACTGACGTTCAAAAAGTGCAGATTTCCAGCCTAATTTGAATAAATGACTTTTGAATTTGAACTATGTTGAGAAAAGGCTAGACAGATGATGTTAGCTCATTTGATAGGGAGTTAAACGGCTGAGCCAATTGACAGAAAGTTTGGTTCAGATAGACGGAGACGGTTATGGGCCACTATTTACCCGTAATTCTATAAGTAGTTCTATCTGGACGCGGGTGAAACCGCGGAAAACAGCTAGCCTATTAAAAGTAAGTTTTATAATCGAATCTATACATATAAAATGCTTGACGAACAGACTGACGGATCAACGCACAGCCTAAACCACTGATCGTAGAGATTTGAAACTTGGAGGATGTGTTCTTTGTATGACGTAGGCATCCGAGAAGAAACAATTCTCCGAAATTCTACCTCTAAGGTGGTGAAAAGGGGGGGAGCAAAATTTGTATGAAACTCTGTCATTTTTAATTTGAATTCATATAGCCCACGCGAGCGAACCCGCTGGCGGAAAGCTAGTCATAAATAAAACGATTTGTAATCAATATAGGAACCCAACTAAGCGGATAACTGACTATACATCATGGCATTACACATTATTTTATAATACGCCTAGACTGTTATTTTCCTTAGTACAGCTAGTGCATACTAAAGCCCTAGTAACAGTCCCCCCTCCACTAGGGTGGGGGGTGCGGTGAGCGGCCCGACTGCTGTGACGCAACCCTGCGCCCGCGCAATGTACTGCGCTCGGAGAGAATTGGCGTCGCATCGGAAGTGGTACAGTCTTGAAGTTATCAAAAAATTTAAAGTTTGAAGTTAATTGAAGTAAAATCCTATTATCACTATGAATCCTAACTAATATTTTAAATGCGAATGTGAGTTCGTTTGTTTTTAACGATTTTGCCGTAAAACAGCTGACTCAATTTAGATGAAATTTGGTATGGACATAGTTTGAAGATTATGGAATATTTTTCCGGATACGAGTAGTTCCCTCGGGACGCGAGTGATACCGCGCCACCGCGGTAAAAACAAGTGGTTAATAATTTGTTTGGAATGATGGATCATAGCTAGGTATATGATTGGATGCGTGGATGATAGAATTCTTGACGCATCCAAGGACTGCCTGCAGCCTTTCCCAGATCATCACTCCATCTTACTGGAAAGCTTAATTCATGATGTTATGTGAATAAAGTAAATTATACTGTATAGGTAATTATTTCCACTATTAACAACAACAATTGTATTATTATTTCTGTTAGTGCAGTGCAGAATCAGCGTAAAATTTAAAATAACTTCATAAGCAGCTCAGACATTAATTATTTCAAATAAATATCACATCATAATGACAATAATGTCAGGGTAATATTCATGTTTTTCATCAATCATGTCATCATCAAGTTTAAATAGTTTAAGTACTTTTAGCCAGTTATGTTACGTATTTGATTATAAATAAATAAAAGATTGTAAATCACAGCGTGATTTTTTAAATTCATTATACAAGTCTCTTTATTAAATTCCAATCCCTAATAAAACTCCAATGTACTAGATAAAAGTAGCATTTACGCAAAATAAGGGGAGGTCAATTAATCAATATGACGATAATGCTGATAAAAATAAAAATGCATTTAATATTACTTTTCATCAGAAATCAAAGCAAGACGAAAAAAGACTTGAATAAAGAATAAATCAAACACAAAGTATATAAAATGCGAAAAAATCTCAGCTAGCAAAAATTCTTACAACGACCAAGATTGTACGTGCAAATGTCTCAGTGAATGGATAAGTAGGCGAGCGACAGCAGAAAGTGGTTGCAGTGACGCAACCGCGCCGGTAACCCAGTCACCGTGCCTTACCAGACGATGGCAGCCCACCATCACGGCGCAGGCGGGGTGGTGGTAATGCCATCCGCTGCCAATATGGCCTGATACGCAGCTAAGGTGATTTTAGGACCGGAGAATGCTAAAATGGACTTTGAGATGAGCATTAAGAGAGAGGTTTTGGTGAACCTACCCGTTTAGATTTTTGGAGTTAAAAAAGGCCTGTTCGTAACTCACTATGAATTTGAGCTTCGAATTCTAACTAAAATATCTCACTTGTAAAGACTGATGCTTTTAAACGTCTTTGTCTTGTTTTATTAGTGTTTGCATTTTTCTCAAAAATCCAGAAATAGAACATCCAACACCTTTAAAATCTATATCTTAATTAATACTACGTAGCTTTTCCTCAATGTCAAAAATCATGAACGTCGAAAACAAGTTTTAGAAAATCTTAGGTTTTTTCTGCTAACCTAAAAAAATATATTCGAATGCTTCGAATTGATTCATCATCATATACAACTTTACACTAAGGTACTTCTTTTCAAGCTATGCTTTCCTGGTCTTTGGGAATCATATTCATGAGTTACTTGCTAGCTTCTATAATCTAAACTAATTCGATGTGCAATGCATCATAAACGTACGAAAAATGTCGCACAAGACTACTGTCACGTTTTACTACGACGGAAAAATATACCATCTAGCATCCGAAAGATTATATTACTTCTGTGAAAGTGTGAGTCAAGGGCATGACTTGAATTTGAGAAGGATGACGAATGAAAATTTCTATTTTTCCTACGAGACACTCATCTGATCAAAACTGTCGTTTCGGGATTTTTTTCGCGACGGCAGCGGACGTAAATTGGAGAAGAGCTGAAGATGGAGCTGAGTGGCGTGCCATGGGAGTTGTACACCCAGGATAAGATGGAACACTTCCGTATCTCTCCCCCTTAAAAAGCTATAGGGTTACCTCTCACCTCCACATGTAATGTGTACGTGACCTTTGACATATACTCGTAGCTCTTCCAATTCATGGTTTCTTGGTTACTACTTCTAATGGTTTATATTCAAAATGTGATGCTGCTTAATGAAACAAAGAAAGTTCACGCTGAATAATTATTTGTCGTAGAAGAAAAGACAGTCAAACAATACGCTACTTACATTTAATGAAATGCATTTTGAATGAGTGAGTAGGAAACAGAAATACTACGATGTTTAATTAAAAAACCTGTCCTTGTTAGGTTGAAAGCGGATCATAACTGATTCTACGATCATTTGCTTGTCACCTAAACGGATACCATGACACGTCAGCAAGTTGTGTAATCGCCAGAAATTATAGAAAGTGGGGTTTTACCCGGATTTTTGGGATGCGACATACAAATAGTTATAGGATGGTAATTTTTTTTTTTCATGGATTTTTTAGTAATCTGTTCCAACATGCAAAAAAATAAATTAACTGATCTATACGGTAAAATAAAAGCGAATAAGGTAAACCAATTTTCGTTACTAGGAACTGCTGAACCAAAAACTAACAGAAGAAATAGCATCATACATAAGAAATGGCAAAACTTCCAATTACTTAGACTGAAAGAAAACTGAAACGGTTATTTTTAGCCCAAAACGTTAACTAACGATACAAACAAAAAATCTGAGTAAAAAATTAAGTAAGACATCGAAATAGTTTAGACAAAAAGAACTTGAATGTAGGTAACCACGTTGAGTACTAGGGCGTCATGAGTCGAACAGCGTTACGCAACCGGCCCACTCTCACTTTCGCGAGCTGAGGCCGCGCCGAGCTTTGTACCGCCTCGCCGGTCCTAATATCATCAACAACCGACCTACTGCTGTGCGCTGATTGCCTGGTATTTTACTCACCTGGCAATAATAATAAAAAAAAAGTTTATTATTGACTCATCTTACAGTTAACTAACTGTTTTGCATGAAATGGGACTCTTTTTCAAATTGGCGTTTCTGATACTCGTTATTCTGGGGTTAAGAAAAAAATAATAACGTTTGAATTAGTTTCACTAGAACGAGTGATGTTATTAACATTATAATAATTCAACATTGAATAAATGGAATCATTAATTATCCTAATAATTTTATGATTAAATAATTATTAAGAGGTTAACAAATTACCTTCATACCTATTTAAAGTATCAATTAATAACTGTCTCTATTAGCCTTTCTGTGTGCATTAGTTTATTAGTCATTTAATTTTAATACAAGCAAATTGATATATCTTTTATTAAATGTCAACTTCAAACTAACGCCAAGATATATTTAAACTTTAAAGTTTAGACCTGTAAACTATCTTATGATTGTGTACCTACCTCTTGCGAAGTATTATTTTAAAATCTCTATTAATATACTCCCGTAGCAGCATCAGCATCGGCCATTCCCACTGCTGGGCACAGGTCACTTCTCATACAGAGAAGGAATGAGCATTGATCATCACACTTGCTCAAGGCGGATTAGCGATATCAGACTTTTGTAAGCCCAAATTTCCTTTATGACATTGAAAAAGTTTTCTTTTCAGTTTTTAAGTTACGAACCTGCACATTCGTACTAAGGGTGCAGGCGCTTTAAGCTGTAGCTTTGACCACCACCATTTACATTACCATGTTTTAAAGAACTTTATCTTAAGCTTTATCTGTTACTTTTTACCTACCTAATTCAACAGTTAATATTTAAAACAATTCATCAATAATAAAATCTCAGATATTACTTTTTTAAAACTATGGACTAACAATGTCAAAATAATCATAGACTGAAAAACATCTGAAAATATTTATTTCGATTTAGTAAGAACTGCACCTATCCAACCACTTTGTAATTTATATTGGTATGCACTATCAAAAAGTATAATAATTATTTTCTTTTATGAAAACACATGAAAAAATATGGCCAAATCTAGTTTAAATTCGAATTCAATCCTAAAATTAACAAGCAAAAGTGATCGAAGCTTCCTTCTTCATTGCAATCTTAAGGCACAAAGCAATACCTGCAGACGATATAGATAGGTACATACATACATTCAAATTTTATGATAGTACACACACCAACATGATTCGTTTGAAGCGAAAGTGTGTCATATCCATACCCACGCGAAGTGGTGGGGATGTGGTATTTCCCAGTATACGAGACACAAATTAAAGGTATTAAATAATTTATTTCGTCTTGCCTTTTCTAGTTTTTAATGAGTCTGTGTTAGATTAGAAGAAAGGATTTGACTCCTTGGTCTAGTGGTCTTAGTGGACGCAACTGCTGAACGAGTTCTCGGGGTGATTCCCGGGTAGAGTCGACATTACTTTGTGAGTTTTTGAAAATTTCATAAAGCATCCCGGAGTCAGGTAGGCGGTGTTGCACCCTCCTCAAAAGCAGTCGTAGTTACAATTCCTTGTCAGAGGCCGGCAGGCGAATTTAAGAAAATTCTGGCACTAGGGCTTTTTAGGTTAGTACGCCTGCAGGACACACGTTAGGAGAAAATAAATATATTTTCTATTATAGAACTTTTGTCGAAGGTATCGACTCGCTATTATATCTCCTTAAATGTAAAGATTTTAAAACAATAGACTCAATCAAGAGTAGGTAACGTTCATAATACACATTTAAGTCTTTTTTTCATTTAAAGCTATTGTTTGTGCAAATCCCTCTCTCAGGACACCGAAGCCTCTTCAAGAATATGAAAGCCTGGTAACTTCTGTGTATGGAATATTTTGTAGGAGTACACGCCACTATTGTTAACGTTTAATATAATGTCCAACAGCGGACAAATATTAAGTAGGCTGTTGGTAATGATGATTTTTAACGTCAAAATAGTTGGAGTAACTTTGACATTTCTCAGACTTATCTATGAATTAAAGACTACTTAGCATTTTTTTGTTTGTTTGTCTGCCAACTTTGATGGATTATTTACACTGGTATAATATATCAATTGTAGTTTCTACTCGCGTAACCTCTTACTACACTTTAAGCTCTTTAACGCTAACGTTTATTAAGTATGAAACGAGTGAAATTTTGTATATTGAATATAGATTTAAAACTACTACTACACCATATTCTAAAACACACTATAAATATAAAAAATAACAAAAGGTTAAACGCCCTAATATTCCTCCACATCGCTAGATATCTGAATCACCTTTTAAGGACAGGTTGAAACGTGTTCGAATAGAAAGCGTGTCTTGCATAATATTAACAAATCCATTTCCATTGATGAACTACCATTTAAATTGGAAAGAAAAAACTTTTTACTGATATCTTGTGTTTAAAATGTCTTAATTTAATGCGTCACGTCATTGGCCCAAATAAACGTATTTTCCTTCTTTCTCTCACTCTCTGTCATCTGAACATTAAATCCTGTTTGGGTCATGAGCTTAGGGTCAGCTTTCCAGCATTTTTTCTCTACTTCGCACGATCGGCATCAAAATTAAAAACAAAAAAAAACATTTATTCTAGTTAGTCTGTAAATTAATTAGTGTTTTTCTGCAATTCAGCACTTTTTGAACGTCAAAACGTTAAAATTGCAAAAGAGACAGTATTATTCCTGTTTGATTTTTTTTTACTTTAAAGCCCAGGTTTTCTCACGGTTTTTTCTGTCACCGTTAGCCAGAATAGCCAGTGTTGTCTTAGAAACACTTAGAAAGTACAAATTAATGACTTTAGAAAAGTCACATTGGTACTTGCTATTTTACGAAACCCGCTCTCATGTACACGAGTTACAGGTGCCTTATTTACTAGGGCATCACGACTTTTCAGCCGTTCTGCCGTAATATATCAATCATATATCAATTGTCAACAGCAAAAAATATCAAGTGACATCGTTTTATGCCCCTGTCAAGCTATTTTGTCAGCCTATCCAATTAAGTTGGAACACCTACATGGTCTGCCTACACGCTTGACGAGTTTCATTCATAACTAATGACTGGTCCATTCAAATTCACTTCATTGTCACGGTGAAGCATCTCTCATTTCGTCGAAAAAGAATGAGAATTAATGCTGATTCTAGAATCTTGACATACTGATCGACAGTAAACTTTACAAACAAATAAATAATCATCAAAATCGGACTATTCTGAATATACGCGTCAACTTGTAAAAATCCTCCGTTTTTTTCGTCGGTTAAAAATGAAATAAATCGATGTCATTAGACTCTAAACACGCAGACAGTAACATTAGCATACAATATATATATGTGACATATAATTAGTTGGTCAACATCGAACACACTGACCCGCCGCCTCCATTGTCAACGACCTTGGTACTATTCACATGGACTATATGTGCTAAGACGTAGTACGAGAGGTCTGGAGTGTCACATCGCTGTTGACTTCTGCTTGCCTGGTACTTGAAAGAAAATTGTTTTCTTCGTCGGGCTACATCATCCCGCGAAGAAAAGATTATGATGAATATATATACTAGCTGTTTTCCAGGTTTACCCGCGTCCGGAGGGAGTTACTTAACGCACCTGGATAAAAAGTAGTCTATACCGTCTTCTAGGTCCCACCTATTTTTTTACCAAATTTCATACAAGTCGTTTTTACCGTAAAAGCGTAGGTAACAATCTCTCCAGACCGATTTCGTTCATGGCGGCCAATCCCAATGAAGACTAGTAGCCAGGTACGCAGGGGATTATTATAGTACACAAGTGCTTGCGCAGACACAGGTGCACTCTCTATTCCCTCACTCTCATAGTCCGATGGGTTGGCAATCTGACACGACGGCGCAGGACCGACAGCGTGGCTACGTGCTCTCCGAGGCACGGAGGGCGGTCGCCTATCCATGGACTGATCGCGGCTAACGCAGCTTATAGCCTTCCTAATCTAACGATCCGCATGGCTGTTACTTAGCTACGAGTGTAAGAAACGAACAAACTCACTTTAGATGTGACGGAAAATGCATTAAAAAAATTAATTTTCCTAGATACCAAGTTCCCAAAAACTTCATCCTTATTTGCTTCAAATTCTCAGTTCAAATGAAACGCAACTACCGCTCCTCACTTATGCGTTCCTGGTATCTGCCGGGCCATATTCATATTTCACGCTTCCGAAAAAATCATAACAACAACAAAAAACATATTTCTTGATACAAATAAACACGGACAGCTTCGTATATAAGAAAATTCGCTGCGTCCGTGTGTTATCAAACTCACACATGAACACCAAAGGGTATGTGACCTAAAAAATGTAACGAAAAGATGCAAACAATCTTTTTAAGTTTTTATAACAGAGTCGGATTAGGAAGGTGGCAGGTGCATCAGATTAGATTTGAGCTTTCTTTACGAGATATAATAATATGTGAAATATGTCTATTTCAAAGAGCTCGTAGCTAAGTAACAGCCGCGCGGATCGATAGATTACCAAAGTTAAGCTGCGCTAGCCGAGGTCAGTCCAGTAGTAGGCAACCGTTTTCTGAACATAGTGAGACTCCTCCATGCCTCAGAGGCAGGTAAACCTCTCAGTCCTGTGCCTAATCTCACCCAGGTCATGTCGGATTGCCGACCCATCGGACTATGAGAGTGAGGGAATAGAGAGTGCACATGTGACTGCGTAAGCGCTTGTGCTCTATAATATCTTCTGTGTACCTGGCTAGTCTTCATTGAGATTGGCCGCCGTGACAGAAGTCGATCTGGAGAGATTATTATTATTTACATTTTATATTAGAGGGTGAACAAACGTTAGCCTATTAAATATACATACAAATAAATACGTGCAAAAGGTATCCCACTGTCCAATTTTCATGTTTCTTGCTTTCGTTTTTTAGCCATTGATGAATTAGTTTAAAAATAGCCTTACTTGAAGTGTGTACAAACACACTTCTATGTAAATAGTGTTCTGCTTTTTTTATTTTTTCACAACACCACACCTATTTTTAGAAGTTGGGAGTCAAAATTGTCTTAAAATAGAAAATCTTTCGTAGCATTGAAAGGACATTCAACCAGGAAAGCAAAGTTTAAAAGAGATGTTTAAAATGCGCATAACTCAATAAATATCGATAAAAATCTTTAAAGCCGGCCCTGCGTCTTTCTATTAGTATCTGCTCGACCTATTTAAGGGATTGCAACAGAGGGCTACGCACACAGGCGCACTCTTGTGTGTGGTCTCGTGGTTATGTCGAATTGTATCTGTGTGAGTAGATAGTGCGTAGACGCAGAAGCGAGGTGTCTTTTTTTGTTATAATTCTTAAATTATTTAATCGTTTGATAAGGTTTTTCTTATTTAATTCATATTTTTTGTCTATTTTAGTATCATTTATAAGTTGTGCTTTAAGATATTTACTCAACTCTACTCAAATAAAAAAAAGATGCACTTCACGCAGTCGGTACGTGGATGGGTGTCCATTTATATCATTTCGAGACTCCTCCGTGCCTCAACAAGCACATGCAAGTGTCCGTTAGGGGGTATTCAAAGCCAGAAAGTGACAACCAATTTTTACCATTCGGTTATCGTTTTACCAGGTAACTGGGCTGTGGACGTCAGATAGGCAGTCGCTCCATGTAAAACACTAGTACTCAGCTGCATCCGGTTAGACTGAAAGACCGACCGACCGACCCCAACGTAGTTGGGAAAAGGCTAGGCAGATAAGGCAAGTATCTAAAATAAGCAAATAAGCATAAGAAAATAATTATAGCTACCAGGCTATCATAACTGAGTGATTGTTTATATAATGTTTGTTTACATGTAATTACTCGCAACTATGTGAACTATGATTCAGCACTAAGGCTTTGTTATACTGCGAGCTATTTTTAACGCCGATGTCTATATCTGATTGAAGACCACGTGGTTTTTTTATTAGGTAAACTAAAGACCCGGCGAAAAAGTCTTGCGAATGTCAAAAATTACACATTTTGCTTATATTTTATTGTTTGTTATAACAGACTTTGGCGTCACATCAAGCGCGCTAATTATGTCGTCCATTTAAAATGCCTGAATCGGTCTGCTATTTTCAATATTTTTATTTTTTATAGTTATACCTCTATCATCTACCTAGCCTTTTCCCAAGTATGTTGGGGTCGGCTTCCAGTCTAAACCGGATGCAGCTGAGTACCAGTGTTTTACATGGAGCGACTGCCTATCTGACCTCCACAACCCAGTTATCGGGTAACACGGTACCCCTTGGTAAGACTGGTTGTCAGACTTTCTGGCTTCTGACTAGCCGTAACGACTGTCAAAGATCTACAAATGACAACCGGGACCAACAGCTTAACGCGCTTTCCGAGGCACGGAGGAGTCTCGGTATTACAAGACGGTCACCCATCCACGGACCGGCCGCGCTAAGCGCAGCTTAACCTTTGATCGGTCAAACCGTGCGGCTGTTACTTAGCCACAAGCTCCTCAGGTAGTTAGTAGTTATACCTCTATAAAGATTAGCTATTCTATAAAAACAAAAAAAAATACGCATATTGCCTATTTTATAGCATTAACTACAACCACAACCTAATTAACAGGCTATGAGAAAATTATTTTTTCCTTCCATAAAAGGTCGCGCAGTAATTACGTCATTATAAATACTTTAATTAATAGTGATCACACTCAGTCAATTAGCTACACTTGTAAATGTCGAGTTCACTCAAAAGAATAAAAAATAGTCTTTGAAAATCAGCCTGTATGACCACTGTTGAGAACAATTTTTAATTCCCTTCCATGCATGGGACTACAGAGTCCCGAACCTTTGGGAGGCGAACGTGGGGCCAACACGCAGAAGGCCTTTGTAGAACTTTGATGAAATGTAATCGTGACACATACTTATTACTAATGATTACAAAGTATTTTTATAATATTCTAGCGTCCCTATATTCGAAATTTGACGCCAGTTTATAAATCCTTAAAAATGCATTTAAAATACGTTAGAATTAGTTAATTCTGACCAATAGGTGATTTTTTATGATTTTTTTTTCCAAAAAATATAAATCTCTCTCTCTTTAAAACGCTCTCCCGTTGCCAATTCAAGTCGCTTGGTATTCTTTGCCTTTCAAGCGTCGATATCCATCCTGTCCCTAGAGGAGTGACAGTGAGTATGTATATTATATGTAAATACTAAAGGGCGCCATTTATATATTTGCATTTTTTAACATAGTTGAGATGTTACTGTGTCAATTAGATTTAGTACGAACTTATGTTAATAAGAGAATTAGTGAATCACCTACTATTTATTTTATTGTTTAAATGGTTTTTTCCGCTGCACTGTTCACGCTTTTTCTGTTTGGGGGTAAGCTGTGCATTAAGGTAAAGGAATTTTATGTCTCTGAATTTTTTTATTATTGTTATTTTTTTTAATTTAGAAATATCAACATTTGCGAGATATCAATAAAAGTATTAAAATGTTTTCTTGAATAAACTGAATAATTTCTAACAGCTCTGTCAAAAAGTAGGTATTTTATTTTAACTGACTTCAAAAAAGGAGGTTCTGTATTCGAACCGTATGTTTGTATATCCGCGATTTTTTCAAAAACTGTAACTGTTTCGGGTTGAATGAATTTTTCATTTCAATGCCTGCTTCATTTTTATTGCTATAAAATGGCTTGATATGAAAATGATCAATAAAAAGGTAAGTCCATGTGCTATGTATATTATGTATAATGTGTAATATTTCTGCATGTGCCATTTATCTTTTGGTCCCTAAATCAAAACAGGCAATCATGTCCAAGACGTATAAACCGCAAATTCAAGAATCAGCATTGCCATCCAACGTGGCAATGCAGCCAGCCTTTTGGGCACGATTCCCGTTGACAGCGATGCGGATGAATATTTTGATGCCTAATTATATTAGTATAATTTATTATTTTTATGATGTTATTATTGAAAATAAATTCAATAATTGTATAAAAGTCACTCTTACGAAAATTAAGAATCATAATATATATACTCGTAAACAAAAAAATACTTACATAGATATTACCACATAATTTGACTTTTCCTGTAAACGTTTACTGACTAAAAAACATTAAACCGCCACAAATATTTCGCAACACAAAGTTTAGCAAATCGTTTGAAAGATGAAAAGAATCGATTACAGATTCAGACCGAGTTATGTAACAACTAATTTGGTAATAAAACTGTTATAAAGTCTTATGTAATTGAATAAAAACTAGACCACAAGCGCAGGTAGTAGCGGTTTTGAAAAACATTGTTGGAAAAAAAATCTGATAATATTTTCTTTCTATTCGCGACCGTTCGTGTGGAAAGACTTAAAATGCTAAGTAAATATTTATATTGAATTCATTATATTATACAGATAGGTAATGCCAATAGATTTTTCGAAAAATAAAAACAAAATCATAATCTATTTTGTTTTAATTTTCCCACATAGATAAATAAAAAACTTTTTACAAAAAAAATAAAACCGACTTCCAAAAAAAAACTGAAAAGTTAAAAAATAATTTTTATTTAAATGCTTTACGACCAAAACATCGCTTTCGAAGTCGGTGTCTTGTAAGTTACTATTGTTAGTATTTCGCCACCGACTTCGAAAGCGATGTTTTGGTCGTAAAGCGTTTAAATAAAAATTATTTTTTAACTTTTCAGTTTTTTTTGGAAGTCGGTTTTATTTTTTTGTAAAAAGTTTTTTTATTTTTTCGCTTTTCAGTGTCTCGGTCTTACTATCTTAACAAAATAAACACACCACTTTTTTTAGGTTGTAATAAGCGTAAATAACCAAATCATCTAAGTATTTGGCATATCAGCAAGTAGAGATAAATCGTTATTTTTGATATATTTATAAAACGGCTGAACCGGTAGTGATAAAATTTATATGGGACCACACGGGAAGCACCAGCTTTCAAATAAAAAAAGAATCATGAAAATCGGTTCACCCAGTCGCAAGTTATGAGGTAACAAACATAAAAAAAAAAAAAAAAAAAAAAAAATACAGTCGAATTGATAACCTCCTCCTTTTTTTGAAGTCGGTTAAAAATGACATTAAATGATGAATGATAATGTTTGGAGCGTGAAATCGACATAAATGCGCCATCCTTACGCCATTTTCTTAATTTCTTTGGCAGAATTAGAACAAAATAGGTTACGACTTTGTTTTCATTTTTCGTAAAATCAATTTGTAGGTACAGACTACAGGTAATCAGTGTTAGCTGTTCCGAATTCCAACACAACAAAACTACCAGAGGAATCAATAGGTACTCCCAAATTAAACGCTCCATCAAACCAACCGCTCAGCTGTGAAAATCACATCTCACTAGCGAAAATACCAATTACATTATGTAAAACGTTGACATAATAACCTTAGCACTTGGTGAGGTAACTACTAATTTAAACACTAGATTCTCCCCGCGGTGTCGCCGACTTTAAACCTAGCCTATATGTAATGTATAGGCTAGGTTTTAAAGTCCATGCAACACAGGGAGAATCTAGGCTTTAAGCATCATATAGAGAACTTCTCATTAGTGAAAGAATTGCACCATTAACTTCGAAGTGACAGTACCAACTGTGTCTCATTTTCACACCTAAATAGTGATTTCAAAAGTACGTGGTGGTACGGACCCTGAAAAGTCTTACCACCAGCCTTTTCTAAAATCCCCCCGCTGTGGGCGGAGCGGGAATGAGTGTCAGGCTCTGACTAATACCCATCCATGTTCCTTCCATCTCCCTTTGTGTACCAGGGCCTCTGTAACTCTTTCTATCAATCCCGCAGCCCTGGTAGGCCCCGTCACGTCACTTATGCTGACATCTCCTTCTTAACACAACAACGCGCTGTAGGTAGATAATACCTTTAGTAGTGAACCTGTGATTTAATAATTATGATAATAGTCCTTTACGGACATTTCTCGCATCTTCTGCGATCCTGATACTTACGTGACGCAACTATAAGTTATTTTAATAATCTAGTTATGTTATGCTCGTTGCTAACGTATGTGGTTATCAATTAATTAATGAATCGATAATTAACGTCCGACAATGGATCATTACTTAAAATTAATTAAATTATGTTTAAAAATGAGTCATCATGTCCTTAAATCGTTGAAATAAAAGGCAGTGTGGTCCCGATTAAAGACCATCCCACACTTAAGATAGTTTGACTTACAGCGCCATCTAGCGTTGAATAGCAATATCAACTAATCTTTGTAAAGCGCTATCTTTTGTCAAATAGTAAAAAATTCTGATGGCTTAACATTATTCTAAATTAAACAAAATATACATTGCAATATTTCTAAAATAGCTTTTTAATAAATAGTCATTATTGTGTGTGAATATGTAAGCATAATAGAGATTATAATTATAAAGATACCCTTGTTTTGTACAACCTGAGCTCGCTCATTTGTTATGCGATTCTTATCATAATCAATAGATGGCGCTGTTTTCAAATTTGAAATTAATTTAAAGTTTTGGAAAAAATAAAATCTCAACACTTTCTTAACAATATTTATTTGCTAGCTCCACTAATATAAGCTATAAAGCTCTCGACACTGTCACTGTTGTCGTCTGGCCGTGTCCTGTGGGGAAACATCTCGGTGCTCCGATCATTTAACATAACTTCGTGCAAAGCCAAAGTTCTTAGCAATTTATCAGATTCAGTACCATCACCGTCCTCTATAATTCTATCATTAATCATATTTGTTAGATTTATTTCATCTATTGTTTTATCATCTAGACTACTCACATTTAAAGAGTCGTAGTCGTTAGTCCTTCTTGTATGAAACCCCGCCTCTTTTAGTTTCTTTTTGGCTAATTCTATGAATGTTGGAGACTTGAGTGTTTCGCGGAGCCAAGTCTTTATTTTATTTTTCTTGTCTTCAACTCGTGCTTTGAATCTGTAATTGTTGTTTTGGATATTACAATATATATGACAAAAAAAACAACAAAACCAAGTCTAGGCAAGCAGGCACACTGGCGTCTCAGGTGGTGGTTATAAAGACCAAAAACTTAGCCTAACCGACTTCTTTATTCACACTTTTTTGTAAATTTCCGTAAGAGAATGAACTCTATTTGCTAATTAACTTACTTCTGCAACTCTTTCTCCCTCAATCTCGCCTTCTGTATCTTCGGCAGCAGTTCAGGGACAGTATTCGCCTCGTTACTAGTGATGGTGTCCTCCACCCACTCCGTGATCTCGGACACGCGGCTGTAGACCCCGGGGGAGCGGGGGTCCCCGCACTGCTTACCGCCGAACGACACTATGCCGAGGAGGACCCCATCCCGGACTGCAGGCCCACCGGAGTCATGCTGGAGAGTGCGAAAAAGAACTTAGTGAAACGATTTGTTGAGAAAGTTCGTGGTGATTACTGTAATGATGTTGAGGTTAATGGGTTTCAATAGTGTAAAACTTTTACTAATACATACATATAAGCTCATGCCTTTTTTCTTATGGGAATAGGCATAAACTACTAAATATCATATGCCAATTATCCTTAAATATTTGCTTTAATTTTTATCGACAATAATTATTCCAAAATTGCTTTTCGCATTTCAGGTTTCGACATCAAAGAGCTATGTGGACGCTCAACAAACTAACTCATGGAACTATAAAATTAAATCGTAATTTGGGCCATAGATCTTCATGGAACATGTGAAGGGGCCTCTATCCAGTAGTGGACTATTATAGGCTGATGATGATGACGAAGTTGTAACTGCCACTTACATTACAGGCATCTTTTCCACCGGTAGCGTACCCGGCGCACAGCATGCGAGGAGTGATGTAGAACCGGTATGACTTCTGACAGTCTTCCAGCCGCATCACTGGTACCGGCACGAACCGCAACCGGTCCGGAATGTGGCCGTAACCGGACTCCTGGTATCGAATAAAAATATGCTTTATTGTATATACCTGCGTCCTGAGGGATCTACTTAACGCACCCGCTTGTTCAAGAGGGCGATTGGCGATTTGAAAACCTTGATTTGAGACTGAATCTGACCTTCTTTCAAAAGGTCAGATTCAGTCTCTCGTAGGCTATAAAATGTAACCACTTCTCGTATCATTATGTGGCCCTAGTACTTACACGTGGACTGTTAAAATTGTATTGCCACTAGTTTTATTTTGTCAATGCATCTGGGGCCGTACCACCACCACGTGTTTTTGCAATCACTATTCAGGTGTGAGAGCGAGACACAACTACTAACGTCGTATAGCACAGTCTCTTTTCACAACGTAACAATTGCCATCAATTTCTGTACCAAATTTCATAAAAATTGGTTCAACCATTTTGTCGTGAAAGCGGAACAGACAAAAAAACTCACTTTTGCTTAATAGGATTAGGATTTACACCCACCATTTGTAGATTTGAGTTGGAGTTCGAAAGTGTTTTATGCACTGTTCATCTCTCCGTTAACAATGTCATCAGTCTAATGTTGATATAATTACACTCACATCAGTACTCCCCCAGCCAGTGACGATGAGGATATCGTTCTCCTTCATCATGTAGTCCTTAGAGGGTAGGTTGAGAACGGCAATATTCCTCCCTATCGGCATTGGCCGGTCAAGACGCAGTAATGAGTAGTCATAGTCCGCATTGCCCGGCACGTACTCGTGGGGGAAGAATACCTGGAAAATATAGAATTACGAAATCAATGCCAAACGGCCCACGTGAAGCGATTCTAAGAAGAGTTATTAAAAGAAATGCTCTTTAAACTCGGGTTTATGTCGCATTGAACTTCGTTTCATTTCTAAAGAAAAGTTGTTACGTTGAGTTTTGTTTGTACAAAAATAAAATTGACAAATTAAAAATAGACGATTACGCTACAAGAAGTTTAGACAATACGAAACTGTTATGTATAATTTTAGTAGCTGTTTTGCGCGGATCCGACCTCGCCCCCGGAATATAATGGGCTGAGGAAGGAACATGGATGGGTTTTAGTCAGTAAGAGTCTGACACCCTCCCGACCCATCCACGGCAGGACGAGTCATTTGATGATTCCATCCGAAAAAAATGGTCCCATAGCTTGGAAAGTTGTCACGGAGATAGGTCCTTACCAAATTTCGTCCATATCGGTTCAGCCGTTATACCATAAAAACGGAAATGCAAACTCCCTTTTCCATTATATAATATTCGTATAGGATGAGTTAACAACCTATTTCATATTTTCTTTTAATGGCCATAATTTTCTAACATTAATTCAACTTACCTTATTGACTCGTGCTTGGTAACCTCCTCGGTTGTGGAAGGAGCTCCCAGCTCTGATGATGAAAGGCTGAAGTTTTCGCTTGTCTCCATCGAACGCTCTGTAAATACCGCTTATTATGAACCGACTCTCAATTAAATAGCTCCACCAATCTTTTGCAAAGTAGCAGAGACAGACTTTGAAACTTTTGACTGCCAGTAACAAATATCAAAGGTATTATACTGCTTATGGCAACCGAATGATAAATATTCATTATCATCTGCTAAGCCTTTTCTGAACTGTGTTAATGTCTGCTTCTAGATGCAGCTGAGTACCAGTGTTTTACATGCAGCGACTGCCTATCTCCTATTTGCCTAACTCCACAACCTAGTTACCGGGTAACACAATACTTCTTGGCAAGACTGGTCATCAGACTTTCTGGCTATAGATTACGATTAAAGACAGTCGAAGATCTACAAATAATAGCCAGGACCAACGGCTTGCCGTGCTTACTGAGGCACAGAAGTTGGTAATAAAATTTTCGTGTTTCATTTCACGATTAAAATGACATTAATTAATGGTAGGTAGTTAATTGGATTAGTAAATTATTTGCCGAAACAACGGCAACTTTTGGTTTACTAAAATAGATTATTAATACGTTTGTATGACATTATTATTTAACTCACGATTCCAAGCAATGGCCCGCAGTGAGGACCCACTGTTCATCGATGATGGAGCCTCCACACCAGTGCTTCGCGTTCCTTGAAATGGCCACGTTGTACGGATACATGCTGATGCTCGTCTCCATGCCCCCCACGATGCGGCGCACAGCATACGACCGGAAAGCCCAAGCTATGTGACGCTCGTCATGATTCTCAGGGAATACTAGGAGAATATAAAATGCAAAGAGTTCACAGTGTCCCTACTGAAGTCATTTGGCAAACGATGCTTATCGATGCGATCTGTGTCACCCTGGTCACTGGTCAGAAATGTACTAGGAGATTATGTGAGGTGAGGAGGTTCATCACATAGCAATCTGTACACTTCCAAAATATGACTCCAAAACACATAAAAAAGAATTATCATAATATTATTTTATAGATCGAGTCCCAATAAAAAAACACCACAACACTTTATTCTCCTAGTACTTTCGCTACTTTTACATTTATGGGGGTGGAAGAGCTCCTACCATGGGATTTCGAAATACTTGTTTAGTATTATTTACAGTGCTACTCACATGTTTGAGTGGAGTTCGACTCGCTCCCTCGCCGCATGATGATCTCATGGATAAGGGATCCCTTCGAGTCCGAAACTGGTCGGGAAACCCCGAAACAAACACGTGAGTATAACCGGAAACAATAGTAAACAAGAATTTGATGCAAAAAAACAGAATGAATCCCAAAAATACGCATTTATATATCGTCTTTACGTTTCAAAAGTGTTTGTAATAATTATTATTATCATTTATCTATTTATTTATGTAACTAATTTGGTTCGTCCTATTGCAAAGCAAAGCCTCTCCTCAAAATGAAATTGCCAATGTCTATTGTATTTCATTACATTGAAGGTCAAAGTGATTTTAAGAACTATGTATTATTTCATGCCAGTTCAGAATTTAGTTCGAACATTACAATATGTTTTAGAAGGAAACAAGTTTTGGATGACTGAAAAGGACGAGGAGAGAGAGTATGTTTACACAGTTCTGTTATAAATAGAATATTACTTAATTCCTTTCTAGCTTTATCTAGTTCGACTGAATCAATGTAACTTGAAAATATTTTATATTTTACCGTACATTCGAATTAATCTATCATTTGGGGCTTTATAAGACTTTTAACAAACCTGGATATTCACCTCTCTCCTCCCGAGTAATCTTGAACCTCGTAGACGTTTCGTCATTCTTAAACTTATATTTCTCTTCTAACAATGCTTTTATGTCTTCTTCATTTTCATAATCATCTTTCTGTCTTAAAATACTTTTTTGTATCGTATAAGTTGGATGGTCGTTGTATATATTAAGACCATCAATAGTATCTTCATCTCTGGTAAACAAAATCTCTTCGTCCGTAGATAGATCAGTAGTCTCTGTTCTAACCACATTGTTCACAACTATTGAAATAAAAACAGTTTTAATTATGTCTACGTTAAAGTGTTTAATCATTTTGGTTTCATCTTAAATTTTTATTCCAAGTTTGTGATTTCCGTTTGTAATGAGTTTCTGTGTACTTCGATAACATGTTTTATGCTTGCATTTTATGATTGCGTCGTAAAGACAGATGGGATTTCTTAAGAAATTATGAATTTTCCTGTTGCTCTTCGGAATTTTGATTTTGCATTATTTTTGTGACTGTGTGGAGGAGATTCTTATTAATATTTTTCTATCCTACAAACTTTGGAGATCTTTGAGTATTTTTGTATTGAAGGTTTGTTTTTGGAACCACGTACAAAATGATCTTGAAGTTGGTAATTGAAATCTATAAAATAGCTAGTAAAATGGTGAATTTTCAATCAAATGAATAATAAAAAACATAAAGTTTGGTAAATATAAACGTGAGCAGACTATTGAGTTTTTTATACTTTATTTTTACTGATGTTATGTTATAAACCTCTGTGTGTTTGGTCGTTGTTTTATTATTTAAATTTCTACTTGGTTTCTGTGTCACGCATGGTGTTCTGTATCTAGATCTTTTGATTGTTAATAAATACTATACCTAATATGGCATAAGTACTGGATAATATGATATAAGTTGATATAATACAGTGAAATCTGAATAAATTGATTTAAAGTTCCACCCAGTTTTAAGTTGTAGGTGAAAATTGGGTGGTCAATGTGATCATTTGGTGAAATCTCTCGTGGTCTCTTATCGCGTCTTTGAGCTTGCGATAGCAGTGGCCTCTCCTCTTCGGTTCTGTACATCATCCAACTACGTCCTCTTCTGTCTGTCTTGTGCTCCAGTCAAGTATAAGAACTTGGTGCTGTACGCCTTTCTGAAGATGTCCGACAAATGCTGTTTCTCTCTTTTACAGTTGTTATGAGACTGTGTAGTATTTATTAGACACATATGTCTAAGTTCAATTTTAGGAGACGACAGAAAATCATTACTCTCCAAATGGGGCAGCCAAGTAAAAAAACGACGAGATTAAAATAAGCTTATTACGGTTTGCCCTAAGGCTTCACCACCAAAACATTTCTGACTGGATAATCTTACGTGGAACAAATATAATGTAGACTAGCTTTCCGCAAGCGGCTTCGCCCGCGTAAACTATACGAATTCAAATTAAAAATGACTGAGTTTCATACAAAAGTGTATCAATAATTGAATAATCAAGGGATAGGAAGGTTGAACGGCCTATCGTTAATATTGTTTCAACACGCCTCTAAATCAATAACAATAATTTATTTAGTAAGGTTCCTATTTTTGTACCAGGCGTGTATGAATTAAAACTGGTATTGATTTATGTGATATAATACTTATTGAATGTATTGTGTTGTATTGATTACTTCCACCTGATGACCATTGACCAAAATAAATCCTTATTCTGTGCAAATCTCAAAAAAATCCGTTCGTCATAAAAGTTACTTAAAATACCATGGTGCAGAAAAAGAAACTAAATTTGATCCATGAATTAATTACAATATATATATATATGTATTATGAGAAGTTCTTTCTTTCTATTAGAGAATTGAAAATGTAAAAATTATAGTCAGCTGTCATAATAGCTTTTAACTTTATAAATTTTTACTAACAAATTTTTAATGAAATTAAATATTTTAATTCTTATTTAATTTCATAATTTGAAGAGATGCAGTACAAAATAAAACTGGTGACAATACAATTTTAACAGTCCACGTGTAGGTACTAGGGCCACATAAAGATACGAGAGGTGGTTAAATTTTTACAGCCCGCGAGAGACAGATCTGACTTTTTGAAAGAAGTATGTTGTTTTCAAATCGCCCTCTTGAACAAGCGTGGTGATCAATGAATCGAGCGAAGAGGCCGTATAAAAGAAATAAATATTATTTTTATTTTCTAAAAAGGGCCACAGCAAAAAGGTTTAAACCTACCATAGTCGAAAAAAAAACAATCCAACCACAAACGTCACTGTCACATTTGTTTACATTTTTGGAGAATTATTTTAAAAGAATATCAATTCTATGACCAGCACCATCGCCCTTGTCATAGCTTTCTCTTTACTTATTAACGAAATACATATATTATTTGACTGTTAGTATGTTTGCACTGTTAAAAGTTTAGTATAGTTTCGCTTCGTAGTAACTTAGGCATCATTACTTATGGTAAAAGTCTTCTGATATGGGTCTCGAAGAAGCTCGTAAGAACAGGACACTATACTACAAAGAAGAACTCAGTAGCATCTTGAAAGTACTCGATGTGACTACCTGTATTCTTATGTAAACGAAACACCACAACTTTGAATACACCAGCTGTTTCCAGCGGTTTTACCTGCTTCCCGAGGGAACTATACTCTGCACCTGGATAAAAATTAGCCTACGTATTAATCCAGGTTATAAACAATGTGTATACCAAATTTCATCCAAATCCGTTTAGTAGTTTTTGCGTGAAAGAGTAACAAACATACTAGATACTAATATTTTAAATGTGAAAGTTTGTAACGATGTACAAAGCTCTTCCCCGCGGATTCATCTGGATCCTGTGGGAACTATATCGCGCACCCGGATAAAAAGTAACTTAAGTGTTGATCCAAGTTATAAACTATGTGTATACTAAATTTTATTTAATTCTGTGCAGTAGTTTTTGCATGAAAGACGAACAAACATAAAAACAATAAAGAGTAAAAATCTTAAAGAAAACCTTACTATCTACCTATTTGGGTTTTGAACCCAAGATCTTATGCTGACTAGAAGTGCTTACAATACCTAGACCAACAAAGCACAAAGGACTGCCTGCTGATCGAGTGGTCGCATAACGCGACTCCTGTAAGCGGGGTTTTGGGTTCGATTCCCGGATCTGGCCAAAATCGCGTCGTGGGTTTTAGAGAATTTCACAAAGCACGGAGTCAGGAGATTGGTGGTGTAATACCCCGGAGGCCTAGGAGAACACGTTAAGCCGTCGTCTCCTGCTGTTATCTTGATAGCAGTTGTTGTTACAATTCCATGTCAGAGGCCGTCAGGTGGATTTGAGTAAACTCTGACACTAATGCTTGTTAGGTTGGTCAAAACCTGCAGTTCACGAGATAAGAAATAACAGACTTTCATTTTTTTGTTTCCATTATCACCACAAACATGTTTTGTTTCAGCCAGTGTACTCCGCAACAAATACTTCACGTCAAACCTGGTGTATCTTCTAAGTGTGTGCCTAATCCTCCGCGAGTTTGATTTGTTCCCTCAGATACTGTGGAAAAAATGCTCTGTTTTATGTCTCTTGTTAGAGGTGAGTCTTATGGTCAACTGAAGTTTGATTTTTAATATACACTTCTCATCAAAAAAATCGAAACACCTCGCAGTTTATGATTTGATAAGGATTATCAGAAAAATGTGTATATTTAGGAATAAATGTAAAATGTCATTTAATAGTGAGTAGTATGAGGTTTTTAAATCCTAATGTTATTGTTCTAAATTCAAATTAAGTCTTCATAGATTTCGTATTTTGTATAATGAGTAATTTTTACCCTGTATGGAATATGAAGGAAATGGGTAAAACAACACGCGTAAATGAAAAAAAAAATTAAGAAACGTTTATTTAATAACTTGTATTCCCTCCGCGAGCTCTTATTACTGCTTCCATACGGTTCTTCATCGATCGGATGAGAGTCACGATCACATGTTGTGGTATATTATCCCATTCCTCTTGGATTGCATTTTGCAGCTGGCTAAGTGTTTCTGGGGCTGGATCTCTTGCTCGAATTCGTCTCTTTAATTCATCCCATAGATGTTCAATGGGATTCATGTCCGGGCTTCTTGCTGGCCATACCATAATGGAGATACCGACTTCGGTAAGATAATCTCGTACGACGCCCGCGGTGTGAGCTCTAGCATTGTCGTGCATGAATATGAAGTCGTTGCCAATAAAATGTGCATAGGGCATCACATGAGGTTCAAGACACTGTTCGATGTACCGATGAGAGTTTAATGCAGGCAGCCGTGGCCCAGACACAAAGGCAAGTTCTGTCTTATCGTCGGCGCTGATTCCTCCCCAAACCGTCCACGAACCGCCACCATAGCTGACCTTTTCTTCAATGCAGCATTGTGCAAAGCGTTCTCCATCTCTTCTGTAGACCTTGTTCCTTCCGTCGTTACCATACAGCATAATTTTACACTCATCAGAAAACAGTACTTTGCTCCACTGAAGGTATGACCAAGTTAGGTGCTCGCGTGCAAAGTTAAGGCGCGCTCTTCGATGGTCTGCAGTTAATTTCGGCCCATTCGCTGGCTTATGCGGTGCCAATCCGCGTTCCTTCAACCTTCTTCTTATTGTAGAGTCACTTACAGCTACTCTTCGTACAACGCGAAGCTGCTGCTGCAGTTGAAAAGCGTTAAGGCGTCGATTTCGTAAAGAAGTTGTTACAATAAATCGATCATCTCGCTCAGAAGTGACCCGATTCCTGCCAGATCCTGAACGGCGCGTGAACGAACCAGTCTCCCGATAGCGTTTGTAGACTCTATGAACAGATGATAAGCTTAGATGCAATCTTGCAGCCACAACACGCTGACTAAGTCCAGAATCCAGCAATGCCACCACTTGGGCGGCTTCTGCGGGCGAAGTATCCATATGTTTTAGAAAAAAAAGTTTTTTCAGACGTCCCAAAGTCACAGTAAATGAAATAAGAAACAAAAAGTTTAAAGACAAGCGCTAATTTTTAGTTTTTAAACGAGAAACGTACTCCAACCCTAAATACACATTTGTCTCAAAACAGTGATTAATTTCATTTTAGGATAAACAAATGAAATTCTAATTTCGAATTTTGATTTTTTTCTTCTTACTGTAATGACCAAACTGCCAGCTACACAATAATGTTTTTTTTTTCATGGAATTAATTCTCTTTTGTAAAAAATTAGGACAAAAACAATAAAAACGAAAGTGTTTCGATTTTTTTGATGAGAAGTGTATATTACTTTATACTTTAACGTATGTCACAAAACTTGATATCATTTTTTTTTAATTCTCTAGGAATTCCTCTTGTATAGTGGTTGTGTTTAAAAATATAAATTACACATGCACCAATACCCAGACCCGGAACAATTTTAGTTGTCTCATGCGGGAATCGAAGCCGCGACTAGACTACGCCGAACGTGCCATCAATTATTTTCATATGTTAAAGGTTTTTTGTGGGTGTAATCTTCGCAGCTTGGTTTTACTGGATGGGAAAGCATCAAAAGACTCCTCCCACCATAAGTGCGGAGAGAGTGTCAGACTCTTACTGACTAAAACCCATCCATGTTCCTTCCGCAGCCCTTTTTATTCCGGTAGCGCGGTAACTGTTTCGAACCACAAATCCTTTTCTTGTACGGCTTGCTAGTGATGAATTTGTGACTATCAAATCTTTAAGAACATCATTTCTTTGTTCCAGGTACCAATATCAATAATCTTACTAGAAGGATTCCTGTTCTACATATGGAAGTCTATCCAAGACTACTTACTCTTTAACGCTGATAATATCCTGGTACATCTGGCGGAGGAGAGAGGTCTGGAGTGGCTCGTCTGTCACCTGTGCTGTGGTCAGAGCAACTGCTCCACTATATTTGCGGACCTGGTTCTTAAGTTTATGAGCTTCGCCGTTTTGTTTTCTGTTTGCTTTTTTGTCAAGAATAAATGATATTTTTCCAGGCTTTACATGTTTCTTATCTTTGAAACTTAGACTAAATCTAAACTTAATTGCGGCAGTAATATAGGAAACAGTGATCAGCACCTTTTATTAGAGACTAGCTTTCGGCTATCAACTTCGCCCGTGTGGTCTTTACGAATTCAAATTAAAAATGTCAGTTTCATAAAAACTTTGCCCTTCTTTTTCACCCCCTTAGAGGTAGAATTTCGGAATATCTTTTCTTATCGGATGCCTACGTCATAAAAAGAACACGCCCTCCAAGTTCAGGTCTCTACGATCAGCGGTTTAGGCTGTGCATTGATCCGCCAGTCATTCAGAACAAAGCATTTTATATGTATAGATTGAAACTCGTGAAATGACTCCTCCCGCTGTAGGGAAGCGGGAGAATGTCAGACTCTTGCTGACTAAAATCCATTAATTTTCCTTCTTTGACCCTTTATTTTCCATGGCCGCAGTAACTCTTTCGAACATCCCGCAGCCCTAGTATTCAGCACCTTGAATTAATAACATATTTTATTATTACTGCATAACTTACAAACTTGTCTTAAAATATTGAGGAGCGTTTGAGTTCGTCTATTGTTTTGTAATACTGGTAATAAAAAATCAAAACCACGACGTTTCTTGTGAATTCTTCAGCTGATACTGTAGCTGGTATATTCCATTGTGAATATGAATTAAACGCTAATATTTTTATAAACTCAGATATTTTTTCTAACGAACGCGAATGTATTTTGAACAAAGCTTTAAATAAAAAGAGTAACCAAACCATTTCATATCGACGTTATTGTACATCCAAATATTCTGCCACAGAAAGGATGGGTGTATATAAAAGAGCTTGATTAAACAATTTTGATATTTAAACCCCGCTCGTTAGTTCCACAGAATATATTTTGATAAAGTCTAAAAGCTGAATAATTTTCAACTTCAAAGGGTGATTCATCTCGCTTACAAATATGGCTGCCTAATTTTGTGCTATTCGTAAGTACTAAGATGAAATGAAATATTGAAAGGTAAAATTGCACTCTATGAAATTGTGTTTTTTAATCAATCTATATTGAAAATGAATTTGATTTTGAAATAACATAAATAATTGTTTTTCAAGCTTTTTCAATATTTTTTTAGAATCATAAAATAAATATTTTTGTATGGATAATCGCCGCAACTATTTTCATAATCGCCCTTTCGCGGGGTACTCGAGTTGTCATTATCATCAATGCGGTTATGTCCTTCTAAATCGATGGATTTGTTGCATTTGGAATTTCTATAAAGCAACCCTGGGCCATGATTTGACCCCGGTAAAAGACTCTTTAATGCCCAGTTTCTAACTTCTACTTTGGTTGGAGGTTTATTTATTCAATAACAGCGACATTCATAAATTTTTCGGCGATAATGAATACGTAAACTACCTCAGAAACCCTAATAGATCTGCCTACCCTTTTGCAAAATACATGCATCTATATTAAAAATGAATTTATGTCCGTTAGTCTCGCCAAAACTCGAGAAAGGCTGGGCCGATTTAGCTGATTTTGGTTTTGAAATATTTATCATAGTCCAGGGAAGGTTTAAACGGTGAGAAGATATTATTATATTGGTGATACGAACAAGTAATAAAATTAATAATACCCCTGATGGCGCCATATTGTGATACAAAATGTATTTGCATTCTACAAGTACCAGGGTCGTCAGCTAAACCGTAGTGGAGCGGAAATTAACACTGTTTACGCGACACTGGGCGGGCCCTTGTCAATTAGCATTATGAACTATTATGGACGACATTCACTGTTTAAACAACACCTCTTTGGCTGTTATGTTCTCCTGTTACTTGAAACAGAATGTTCCATTATAATTGAAATAATAGTATCGCCATCAGATGATAGCGGGGATAGTATTATTAACTTACCCTCTTATTCATAATGATACCTTTTAGCTATCAAACGGTTTTGTCCTTCTTATCTGTCAAGTTAAAATGAAGTTTGACAGAAAGGGACGAAACGATAGCTCGAATGTGTCAATATGAATAAGAGAGTAACTATCTTTGTGCGTTTTGTAGTTTGTTTTAAAATTAATTTATTTGTAATTTTACTTTTGAATCTTTACTTTTAAGTAGTTTTAAGTATGTATCTAAATATAATAACGAATAGGCGAATCCTGATTCATTGTTTTTTTGTTTTGTACGTTTGGTGGTTTAAAAAAAGAAAATAATAAGGGAACTTCTACCGTTGTTTACCCACCATTATAATTTACCTTATTATTATTAAATTACTCTAATTATGATTAATATTTGCGCGCATAATAATTTAAAATTAAAATTAATCAGGAAAATTCTAAGTTTTTTAACCCACCTCTATTTTTCACCTTGAAATTGATAAATTATTCTAATATTATCTATTATTATCAGTTTAACATTATCGTAGGTAGGTACCATTATGAACGAGCAACTCCTGTTTACGGCTTCACCCGTTTTATATGCAGTTAACGGTCAATATAATTCCCTTAGCCTAGCCAGGAAAAATAAATGTTCCCATTATTAAAATAATGTTCAAAATCCCTATTACAAACATACAAAATCTCATAATAGTATGTTTAAAACAAAATGTTAATGTGGCCCCAGCCTTATATTGGTGCTATCAATTGTAAACAGACCCGTGGTACAGACATAACAATTAAAAAAAGTAAATCGATCTCGTCAATCAAACGAGTTTCTAAAACAACCTATCAAACCTATATGGGTCACTTGCTAAACACACCTTTTAAATTCACCCAGCAAGACCTCTATTACTTAAGCATAAAGTCTAAATTCTTATAGCGTAGCTGCAAATGACATTTGTTTCCACAGCATCCAATGTAATGCGACAAAGATAGGTTGTCTCTGTCTGTGAGTTAATTGTGTAAATGTGAGTGACAATGTATATTGGACGGATAATAGGAGCTTTTGCTGCGAGCTCAGTGTTGCTAGTTCAAAAAGCCGTTCCTTGTTTTTAGGAAAATTAATCTTTTTTCCTTTGTTCTTGAGAATGAACACTTTTTGTAAAGAAATTTCGTGAAGGGGATTGACGGATGAATTGTAAAAAGTATGTTCAGTAGCCTTTATTTATGCGGCATTGTTCAATTAGTGAGGTTCGCAACAGGCGAAGGAAGGAACATAGATGGGTTTTAGTCAGTAAGAGACTGACATTTCCTTCCGCTCCGCCTACAAGGAGAGAAAACTCTTGGTGATTTCCCAACGTATATTTTAAACTTGAAGATTAAACTACTAATATTTGTTTAACTTATAAATAAATCAATTAATTTCTTAAGTAATGTACTTAACTAGCAACGGTGGTTGACTAGTCGCCGTCAAAGTGTTACAATCGAATGAATATTTGACGTAGTTAGACAGTTTAGAGTGGCAACCCCGTAGGTATAAACTGTTGCTGGGCGGCAAGTGGCTCGCTCCCGCCCACCGCGAGCGACACGGACATCTATAGAGCTGTTTTCTGTACAAATATATAAATTTCAAGATTCTGCTTGAAAATTAAAACAACCAAATGTAAATGATATTGTAAATATGTCGTTGGTCCTTAATAAATAGGTAAAATAACAGCTTATTACTAACTTGATAAAAAAAAATGACTGCTTTTTGTTCTGGATAATCTCTAATCTCCAAAACGGAATCGGATTTTGAAGGGACTTTCCCAGGCAGATATTTTTTTAAAACTGCCCCATACTTGGAACTTCTCCTGTATCGTGGATGCGTTTTCAAACTTACAATACACATGAACAAACACCCAGACCCGGAACAATTTTAGTTTTCCCGTGCGAGAATTGAACCCGCTAAACCATGGGAGACACACAGCGCAGCAATTGATAAGCCACTGCGCCAATCGTTTCCTAAGTTACTTAAAGTCATAATATGGCAGTATGATGAGTAACATTTATATGTATAGAATTATTATTTTTTAATGATTATTTATTTTTTATTGTTACAACCTTTACTTTTTTTTTGTAACAATTGTTGTATGCATTTCTATAGTGTATAAAAGTTTAATCAACGAAGTTGTCTCAAAGTGTTCCTGTGTGTTGGCTTCGGCCATCTTCGCCACCCCAACCCCTGGGACTATGTAGTCCCGTGTAAACATTCAGACATTCTGGCTTAAGCACTGTCACTTCAACTAAGTTAACCTGTGATAAATAGTGGCCAATCCTCTCGCCATTCTCTTTTCACCATCTCCGTTAAAGTACCGAGTAGTCTTATCTGCCAGATAATTTCATACAAATAACAATATTATAGACACTGATGTATTAACAGCTCTATATACTCCTAGACCACCCTTAACTAACCAACAGGCGACAGTGTGCCCCCGACCGTGCGATCGCTAACACGCGTACCAGGACGGCAGCAACGCGCGGGAGATGCACAGGTACGACAATATTATTTATTCCCAACATACAAACAAACCTTCTCACCCGGAATGTTTACTTTAGTACTTTAATGTTCAAGTACTAGGTGAACATAAGTTTATGCGGTTAAGTGTATTATAAATAGAAACGTGATCTTGATGAATGTCTCGGTAAGAATTGAGATGAAAAATGTTCTCACGTATTTCTGCGTTCTTAGTGATTTTATGCAAAGGTGGCATTTTGGTTTTTTTTTCTAGGCAAAGAAAATTCACAAAGTGGTTTGGTTACGTGAAAAAAAATACAGATATTTTCTTTTCTCAGAATACAAATAAATCTAGGTCGATCCAACAATTTCACAGAAGCGTTATATTAAGATATATCACTGAAATATCGCTATTGTTAACTCAGATATGGAATTCAACATAACCTTTAACCTTTTCACCAACACTAGTAGCTGATCGTAAACTATTTTGAAGCGTGTTGATCTAACAACGTACAATTTACCTACTTCAGTAATTCCATTGTTGTACCCGAGGGGATTTAATTAAAACATTACGGTACATAACCCTGGCTGTAAATACGATGGTTTAAATCGAATTTCTGACAATGTTCGCAACTTAATGTTGGTAAATATAGCGATGAACCCATCAAGTTGTACTCGATTGAGTCGAGAATAATGTGATTATCAAGTCAGATGAAGCTGGGGTGTTTTACCCGGGGTATCTGGGTAATTCCGAGAAATTACATTTTAATTCAAATTCCCTCAGTAATTCTAGGGAACCAGAAAATTACTGAAGTAATAAAATTGTAAATGTCGGAATCACTTTTTGTTACAAGGTTAGGTTTTTTTTACAGCTTAATATTTATTGTGTCTTTTTGAAAAGACATAAAATGGGGATTTTAAGTTTTACAAACTTATCTTGAAAACAAGTGAATAGCCTCATTTAATTTTCATTAGGCTAACATTGAGTCAAAAATTATCACAATGTTTATTTACTTGAAAATGAATATTGCCCTTACGGTAATAATTATCACTGTAAGGGCTATAATAATTTTCGGGCAATTTAAGGGCAATATCATAGCGTTTCTAGAATTATAATTCTTATATTATATATTTACGCCCTCATCCTAGGCATAAGATAAACAACATAAAAACTAATTGATAACAGTACAATACAAGAAGCAGTAGAACTCCTTGTGAAGAAGCTCGTTTGAAGAAGTCTTCTTCTTCTTCTTATCACCTGTGCTGCAGGTTTACTACCCTAACAAGCCCTAATGTTAGAGTTTTTCTCACACCCGCCTGACGGCCTCTGACATGGAATTGCGGAGACGATGGCTTAAGTGTCCTCCCAGGCACGGAAGTCTAAAATCTTAAGTATCCGAGCTGCTTTGTGATTCGGAGAAATATACCATACCTATTTCTGTCGCCTAGCAGTGTTACAGCGTTCAGTTTGAAGACTGTGATTAAGAGATATTTTAGCTGTCTCTGAGATGGTAACGCATCTGAGATGCTTTTCTAAATGACGGTGACCACTTACCATCAAAATTCAAAACATTTATTTCAATTCGACCAATTACAGGCACATTTGAATTGTCAATCAGATGGGCCGTATCTTTGACAAGTAGTATAGTACCTACTATCTATAGTATACTAATATTATATATTCAAAAGTGAGTTTGTTTGTATAACGTTAAAATAATAATTGTGGCAATAAAATTGGCCAATTATTTTATCTGCATGATTTTTTTGACTCGCCCATTATGTGAGCATGAACAATACGATGCACTTTCCAATGGTTGACCAGTAAAACGACAAAGTATATTAAGTAAAACCAATTTATCGTGACTCTGGGAACACGCAAAGTAAATTGACCGATAATCGCAAAAAGTATGTATGTGGTTTGACTTCCCAGGAAAATAAAACAGATTTTTTTTTTAGCATTAAATTTTGAGGCCCTATAACAACCTAGCCTCTTCTCAACTATGTTAGGGTCGGCTTCCAGTCTAACTGGATGAAACTGACTACCACTATTTTACATGCCTATCTGACCTCCACAACCCAGTAACCGGTAACACGATACCCCTTAGTAAAACTGGCTGTCAGACTTTCTGGCTTTTGCCTACGACTGCTGTCATTTGAATATATTTGACAGTCGTCATTTCGGCCGGGACGAACACCTTAACACGCTTTCCTAGGCACGGAGGAGTCGCGGTAAGACATACATGGTCACCTATCCACGGACCGACCGCGCCAAGTGTAGTTTAACCTTTGATCGATCGATCCGTCTACACGGACGACGTTTTGCGCTTTTTGAGGCCCTGTATAAATATTCTGAAACAAAATACATGGGTCGACTAGGGAACATTTTACATTTTTTCGTCGTTTAAAAAAGTATAGTTAAGCAACATGGATAACATGTCGCCGTGTCAGACCCATGTCTGCATTAAATTGTCCGTAAAACAGATACCGTGTTTTATTTTCAAAGATTACATCATCGGCCTAATTATTAGCCCACTGTGGGGTAAAGGCCTCTTCTCATACAGAGAAGGCATGAGCATTGATCACAACGCTTTGGAGATTTCAGACTTTTTAGTTCAGGTTTCCTCGCAATGTTTTCCATTGGCGTTAGTCAATGGTGTCCAAAATCCACGTAGAAAGTACATACCTAAATGAATTTAAAAGAGTCACATTAATATTTACCAGGCTTGGAACCCGCATACTCGTACACGAGATGCAGGCGCCTTAACCACTAGGCCACCACCACCCAAATCGCTCCAATTATAACTCTCATCTATTGCGATTTCACGGGTAAACGACTAACCCGATTATGATGAAATTGGCATGAAGATAGATTGAAACCTGTGGACGGACATAAAGTACTTAGTTTTTATTTGGGATGCTAGTAAAATAATATAACTGTATCTCTCTTCTACTTTGACTGAGATGATGAATTCATCAGACTATTAAGAAAGTAATGTTATATTTTCTTTTATAATAGAAAACAAGTGTTGTGGTGGCCAAGTGGGTAAAGCACCCAACTCTCGTGTACGAATGTGCGGGTTCGAAACCTGGCAAGTACCAATGTGACTTTTCTAAAGTCATATCATCTTAGACACTACTGACTAACGGTGAAGGAAAACATCGCGAGGAAGTCTGAAATCGCTAATCCGTCTTGAGCAAGCGTGGTGATCAAAGCTCATGCCTTCTCTGTATGAGAAGAGGCCTGTGCCCAGCAGTGGGAAAATATATAGGCTGATGATGAATAGAAAACATATAGCGGATCTACTCTCAGGATTCCCTCCTCTCAACATCACAAAAGCTGTCAGATAGCTATTAGAATATTGCGTTTCCATACGTCTATATTGGATATTTCCCGGAAAATCCTATTGTATGGAATATTCTGCGCGCACTACAGAATATCCTGGTCGCACAATGGCATTTTAATAGAGGGCCTTTCAGTTTACAATAAAAGCATCAATTTCTAACGTAGGTCGTAGATGGATTGCAAAATTGTTAGCCATATAAGTTTTATATAGGATATCAACTAAAGTCCACATTCTAAGTAATATTATAAATGAGAAACTGAGTTTGTTTGTTTGTTACGCTTTCATGATAAAAAAATATGAACTGGAATATTTTGTTTAGTTGTTACAGGTATTGACTAAAAATTAAATTTAACTAATAAGTGTAACGCGATAGCTGCTAGTCAAAATCCTTATTATCCTTATTTAATATTATACGAGTATATGCGAAAGTAATTCTGTCTGTCTGTCACGCTTTCACGCCAAAACTACAGAACCGATTTAAATGAAATTCGGTACACAGATAGTGTAGAACCTGAGAAAGGACATAGGCTACTTTTTACCCGTAGTTCGCGAAGTAGTTCCCTCGGGATGCGGGTGAAACCGCGGGAAGCAGCTAGTAGACCATAAAATAATATTTTTGCTATTATTTTTTATTGTATAGCGGCCCGTCCCGGCTTCGCACGGGTAGCCTATATTACTCAGGGTGAATGTAGCTGTCCAATGGTGAAAGAATTTTTGAAATCGGCACAGTAGTTTTAGAGTTTATTCATTACAAACATACACACAAAAATACAAATCTTTCCTCTTTATAATAGTAGTGTAGATAGGCGTCTTACGAATTATAAAATATGTTCATTTAATTATTACATAAAAAACCTAAAATATAACACGTATGAAAAAGTGTATTTTTGACCGATAATAACAATTGAGAATATTGTTCTTTTTGTTACGTAAACCTACATAAAAAATGCTCTTTTCACAACATAACGCTTGCTTGAACTATTCAAATATTCAATAAATGAATTTACATTTACTTACAAACACCACGCTAGTCCCGTGGGGGTTGGCTTGGCAACTTATGTTAGACATCATTTCACATCATGTGCTATCTATACATACGTATATACCCTTGCTTCGTCCACTTACGTGCGCCAGTTAAACACCTTACTTACTGTTCAGACCTGGACCTCCATGGACAGCTCCTACTAAAATTCTGCATACACATTTACACAAGAGCGATACAATGTCGCAAACAAATTTTATATCAGGCGCTTATACTGCACTTGATGTAATTTTAAGTCTACCTACGTTATATTATTTTTTTTATTACTTTTGTATCTTCGTTTCGGAATACATCGTTCTACACAGTTCCAGTCTAGATTTTCATTTATACTGCCTAAACCTCCACTTCAACATAAAATTTGGTCCTATACGAACCGGATACGGCAACTACGACCGAGGATAATTCCAGGAAGTAAAATTTATGGAAAATATAGCTGCCGTTGGGAGTTTTGTGAGTAGCTGGCTAAGGTCAAAAGGGTCACAGCGTCATCACTCAAGAAAAAGCATATTTCAAGTATATTTGACCAGTGCAGTGTCCCTTATTGCGTTTATTTCAGAACCCATTACTCATATAAAGGTAGTGTTAATCATTTTTTATGGAATTGTAAAGGTTAGTATCAAGTCAAGTAGTACCTAACTTTCTTTGTTCTTTTGCACATGTATGATTTCTATTCAAGTTACCAAGTTATTGTTATAATTTGCAGTAAATCTATTGGATTAAAGGTAATTAAGCAGCAAACTAGGTTTACTTTAATTGTTTACCATTATTTCAAGCAGTTTCCTTTGTTATCTTACAATAGATATCAAAAGAAATCATACTGAACATGTGTATTTATTGTTCAAGTAACAAAGTATTGATATTATTTACAGTCAATCTATTGTAACTAGGTTTGCAGTTAGTGTTAATAATTATTTTGAGTAGTTTGATCTGTTATCTTGCAAAATATATTAAAATTAGTTTAAGGTACTTACTTAAAGAAGATATAGCTATCAACTTAGTTAATACTCAGCTATTTTATTTTGTATTCCGTTACATTTATTGTTTGTTGTTAAATTTATATTTATTGTTGATAGTAAAACATAATTTAAGATATATTCACGCCTATATTTATAGAATACAAAGCTAAATACCTAGTAGGTTTTATTATTTTGTTTGGCGAAACATATTGCTTTCTATTTTGGTAATTAGCGTTTACAGAAGTATTAATTGTTACAGTTGTAGGTATCCTATTGTAATAAAGATATATTTTGTTATTAAAATTTTAAATTGTAACATTTCAGTTGGTTTCTTGCTTCCCAAAGAATGGCTGATAAGGAGGAAAAGGAGCTCATTAAAAAAAGAGCAAGTTATAAGGGTCGATTAACGGTATTTTCAAACTACATAGAGGAATTAAAGGAACCTTTAACGCAAACCCAGTACAACGAACTGCAATTGAGACTCGGTAAGATGGAATGTGTTTTTACTCAATATGACGAGATTCAGTTAAAGTTGGAGTGTATAGCGGAAGATGTAAATACACAGTTAACAGACCGTACTGACTTCGAATCCTCTTACTATAAACTTGTTGCAAAGGCACAGGACATTCTCGCTAGACAACATGAGGAGGCTAATAGTGATAAACTTTCTCGTGTAAACAATAATCGACTGGTTAAGTTACCTACCATCCAATTGCCCAAGTTTAGCGGGACGTATGATAAGTGGTTAGAGTTCCGTGACACGTTTTCAAGCCTAATACATTTGAGTGATCAAATTGATGAAATAAATAAGTTTCATTATCTGCGTGCATCCTTGGAAGGGACAGCCGCGGTCGTCATACAGTCTATTGAGTTCTCTGCTTCTAATTATGCCATTGCGTGGAATTTGTTGTGTGAAAGGTTTGATAACAAGCGGCTCCTCATTCATAATCATGTAACAGCACTCTTTAATATTGAAACATGTGCTAAAGAATCCTCAGATAATATTAAACGTATTATTGACAATTTGAATAAAAACCTACGAGCTTTAGAGTCTTTAGGTGAGCCAATTAATTATTGGGATACACTGTTAATATATTTAGTGACTAATAAATTGGATTCACGAACCTTTCGACAGTGGGAAGAACAAAAGGGACGTTTAGATAAAAACAAATCAATCACATTAGAAATCTTTCTTGAATTCTTAAGAAATCGTGCCGATTTCCTTGAAACAATAGATTTTGCTCGCACTCAGTGTAATAATAATACTTTTAAATCTAATAAGCACAAAACAATGGTATCTGTGAGCAGTGAAACACCATCACAACAAAATAAAATTAACAATTCACAGGTGTCATGTCCGCATTGTAAAGATAAGCATAATTTATTCAACTGTCCACAGTTTCTTGGTTTTAGTAACGAGAAACGTCTTGAGCTACTGCCTCAGTACAAGGTATGTTTTAATTGTTTTCGCTCCGGTCATTACTCGAATCATTGCAAGGCTGCTGGTTGCAAAATATGTAAGCGTAGGCACAATACTATGGTTCATGTGGCAGGTGCTTCACAGAAAGGTGCACCTAGTGCTTCGGCTGCCCAACCTGACAGCATCGCTAGTGCAAATGTCAGCGCACCTGAAATTAAATCTAATACAAATGTTACGCTCTCGGCATTGGCTACAGATTATCTTAGCAATAAATGTAAAAGGCAAGTTCTGTTGGCTACTGCATTAGTAAAAATTTATGATAAGAACAATCGTGAACATCTTGCTCGAGCTATACTAGACACCGGCAGTACTACTTGTATAATGACGGATAAGTTATGTAATCAACTGAATTTACCTACCGTGCAAGTAAATGAATCTGTACAAGGTATTAACAATTCTAAATCACAAATTAGCAAAATGTGCAGTGTTTCCATAAAATCATTGAGTGAAAACTTTTGTACCAATCTTTATTGTTTTATTTTACCGTACATTACGGATGATGTACCCTGTCAAAATGTATCTATCAACAATTTAAATATACCTAGTGATATTTGTTTGGCCGATCCTCATTTCCACACGTCATCATCAGTGGATTTAATAATAGGGGCAGACGTTTTCTGGGACCTATTGGGGCGGCAAAAAATTAATTTAGGTAAAGGTAAACCGATACTATTTGAGTCTCGGCTTGGATGGCTAGTCTCAGGTCCTTTCATTAATAGTGTCCAAGTATCGCGTTCACCACCACCTCATAAAGTTAACTTTGCATATAATACTAGTAGTACATCTTCGCATAGTCATTCACCTGAAGATGATATTCAAAACCTTTTAACGCGTTTTTGGGAACTGGAGGAAGTATCCCATCAGTCATCTTCATATTCTGATGAAGAAGCTAAATGTGAAGAGCATTTTGTACTCAACACAACACGATTGGCAGATGGTAGGTTTAGCGTTCGGATACCACTCAAACAATCACCCAATGTTCTAGGTGACTCATTGGCTCGAGCAAAACACTGTCTCTTATCTATTGAACGTAGATTTAAAAGTCAGCCAGACTTAAAACTACTTTATTGTGATTTTATGAAAGAGTACATTTCGTTAGGACACATGTCTGAGTGTTCTATCGATTCAAAACAACAGGCATATTTTATTCCACACCATGGCGTGTTACGTGAATGTAGTGTAACTACAAAATTAAGAGTAGTTTTTAATGCCAGCAGTCTTACAACTTCGGGTATTTCATCTAACAATATTCAAATGTTAGGCCCAGTTGTTCAAGACGACTTAATGTCAATACTCTTAAGATTTAGAAAACATAAATACATCCTTTCTGCTGACGTAGAAAAAATGTATCGACAGGTGATTATTCACCCCGATGATAGGCATTTACAAAGAATATTGTGGCGCGAAAACACTTCTGATTCTATAAAACCCTATGAACTTAATACTGTTACATATGGAACAGCTAGTGCACCCTTTTTAGCAACTCGATGTTTAAAGCAAATTGGTCTTGAATGTCAGGATGAAACGATTGCTAACATTATTATCCATGATTTTTATGTTGACGATTTGCTCACCGGTGGGGATACAATAGATGACGTCATACATATTCGACAAATAATCACTGCTGAGTTGGCTTCCGCGCAAATGCCACTAAGGAAGTGGAAGTCCAACAATAATCAGATAATATCAGATGAAGTCACTAGCTACTCCGTAAATTTGAATATTGGCGGTACCGAGCCAAGCAAAACTTTGGGCCTTAACTGGCTAACCAACTCAGACGAGCTCTGTTTTTCAATAAATAGTACACCAATATCAAATAATGTAACTAAACGTGAAGTTTTGTCAACAACATCCCAGATATTTGACCCTTTAGGTCTACTAGCTCCGTGTATCATACCGATGAAAGTATTAATGCAGAAACTTTGGTTGCACAAATTATCGTGGGATGATTGTTTACCTCCAGATCTCGCTAAGACATGGAAAGATATCGTTGAACGATTGTTGTTTTAAATAGTGTGCGCATACCACGTTTAGTTCTTTGTAATTCGTGGAAGGAAATAGATTTACACATATTTTGTGATGCATCACAAACTGCTTACGGAGCATGTATTTATGTTCGGAGTGTTAATAATAATAATGAAGTTTTAGTGCGTTTACTTACAGCCAAAAGCCGAGTGGCTCCCATCAAGCCAACTACCATTCCCCGGCTCGAGCTCTGTGCTGCGTTGGTCGGAGTAAGACTATATGGCAAGGTGATTCACTCACTTAGCGCATCAATTAATCATAGTACATTCTGGAGTGATTCTACCATTGTGCTGGGCTGGTTGAAAATGATACCAAGTAAGCTGCAACAATTTGTACGTAATCGTGTATCAGAAATAGTAGAAAAAACTACATAGTACTAATTGTACCTGGAGACATGTTCCCACAAACCTCAATCCCGCTGATCTAATATCTCGAGGGACGGATGCAAGCCAAATTCAAAATCTTAATTTATGGTGGTCGGGACCTTATTTTTTAAGCCAGAGTACAAGTCATTGGCCTTTTTCTCCTACTATTGCAGGTCCGCTACCTGAAACTAAAACTGAGGCTTCTTTATTAATTACTTCTGACACTCCAATACCTTTAATTGATTTTACTCGTTTTTCAAACCTTTCACGACTGAAACGTACAGTATGCCACATGTTACGATTTATTAATTCTTGTAAAAAACAAAACCCGACCACTTTACACCTTAGTGAAGATGAATTGCAAAATGCGTTGAATTTAATTGTTAAACTGTCTCAGATTGAGTCATTTCCAGAATATGGAATGTTAATTAAAAATCAGTGCTTACCTAAAGGAAGTGTATTGAATAAACTTAACGTATTTTTAGACAAAAACACTAAAAGCGATAAAATAAAACTTTTGACATGGGTTGATGGGTCTAGAAGTCGGTGTCTGTAGTTTGCGGACTGTGTTTATTTTGCCACCGACTTCTAGACCCATCAACCCATGTCAAAAGTTTTATTTTATCGCTTTTAGTGTTTTGTGAAGTCGGTTTTGTTTTTTTGTAAAAAGTTTTTTATTTCATGCTTTTCAGTGTCTTAGTCAAAAACTGAAAATTACCCACAGTGGCAGTCATAACCCATCTCAGTCTAAAGATCTCATCAATACAAATAAATTAAGCCCAAACACTATGTAGCTGCTATCAACCATTAAGGAGTTCCCTAAACTAACTTCTCTAGTCCCCATCATCAGATCAGCTCCAAACCTTCACTGTTGCAAAGGTCTCGTCAATACGAACATAATAAGCCCAAACACGAGGTAGTTAATATATACCGTTGCTGAGTTCCCTCGACCTTCTCTCGTCTCCATCATCAGGTCAGCTCCAAACTTGCACTAGTGAATAGTGTTATCAAACATACACCTGAGCATTAAGTTTTTACCCTATGCATGCCTACAACTTTCCAAAGTTGCCCTCGATTTCTCAGGGTTCCCATCATCAGATCCTGACTTGATGACTATGGGACCACCTGGAAAGTATACCCTACCAAATAAAAAAACAATTTTGCAAATCGGTCCAGGCGTCTTCGAGTAATCGGTGAACATACATAAAAAATAAAAAAAAAAAAAGATCCCGACGAATTGAGAACCTCCTCCTTTTTTTTGAAGTCGGTTAAAAACAAATTGATTCGTGTGGGTGGTCGCTTACAAAATTCATCATTTTCATATGAGAAAAAACATCCATTAGTAATACAGTCCACTCATCGATTTTCTAAATTATTATTTGAATTTACTCATAAAAATCTAATGCATGCGGGACCGCAATTACTACTTGCTTGTATTAGAGATAACTACTGGCCAATAGGTGGTCGCAACCTGGCTAAATTGTGTTATCACCGTTGTATTATTTGTAGTCGTTTTACAACTAAACCTGTTAATCCTATTATGGGGCACTTACCTGAACGACGTGTGGCATCCGGTGGTCATCCATTTGAATGTGTTGGGGTTGATTACGCGGGACCTATACTGTCAGCTTCTCGTCAAGGCCGTGGTTGTAGACTTGTGAAAGTTTATATTTTACTTTTTATTTGTTTTACCACGAAGGCGGTGCACATTGAGTTGTGTGGTGACTTAACCAGTCATAATTATTTGTCAGCACTTCGTCGCTTTATGTCTCGTAGGGGCAAGCCCACGCATATTTATTCCGACAATGGGACTTCGTTTGTAGGCGCTTATAATGAGATCGGTAAATTTATAAAAGACAATAACAGTTCGTTGTCTGGTGACATTGCCGCTGAAGGAATTAACTTCATTTTTATTCCTCCTTATGCTCCACATTTCGGTGGTCTTTGGGAGGCAGGGATCAAATCAGTTAAGTATCACTTAAAAAGAGTAATGGGAAATTGTCACTTAACCTACGAAGAGTTATACACAGCACTGGTACAAATTGAGGCCCTTCTCAATTCGCGTCCGCTCACGCCGTTGTCATCGGACCCTAATGATCTTTTGCCGCTAACTCCAGGCCACTTCCTGATAGGACGCACTCTTACGTCCTTGCCTGTTCCGTCCTATGAAGATGCTTCTATTACTCACTTGAAGCGATATGAAAGAATAGAGGCGTTACGTCAACACTTTTGGTCACGGTGGAACAAAGAATATATCTCGGAGCTACAGCAGCTTACAAATTGGAGATCTTCAAAGACTGCTTTGGAAATAGATCGCCTTGTTTTAATAAAGGAGGATAATCTACCACCACTGAAATGGCGGTTAGGCCGAATCTCAGCAGTCTACCCAGGACGTGATGGAATTAGTCGTGTGGCGGATATTCGCACTGCCCATGGAATAATTCGCCGAGCATGCAGCAAGATATGTCCATTGCCAGTCAATTAAGTTTCCGGTTGAAAGATGGCCTTTCAACGCCCGGGGGCATGTTCAGACCTGGACCTCCATGGACAGCTCCTACTAAAATTCTGCATACACATTTACACAAGAGCGATACAATGTCGCAAACAAATTTTATATCAGGCGCTTATACTGCACTTGATGTAATTTTAAGTCTACCTACGTTATATTATTTTTTTTATTACTTTTGTATCTTCGTTTCGGAATACATCGTTCTACACAGTTCCAGTCTAGATTTTCATTTATACTGCCTAAACCTCCACTTCAACACTTACCTTTTAAGCTATACATATACAAGTAAATAAAATCGAAGTGTCTGTTTGTAACGTCATTTTATTCAGAAGAAGTAAAACTGACAGCTCATGCATTAAGATTCTAACCGAGTCTAACAAACCCTAGTGTCAGACTTTTCTCAAATCCGCCTGACGACCTCTGACATAGAATTGTAACAACGACTGACAATGACTAGAAAAAGTTTACAAGGCAAAATGACTACGCAATCGTAGCAAAGTGCCTACGCCGTAGCTCGTAGCGACACGTTATGGTGTGAAAATCACTAAATAGTGAACATAATTATGTGACGTGACATGTATATAAAGTTTATGTTTTACTAATAGTTTGTTGTGGATCTTTCATTCAAGTAAAATACGTAGTACTTTGTTTTTTTTTTAACTTTGCATCTTAAAATACTTTATTTCACAAAAATGTAAAAAATATATTTATAATCATATTCATTTCTATTTTAGAATAGAAATAATTTTTTTTAAGAGGTTCTATAGCATAGCTATGCTAATCTACTCAGTATATTGCTCCAAAAAAATGATAAAAATAATAAATTCTACCACCACACTCAATGAATTGTATAAAAAACTTAAACTACGTAAATTTTATGAAAAATCATTTACTTTTCAAACTGAGAGACAGAAGTTATTCTCAATCTCAATATGTTTTGCTAAAGCCTTCAACAAGACCGAACTAAATAAAATTAAAACTACAACTTCTCGGAAATCGTCGACAAGTTGCTATAATATTTTCTGCAGGCGCAATACAACCTCCTTACGGTACAATAATAATTGTTAGCGATATACTCTTTTCAAAGCTTATTTTCTTTGTACAATGCTTTTACTGAGAACGCTAACAGCCCCCGCTGAAACGTGATCCTGTGACAGCGTGAATTCAATCTCGGATAACGCGAATGTAATTTCAAACACGTGCCGCTATACATTTTCGTGGATAATGTGTGATATATAGTCTGTACAAAAAACGATTTTACGAAAAGTTTAAACAAAATCATAACCTATTTTGTTAAATGGTGAATGATGATGTTTAGAGCTAGAGATAAATTGACATAAATGTTAATTTCTGTGGCAGAATTAGAACAAAATAGGTATAATAATAATATATATATTATCTCTGGCTGTTCTCGTTTGGCTAACGGTGAATACTTGCACAGGCATAACCAAGTGGCCAAGATCATCCACCAGCAGCTTGCTTTGCAGTACAAACTTGTGGATCTTGAGGTACCATACTATAAGTATGCGCCCGACCCAGTTCTCGAAAATGACCATACCACGTTGTACTGGGATCGGTCTATCATCACTGACAGGACTATTGTAGCCAATAAACCTGACATAGTGGTGATAGACCGATTAGCGCGCCGCACAATGATCATCGATGTCACCATTCCCCATGACGAGAATCTCGTGAAAGCCGAGAAAGAAAAACAAATGAAGTATCTCGACTTGGCGCACGAGGTTGTCGACATGTGGAATGTGGACTCGGCAGTCATTGTGCCGATAGTCGTGACGGCCAATGGCCTGATGGCCAAGAGCCTCGACCAACATCTCAGGGGGCTCTCGTTAGGCGGCTGGGTCAAGGGCCTGATTCAGAAGGCAGTGCTCCTGGATACTGCACGTATTGTGAGGAGGTTCCTGTCTCTGGGGCCCTAACCACCGGTAGCTTGGACCCTGTTCCCGATATCGGTGGATCCCTGTTTTTTATATTTTTAAATGTTTTTTTTTATATTTTGTAAAAATATTTAAAAATGTAGATAATATGTGTTAAGATAAATAAACGGAATATATATATTTTTTCATTTTTTGTAAAATTAATTGGTATAGACTATAGTGTGTCTTTTGTTCATCGGAGAGTGATATGTGGCGACTAACAAAGCATTATAGGTCTTTCTATCGCAGAATGTTAGGGGAAACATAATCTCGACTAATTTCGAGCTAAGCTCGCTTTTGATAGATATTTCAAAACGAGAATGTTACATAATTTAAAATTGACACTGAAGATTAATCATAACTTTATCAATGCGAAATTCAGTTTGTTTGTTACGTTTTCACGGTCTCGGCAATGGTACATATGAACCGATTTTGATGAAATTTGGTAAGGAGATAGATGAGAGAGTTACTAGCTATAGGTTAATTTTGGAATATATATTTTTATAAGGTAGATCCCATATACGTTAAGTGTGAAATGAATATTTATTTTGACGCGTATCGTTAGATAGGACTTTGCGATACGGTTAAGTAGGGTTTATTGATTAGAGAGTTATAACGGACTAAAACCTGGCCAGTTTTAAAGTAACGAAATCTATAAACAAGAAATTTTAAATTTTAAAAACCCCCTACATAAAATGCCTTACATCATTTTAGAAAAGAGCTGATACTCTTACACTGCTGGACCGATATTAACCAAGCTAAGAACCACCGCAAGGAAACTGCTTTTAAATGAAAACAACCGCATCGAAATCGGTCTATCCGTGTGAGAGCTGCGATGCCACAGACGGATACACACATAGACAGGCAGACATCGACGTCAAACTTATAACACCCCTCTTTTTACGTCGGGTTTAAAAAAGCCAACAGTTTCTATAGTATAAGCACCATTTTTGGTACCGATAAACAAAAATCGATACTATTGCGATAAAAGTATTGCATTCCCTTCAGATTTCGTTCCTTAATCTAGAAAATGGCAACTTCACCTACAGCGAAAGCGCGATTGAATTTGATCGAGATCACGTTCATTGAGGTTTGATTCCCACACGGACTGGCCTTCGTATATATGTTGGGTCGTATTGTATGTTTGTTTGGCCTACGTAAACGTACGTTGTTTGGATATACAACTAGTAACTGTAATCCGAATTCCGGTCCTGCTACACGCTGTATATATGACATTTCTATTGCAGTAAACGCATTGCACCATACTGGTATTGATTTATAAAAGAAATCTTATAAAAAATACGGCTGGCACGTTATCATCTCAAGGTAAAGGGCTGAGGAAGGGAGGAGGAAGGTTTTAGTCAGTAACCGTCTTACTTATAAAAAACCTGTAATCTGAAGGTAAACCATTTTTCACCTAAACTTATCTTATTTTTCTCTCTTAACGGATTAACGCTAATAGCATTTATGAGTGAGGTTTTTGCTTATCAATTGCTAAGCAGCAGATTAAAAATTAATCGGACTTTATAAGTAAGAGTCTGACACTTCCTCGCCCCGCACAGAACGCGTGGAATCATTTGATGATCCCTAAAAAAGCTTCTTTTTAATGCTGACCTCCGTAGTTTTCTGACAGCCTCCACAATTTTATGAGTCCCTAGTCCAAGTGTGGGAAATAGTGTGCTGTTGTGGTCACATTTCAACGTAGATAGTTATTTATTTATTCACAATTGTAATTACCGTACCATAATCATAATTAGATCTCTCATTAATTGCTGATGATAATGGACATAATTATCCTTAGGTTTATGATTGACCAATTCATTAATATCAAGGAGGGATATTAATCATTAGTAACTGTAGTGTTCTCTTTACCTTACCTAGTGCAGGTAGTAGTAATTTCGTATGTATTAAGTAAATATCGGCTCGCTTGCTATGCACAACGTCTTATCTCCGTGCCTCACCATTTGACAGTCCTCAACCGACTGACCATAGTGAATGACTTGCACCCTCCGCGCTATGCATAACCGAGACGACAAATATAGTCATACACAACAGTAACAAAATTTAAGCTTTGCCAACGGTTATATTTGAAAAGTATTTCGCTCCATTTTACGGAAAAATACTATCTGCCGACATAATATATCTAAGTTTCATAGGAAATTGAGACACCTCTTCGAAAAATCTTATGCCTTGGTAAAAATATCAGCCAGTTAGCATGAAAATTAATATAAATAAATTAGTTTTCCCTTAAAATTAATATTGCTAAGTCCTCGAAGACTACACAAAATTTTATACAAACCAAAATTGAAAATTTAAATTCAATATAATAAAATTAACTAATTATTCAAAACATTCTCTCAAAGGGGAGGACCTCAAAAAACACTCCACAAAGCATTCTGTGTTTTACAAAAAGCTTCGGTGTACTGTTGCGGTTTCATACGAGCCTGGTAGCGGTTCGTGGTATGTCAATGGTAGCTGAAAAAACCGCTTAGCAAATACGTCGTCGCATTTTGTCACAAAAACTCATGCTTATGAGGTTTTGTGGAGAGAACTGATAGTGGCGGAATTAAGCAATGGAAATTATGTATTTGCAAACATTTTTTTTTTGACATTTTCAAACTCAATCACTTTAGTAAATTACATTATCTATTCACGAATCCACGTTAAAAATAATGTCATAATATCGTCGAGTGTTTTACGACTTTCTAAGTCATGATAAATTTGTATGCCCATCAAATAATATATACCCAATAATCATGTAATAAAATCTATAAAAATGCAAGAAGCAAAAATATCAATCGTCGTTAATTTGTTTATATGCCTTAACTGCACGAGAAAAATACACTTTGACCTTGAGAATGCCATCAATATTTAATAGTCCCAAGGTGCTGATTAATCCTGATAATAAAATGGCAATGTTACTGAATTCTCCCCGGTGAGTAATCACAGTATTTTTTCAATGTTTCAGCTACGGAAAATGCATAACAACTGCCAGCTAAATATTAAAAATTATTTCGAACTCTTACTCTATTTACGTATCAAGTATGTATTGTAATGGTAGGTTTGACACCAAAATCTTGTGACAAAAATATTCACGCCCTTCGGGGAAGTATTACGAAATTCATACAAGATTAAATTAATAAAAAACCCCTTCAACCCTTTAGATATCCATACTGCAATAAATTATTCAGTCAATGCCAAACCCTTTGACATAAAAAGATTCATTCTCAAGCCTCTAGACTCAAGTACCAGGCTCTCAGAAAGCTATAGGAGTTAAGTGGCAGTATTTTAAGGTCGGAAATATCTTCGATACTTTCTTGACACGTTGGAAATTGAGATGCTCTTTTTTAATATCATTGTTATTTCCATAAATGGACTGACTTAAATTATAAATCGTCCTTCAAATAATTATTTTACAAAAATTATATAATATCTAAAAAAAGTCTGAATAATACTACAAATAAAAATAGCTTCAGAACTCTCTCAATAAAAAGTAGCAAAGTTGAATAATATAACTGCCAGAGTTTCCACGGTATCAGCATAGCCTTCGGTATCAGTAGAGGCGTCGGTATCAGCATATGCATCGGTATCAGTACAGGCGTCGGTATCAGAGTTGGCATCGGTATTAATATCGGCGTCGGTATCAGTTTAGGCGTCGGTATCAGCACAGGCGTCGGTATCGGCACAGGCGTCGGTATCAGAGTTGGCATCGGTATTAATATCGGCGTCGGTATCAGTTTAGGCGTCGGTATCAGCACAGGCGTCGGTATCGGCACAGGCGTCGGTATCAGCACAGGCATCGGTGTCAGCACAGGCGTCGGTATCGGCACAGGCGTCGGTATCAGCACAGGCATCGGTGTCAGCACAGGTGTCGGTATCGGCACAGGCGTCGGTATCAGCACAGGCGTCGGTATCGGCACAGGCGTCGGTATCAGCACAGGCATCGGTGTCAGCACAGGTGTCGGTATCGGCACAGGCGTCGGTATCAGCATAGGCATCGGTATCAGTACAGGCGTCGGTATCAGAGTTGGCATCGGTATTAATATCGGCGTCGGTATCAGCATAGGCGTCGGTATCAGCATAGGCATCGGTATCAGTACAGGCGTCGGTATCAGAGTTGGCATCGGTATTAATATCGGCGTCGGTATCAGCACAGGCGTCGGTATCAGCATAGGCATCGGTATCAGCACAGGCGTCGGTATCAGCACAGGCGTCGGTATCAGCACAGGCGTCGGTATCAGTTTAGGCGTCGGTATCAGTTTAGGCGTCGGTATCAGCACAGGCGTCGGTATCAGCACAGGCCTCGGTATCAGCATAGGCATCGGTGTCAGCACAGGTGTCGGTATCGGCACAGGCGTCGGTATCAGCATAGGCATCGGTATCAGTACAGGCGTCGGTATCAGAGTTGGCATCGGTATTAATATCGGCGTCGGTATCAGCATAGGCGTCGGTATCAGCATAGGCGTCGGTATCAGCACAGGCGTCGGTATCAGCACAGGCGTCGGTATCGGCACAGACGTCGGTATCGGCACAGGCGTCGGTATCAGCATAGGCATCGGTATCAGCACAGGCGTCGGTATCGGCACAGGCGTCGGTACCAGCATAGGCGTCGGTATCAGCACAGGCGTCGGTATCAGCACAGGCGTCGGTATCAGCACAGGCGTCGGTATCGGCACAGGCGTCGGTATCGGCACAGGCGTCGGTATCAGCACAGGCGTCAGTATCGGCACAGGCGTCGGTATCAGCACAGGCGTCAGTAGCAGCACAGGCGTCGGTAGCAGCACAGGCGTCGGTATCAGCACAGGCGTTGGTATAAGAATTGACGTCGGTATCGGTATTAATTTAGGCGTCGGTATTGGCATAGGCGTCGGTATCGGCACAGGCGTCGGTATCAGCACAGACGTCGGTATCAGCACAGGCATCGGTATCAGCACAGGCGTCGGTATCAGCACAGGCGTCGGTATCAGCACAGGCGTCGGTATCAGAATTGGCGTCGGTATCAAATTTAGCGTCGGTATCAGCATAGGCGTCGGTATTGGCATAGGCGTCGGTATCAATTCAAGCGTCGTTATCAGCGTAGGCGCCGGTATCAGCACAGGCGTCGTTATCAGCACAGGCGTCGGTATCGGCACAGGCGTCGGTATCAGCATAAGCGTCGGTATCAGCACAGGCGTCGGTTTCAGTTTAAGCGTCGGTATCAGCACAGGCGTCGGTATCGGCACAGGCGTCGGTATCGGCACAGGCGTCGGTATCAGCACAGGCGTTGGTATAAGAATTGACGTCGGTATCGGTATTAATTTATTTATTTATTTATTTATCCTTTATTTCAGGCAACTAGGGCCCATAAAACACAATACATATATAAGTATAAAAACAATAACTATAAACTAATACATATTAATTACTTAAAAACTAGTGCACACGAAGTGACGGCGTCGTGTTACGCTGCGGTAATTGGCGGAATTCACCAGTAATGACATCCGATGCCTCCAACTTAGTCTTCATCTCAGCCAGGCTCACCTTCAGAGACGTGATGTCCTTCAGCAGCCTGGTGACGTCGACGTGGTCGAAATTGACGGGGGGCAGCTTGTGCAGCTCCTTCGCCACAAAATCTGGCACGTCATCCGGATCGGTCCTTTTCAGCAGGTCGATAATGTCCTGCAGACTCTTCTCGCCACCATCCCTCCGGCGAGATGGCATCTGTCCGACTTGGTCGAGTGTTTGAAATAACAGCAACTTGGCACTACATACCTCTTCCTCTTTGAAAGAGGACTTGCAGATCTGCAAGATGCAAGTAATTTAGGCGTCGGTATCAATTCAAGCGTCGTTATCAGCATAGGCGTCGGTATAAGCACAGGCGTCGGTATCGGCACAGGCGTCGGTATCAGCATAAGCGTCGGTATCAGCACAGGCGTCGGTATCAGTTTAGGCGTCGGTATCAGCACAGGCGTCGGTATCAGTTTAGGCGTCGGTATCAGCACAGGTGTCGGTATCGGCACAGGCGTCGGTATCAGCATAAGCGTCGGTATCAGCACAGGCGTCGGTATCGGCATAGGCGTCGGTATCAGCATAGGCGTCGGTATCAAATCAAGCTTCGTTATCAGCATAGGCGTCGGTATCAGCACAGGCGTCGGTATCGGCACAGGCGTCGGTATCAGCATAAGCGTCGGTATCAGCACAGGCGTCGGTATCAGAATTGGCGTCGGTATCAGCACAGGCGTCGGTATCGGCATAGGCGTCGGTATCAGCATAGGCGTCGGTATCGGCACAGGCGTCGGTATCAGCACAGGCGTCGGTATCGGCACAGGCGTCGGTATCAGCATAGGCGTTGGTATCAGCACAGGCGTCGGTATCAGCACAGGCGTCGGTATCAGATTTAGCGTCGGTATCGGCACAGGCGTCGGTATCGGCACAGGCGTCGGTATCAGTAAATGCTTTATCTGTTAGGTAGTTTATGGAGTGCGTGTACTAGTTCCCTAGAGAGATGCGAGTAACAGCTAGTTTTCAGTAAAGGTGCGAACATATTAAGTAACATGTTCTGCAACTTGTGTTTTATAACACGTCCACATTATGTAACATTTTCAATATTGCAACATATAATAATATTGTACAATAGAATAGCAATGCAGTATAACAATGTTATATAACATGCATCTCGAGTACACGTGTACACAAAAGTTATATAACAACTTGTTATTTTAACATGTTTAATAACATTCAGTCTCCACACATATAAAACGTTGTTATATAACATGTTGTGTTATAAGTTAATCCTTAATAAAATCGTTTTAGTTAAACATTTATAACTGTTTTTAGGGTTCCGTAGCCAAATGGCAAAAACGGAACCCTTATAGATTCGTCATGTCTGTCTGTCTGTCCGTCCGTCCGTATGTCACAGCCATTTTTTTCCGAAACTATAAGAACTATACTGTTGAAATTTGGTAAGTAGATGTATTTTGTGAACCGCTTTAAGATTTTGACACAAAAATAGAAAAAAGCAATAAATTTTGGGGGTCCCCATACTTATAGGTAACTGAAACACAAATTTTTTTTTTTCATCCAACCCATACGTGTGGGGTATCTATGGATAGGTCTTCAAAAATGATATTGAGGTTTCTAATATCATTTTTTTCTAAACTGGATAATTTGCGCGAGAGGCACTTCCAAAGGGGTAAAATGTGTCCCCCCCCCTGTAACTTCTAAAATAAGAGAATGATAAAACTAAAAAAAATATGTGATGTAGATTATCATGCAAACTTCCATTGAAAATTGGTTTGAACGAAATCTAGCTGGTAGTTTTTAAGTAATCAGCAATTTTCCTCTACAAACAAACTTAATTATGCGGTCGGAAAAAAAAAAGATGCGACTTTATTGCGTATTTTTTCTTTCCAATGGTCGGAACCATCGGTGCGCGAGTCCGACTCGCACTTGTCCGGTTTTTAGACTGAATGTGTGAAGCCTGTTTAATCATTCAGCGAGCTCTCTGTTCAAACCAGCGTCAATCACTGCACACGATCAATTTTATGCCAGTTAATTCAAAGATTCTAGCTTGGAGACAGCTTCGAACTGAGACACGTCTACCTTCGCGAATAATGGAACTAATTTATAAGAACAGGGAATAGGAACAGACTGTCGTTGTAATCTCCTTAATTTTCGTACTAAAGTGACATTCGGAATACCGGTACCTTTTTACGTGGATAGGATCTGACTAGTACGAACGTACTACAAATACCTGAGGTATAAGGTGGGTTTGACAAATGAAGTATTTTCGAGGTATTGATCCACTACATCATAATTAACGTAAACTCGATTACTTTATATTTTTATCCGACTAGACGACTTACAAAAAAAAGGAAGATTTAGTTGGTTCTATGTTACCTAATATTTTCGCTGATTGTTAACAGTTTTAAATTCACATAAGTGTGTTGTTACAATATTCCATGTCAGCGGCGGTCAGACGATTTTCAGAAATCTCTCACAGTGGGACTTAATAGATTAGTAACCCGACAGCCGCCACTATACGAAAAGAAATTTACTATCCGAAGCTTATCAAAGCGAAGTTGGTGATCTAGACTAGTGGTTCTTCCAACAGATTTCCACTATCCTATAATTATTGCAACAACTAGCCGCCTTTACTCATGAGCGCGTTAATTGTGCTTAAACTCGGATTCTGGCACCGAGCCAGAACCGAGAGAGATGATTTATTCATATATTTTGTAGTCGTAATTCAATTTCAGAAGCTTATCTTGATATGATCTTCTATCTTGAATTTATGCTGCAATTAATTAGGTATATATTTCATCTATTGTATTAAAAAGCCGTGGAGGTCTAGTGGTTAAAGCATCATATGTACGGGTTCTCGTGTGGGTGTTCCAAACCCCGCAAATACTAATATGAATTTTCTGACTAACGGTGAAGGAAAGCATCATGAGGAAACCTGAACTAAAAAAATAGAAATCGTAGATAGAGAATGCATATTTTCAGATTCATTAAATGCGTTAATTCATCACATGGTATATCGGTGTACCAAATTTTCCCATAAATCTTTGCAGTGATTTTTTCACCAAAGAGTAAAAAACTCTCATCTCGCCAACCTCACAATTTCTGTCGCTGATATTATAAAATTTGCAAACAAGTTACGTCTCAAATAGACTTACCCAAGATGCATCACTGTGATAATGGCTTAAGAACGAATAGAAGAGAAACATACATTCTTATTTCTATAGAAGACTACCTATTTCCTGCCGTTTCCCTAGCATCCCAGGGTGAATTAATTTACTCACCTAGGTAAAAATCCTAAATCCTTCCTCGGGATTCAAACTACATTCATACCCATCTGAATTGGTTCCGCCATTTCACCTTAAAGGCGTAATAGACAGAGTTCCTTTCACAATTATATTTTATCAACAATATAGTTACCTCGCTTTTATTTATATTTTTTTATCAAAGATAATTTGAAGGCAAACTTCTGCTTATCGTGCGGGCTGCAGGTTTTCCCAATCTAACAAGCCTTAGTGTCAGAGTTTTCTCAAATCCACCTGACGGCCTCTGACATGGAATTATAACAACAACTGCTATCATGATAGCAGCCGGGTCGATGGCTTAACGTGTCCTCCCAAGCACATAGGTATAACACCACCAAGGTCCTGACTCTGGGCTGAGCGATTTCGGCCCGATCCGAAGGCAAATTAAAAACCTTACTTCTAAAATAATAGTGCCACAAACAGAGCATTAACAAAATATATACGTGAAAAACTTTCACCCACGATGTTACTGGCATCATGACAAAACAAAAATTAATTTATTTATAAAAAACTTTCTGCTGCATTATACGACTTTAGTTTAACTGTTTTTGTGAACTGGCAAGTCCTGCCTTGCCTCACGAGAGACTTATTTTTCTGGGATGGGAAATCATCGAATGACTCTCCCGCTGTGGGCGGAGCAGGTGGAAATGTCAGACTTATTGTCTTACTTATAAAGTTCAAATCGTTTTTATCTGCTGCTTAGCAGACTCACTGTCTTACTTATAAAGTCCGATTAGTTTTTAATCTGCTGTTTAGCAATGGATAAGCAAAAATCTCACTCATAAATGCTATTTAGCGTTAATCCGAACTTAAGTTAGTACCTTAATCCTGGATTACGACGTTCACTTCAGATTACAGGTTCTATATAAGTAAGACGGTTACTGACTAAAACCCATCTATGTTCCTTCCTTTGCCTTTTGCGTTCCAGATCCGCGATAAGTCTTTAGATGCTGGCCGAGGCTCTTGGCTATTAAACCATTTACTGATCTATTTATCAATTATCGGCACATTATATCGGCCAGATAGTTTTTAATCGATTGAGATGAAACTTTGTATGGAGATAGACGAGACCCTGAAGGCGGTTACAGACTTTTTATCCGGGTGCGTGAAGTAAAAAGGTAGAAAAGTAGTTCTTAAATAATATCGATCTATGGTCTATCGTCGACTTTTTAGGGTTCCGTAGCCAAATGGCAAAAACGGAACCCTTATAGATTCGTCATGTCTGTCTGTCTGTCTGTCTGTCTGTCTGTCCGTCCGTATGTCACAGCCATTTTTTTCCGAAACTATAAGAACTATACTCTTGAAATTTGGTAAGTAGATGTATTTTGTGAACCGCTTTAATTTTGACACAAAAATAGAAAAAAAACAATAAATTTTGGGGGTCCCCATACATAGAACTGAAACTCAAATTTTTTTTTTTCATCAAACCCATACGTGTGCGGTATCTATGGATAGGTCTTCAAAAATGATATTGAGGTTTCTAATATCATTTTTTTCTAAACTGGATAGTTTGCGCGAGAGGCACTTCCAAAGTGGTAAAATGTGTGTCCCCCCCCCCTGTAACTTCTAAAATAAGAGAATGATAAAACTAAAAAAAATATATGATGTAGATTACCATGCAAACTTTCATTGAAAATTGGTTTGAACGAGATCTAGCAGGTAGTTTTTAAGTAATCAGCAATTTTCCTCTACAAACAAACTTAATTATGCTGTCGAAAAAAAACAAGATAATTGCGACTTTATTGCGTATTTTTTCTTTCCAATGGTCGGAACCCTCGGTGCGCGAGTCCGACTCGCACTTGGCCGGTTTTTTATTTAAAAAATAATAATTAATTACTGCAGCATACAAAACCCGTTTAAACTACAATATATTAACCTACAATAGTAGGTAATATTGTTGTGACATAAAGTTCCAGTAAAAAGTAAAGGACAAACTTATAAATTAAAAACTTTAGGATTTATTAGTGCAAAAACACAATCTTGAAACTTTTATTAAAACGGCCAAAAAAGTTTCAAGAAGAACCTTCTAGAACTTTGTATTAACGATAGCCTTTTTATGCAGAATAAGGTAGCTGTGTCTCGCGGTGTCGGTCGCATATTGACTAGTTCGCCTCCACGTACCCGGATGACACTAACTTTAACCTTCCCTAGATTTAATTGTCAGTTCAGCCTTTACACCATTCTAGCGTCACAGACTGACAGAATTACTTTGCTATTTAAAATATTAGTAAGGATTTCCAATTCTGTAGGAAAATGTCACACATAAAACTATCAATTTTAATATACGAAAAAGTGAAATCAATATGTTTGTTATTTTTTTATAATATAAACATACAAATCTTGAAATACTTACCAGGCGATCAGTAATTAAGAAGAGATGTATAAAATCATTCGTATCTATAGTACATAATACTCGAGCAATCCGGCATGGGATACTGGCAATGCGCAACGATAAATAACAAATCTTTTCAAGGAAATTACATTTAAAGATTCCACAATTTCGATAAAAATAGGTAGTTATTTTCGTCGTTCTTATAAGATAAATGATAAAATATATTTTCTTCAAATTTTCACTGAACAATTTAATGGTAGATTTTGATAAACGGTATCATTTAATTAGGGTAATAAATTATTCATCTTTGATCATAGTTTCTTGATTCACATAATGAGAATCTCTTGCGCTATTATGTTAACCTAGTCATCACATTTTACATAATTGTTAATAATAAATCCACCAATTATTTGGTTGATAAAATAAATCAATTAATAAAAATACGTCTTAAAGTTGATGAAGTTCAGAAGAAGAATAGGTAGGAATAAGGAAATGACGTCATTGGTATTTTATTTACCAAATGAAACTAGCATCTAGGTCACTTTATAAAAGAATGTTCTCAAGAAAACAAATGAAAAATTTCCTTTCCTGTCCATTTTAAAAAAACTTCAAAGAACTTTTAATCTTTCCTCACGAAAACTAATGAATGACAGTGCCGTCCCGTGTATCCCAGACAAGCTATTACACAAGTTTCCACATCTAGCCGAGCCTGGCACCACTGGCTTGCCACATAATCACAAGCGGGTTGACGCAGAAGGTTCACGCTTTCCGCTTAAGGAAATCGCCATTTTTAATTTCCCTTTTCAATTTCCTTGTACTTTCGCACTTAAGATCGACTAGTCATATTAGCATGAATTTACAAAGGCCTACATCTTAAAAACTTGTTCATGATAAAAGATACGGTTCTGTCTTTTGGCATTAATAAAGTCTAGAATTTCAGTATTAAATTGAACAACAGTTTCGTTCGGTCTAAACATGACTTGGATTCGATTCTCAGGTCGAAAATTATTGGGTTTTTCCAGCAGGATTCTCTCTGTACTAATCCCTAAAGGCCAATGTATTTTTATATATTTGCACGAAGCTAATACAACGCTTTTGTTATTACCCAATACCACTACCACAACTACTTTTACAGACATACATTACACATACACAAAAACCCAAACCCGGAACTATTTGTGTCCTGTGCGAAAAATCCAATTTATCTCCTTCCTATCGGTTAGGCTACAGGTTTACTAACCTACGAAACATGTCAGAGTTTTTTCAAATCTGCCTGATGGCCTTTGACGTGGCATTGCTATGAAGATAGCAGCCAGGGACTACAGTTTAACGTGTCCCAGGTACGGGGGTGTTACACCACCAACTACCTTTCACCGGACTGCTTTGTGAAATTAAAAAAAAAACACTAAGCAATGTCGGCCCGACCCCGGAAACCGTTCATCGGAAGCAGTTACGTTTGCGAATACTAGACCAATGAGACAGTCAAATCTATACATAGAAAATGCTTTGCCCTGAATGACTGACGGATCAACGCACAGCCTAAACCGCTTATCGTAGAGACCTAAAACTTGGAAGGTGTGTTCTTTGTATGACGTAGGCATCCGATAAGAAAGGATTTTCCGAATCTCTACCCCTAAGGGGGTGAAAAAGGGGGGCAAAGTTTGTATGAAACTCTGTGATTTTTAATTTGTATAGCCCAAGCGGGCGATGCGGGCGAAAATAGTATGTAATATTATGTTTAAGACATGTTTGAATCCAAGTAAACCTACTGCAACATACTTCAACATGTAGTGATGTTGATAAATATCTCGTCCCATATTGTGTCGAGACGAGTTGGGCACGACTTTGACGCCGCGTCCGTGGTACTGACAGAGAGTGTGAGATGGGTAGTTAATTGTTAAGCTGCCAACATTTAACGGCGTTATAACCTTGAAAGTGTTAATTGCTGTTCAGAAAACTGCTAGCATGACGCCGAAATATTAACAACCAATTTAATAAGTTGGTTACAGAGTAAAATGAGGCAAAGCTTTGAATGTTTTCCTTCTACCAATCTATCTGAAAACTCTGACACTGTACACGCTAATCTCAGAACAAACTGAAAGAGTTTGTATGCATTTCACAAGTAAATTTAACCTAGCTTCAAGCAACAATAGACATTGTTCCATGGTAATGAAATTAACTGTTATAAATTTATCACCAATTAAATATATGAAGTCCGATAAACACGTAGACACCCGCGAAGTGCTGAAGAAGCTTTTTCCCGTGGTTTTACTCGCGTCCCGAGGGAAAAACTGAATGGACCCGGATAAAAAGTAGCCTAAAACTTTCTCCAGGGTTCCATCTATCCCCATTCCAAATATCATTCAAATCGGTCCAGCCATTTTCCGTATAAGCGTAACAAACAAGCTCACTTTTGCATTTATAATACTAGGATAACAGAAACACATTGTATTAGCTACATACTTCATATATCGTGGAATACCTTTTATAGTCCTGTTTGATCCCCCCTACCCTCCCGAGAATAGATAAGTGCTAAGTTAACGTCAGCGACGCTGAAGGAAACTATACAACTTTGTAATGGCGTCCGCTGACACTTTGTGTTCGCTTGCCCCGCGAGATGTACAAGAAATGTCATAACTTGTAACGACGGCATAAAACAATCATCACTTTTGAAGGTATGTAGCTGCTACGTAGATTTTATTGTTAGAACTACAATGTAATATAATATGACGACACGTTTGGCGTAGTGGCTCAGCAATTGGCTACGCTGCGTGTCGCGAGCGCGATTCCCGCACGGGACAACTAAAATTGATCCGGGTCTGAGTGTTTGTGCATGTGTAATGAATGTTTGTAAACGCACTCACGATACAGAAGCAATTCCTTGTCTGGGAGAACCTTTTATTTAAAAAAAAGATAAAATATATAGGTCCTTTATCTACTTATTTAAGCCGGCTTGGCAAGATACTAGCTGTTTCCCGTGGTTTCACCCGCGTCCGGAGGGACTACTTCACGCACCCGGATAAAACGTATAAGTATTCACTCTCCATCTCCAAGCTGCCATCTGTCTTCATTCCAATTTTCATCTAAATCGGTTCAGCCGTTTCGTAATCGTGAAAGCGTAACAAACCACATCACATTCAGATTAATTATAATATTTAGTTAGGATTTGAATATTAAAATATTGTACCTCTTGAGTACGCTCCTAGACGGGGATGAAAAGATTTTTTCTGTCGTTAATTAAAAATTCATAACCTATCTATAATAATAAATCTTACAGCAAAATATGAAATGATAATATTTATTTTATAAAACGCCACACCAAACCTTGAAAAGCTAATAAAAAGTGTAGTTGTTTGATAAATATCACAGGCGTTAGTCAGTCCCAATAAACTGAGTTGAACTCACGTTCAAATCAAATGTTCATCCCGTGAACTGCCTTCGGGCCGAAGGGACGGAACGTAAATAAGGCCAGTTATGTACCCCAGCACTACACAGGAACGGACTAAAAGCATCAGCTAACATAAAGCAGGAAAGTTCAGAAAAACCAGTCATAATAAAAAGCCGTAGTTTAGTTTACCATCTGCCTAGCCTGTTTTCAACTATTTTAACCATAAACAAATTATTTTTGCCACACATATTACATACAAACATTGAAAGACAAAAAACTGGAGAGGAGCTCGTGGCTACGTAACAGCCGCATGGTTCGACCGATCAAAGGATAAGCTGCGCTTGGCGCGGTCGGTCCGTGGATGAGTGACCATCTATATCATAGCGAGACTCCTCCGTGCCTCGGAAAGCACGTCAAGCCGTTGCCGTTGGTCCCGGTTGTCATTTGTAAATCTTTGACAGTCGTTACGGGGTAGTCAGACGCCAGAAAGTCTGACAACCAGTCTTACCAAAAGGTATCCTGTTGCCCGGTAACTGTGTTGTGGAGGGCCGATAGGCAGTCGCTCCCTATAAAACACTGGTACTCAGCTGCACGGACTCCAACTTTTTTTATTGTGTGTGTACTATTTTTTTTTAAATCAGCCCTTAATATGATTCTTTCAATTTAAATAAATACAGTAAGTATATTTTATTCAAAAATCGCTTTCGATACGAATACTTTTTCCAAAGTGATTCGTGCTAGGCCTACTGTTCATAATATTTCCAGTCGTAATTTTCAGCTCAGCTATATTAGCTGAAGCGGTATTTTATTCCACGGATCATATCCTACGTGGGTATCGTGATGCTATTTATAATACTAGCTTCCCGCGAGCGGCTTCGCCCGCGATATTTTAGCTAATTGATACAAAAACTTGACAAATTATATACTAAAACCTTAATATATATACTAAAACATTAATCACTCTATCAATTAAAAAAAAACCGCATCAAAATCCGTTGCGTAGTTTTAAAGATTTAAGCATACATAGGGATATAGGGACAGAGAAAGTGACTTTGTTTTATACTATGTAGTGACTAGCTCATACCCGCGGTTTCACACGCCTCCTGTAAGAACTATGTATTTCAAGCACCCGGATATTAAGTCCAGAGCCTATGTTCTACCCCAGGCGTAATCTATACCCGTACCTAACTTAATTTAAAACGATTCATGCTGTATGATAATACAACCGCAGCAAAAAAACAGACAGACATGTGAACTTTCGTATTTGTCATTACATTAATAAGAATTTTGGTGGCTATTTTCATAATTTATTTTCAAACAGACATGTTTAGAATAACAATACTCAATAAAAGTGTATTTTTTTTTTGTTTTTGCTTTGTGAGCTGCATGTTTTTACCAACCTAACAAGCCAGTGTCAGAGTTTTCTCAAATCCGCCTGACGGCCTTTGACATAGAATTGTGACAACAAATGCTATCAAAATAGCCGGGGACGACGGCTTAACGTGCTCTCTCAGTCACAGGCCGATCTGAGTTTGAGCTGCTTTGTGATTTTTCGGCGTTGAAGAGCTATTTCGTTTGGCACAGACAGACATAAATTCGCTGAGCTGACGGTTAACCTCCAGTAGTAGAGAGCCACTTAAGAAGTAGAAGACCCAAACTTACTCCCACTACGAAAAACCTTGCTAAGTTACTATAGAACGCGAACCATCATGTAGTTCGTATATCGCGATATTTCCCATTGCCTCACATCCAACGCATGCTATATGCAAATAACATCCACAATTAATACCGACCGGCGCGCAATGTATTACGTGATCGCGCATACTTATCGCCCATATCTCGATATTACTAACAAATTCACCATCGATATGGGAATTTTAATGCAGTATTGGGAGTAATTCATCTTGAATTTATTGAAGGAATTCAGAGTTTATTTTGTATACGATTTTCCGTAGTCTTTCGTGGTATTATGCTATTTCTTGAAGTGGGGCGCTCGTGGCTAAATGTTAGCCTCACTGGTCTATCAATCAAGGTTGGGCTGCGCTTGTCACGGTCGGTTCGTGAATGGATGACCATGTCGGTATGTACCGAGAACCTCCGTGACTCCGAAAGCACTGTAGAAACAGAAAGTCTGACATCCAGTCTTAGAAGGGGGTTTTGTTTTAACCGGTAGCTTGGCTGTGGAGATCAGATAGGCAGGCGCTCCATGGAAAACAGTGGTACTCAGCTGCATCTGGTTTGGCTGGAAGCCGACCCCCAACATATTTGGGTGAAGCTGTGTGAAACAGTGTCAAAAACTCATACATCCTTTTTAATGTTTAATTTACTGTACAATAAAAAAACGTCATGCTAAATAAATGCGACCTTATTACTCAAATATTTGCTTTTAATAATACCAGTATAGATCTATTAACATTTTCCCGTCTCCCACAAATTGTAAAACGTGCGTTTGAGAAGGGTAAGGCCAGGACACTCCAGGGCCACTAGGCGACGAAATGCTTTATGTCTACTACTAGACTAGACTAGGTATTGTAGAACTGAAATTCTGAAAAATATGTGATCAGGATTTCTGGACGTGAATAAGGAAAAGATAAAGAAAATTTGTTTGAATTTGAAGTTAGTTTAATAAATTATGTAAACTTATCCGGTATTTTTTTAACTTTGAACATGTAACCAATAACATATTATAATGATACCAACCACAACACTTGACGCCCTTATTTGTCTGTGGCCAATAAACAAATAACCTTTGATGATCAGGAAACGCCTTAAAAATAATTGCCCCATCTAAGATTCAAATCCACAATGTCTACAACATTACGTAAACACGTTACCACTGCACTACTGATTCTAAAAAGCCCAATCGTTCTACCGAAGATTTCAGTCAAACAAAAAAATGATTATACGAGTATCAACCATATATTTTCATCTCGCACAAATTGTGAAGTACGTTTGATAAAGGCCAAGGGCGCCTGGAGGGGGTGTACGGGGAGGGGGAGGGGCTAGAGCCGAGGTTTTTCATTCATTCTGGTAACAATAAGAGTGATAATTAGTGCATGAATAGTTCTGTATGAATGTTACAGATAAAATCGAGTATTGTTGTGGGATTTATTATTAATCCGCGTATATAATATATTACTAGCTTTCCGTCATTTCTTTTTTTGTATGGCAACTCGCAGGTCAACCTAGACGGTTGTCGACTGCTTAACCGAGCTGCTTTCCGCCAGCGGCTTCGCCTACGTGGGATACGAATTCAAATTAAAAATGACAGGGTATCATACAAACTTTCGTGACCTATTTCAACCCTTTAGGTTATGAAGAATTTAGAAAAATCCTTTTTTACGTCATTTAAGTACCATTTGTGCAGAGTTTTATACTTCTAGAACCAGCGGTTCCATGTGTGCGTTGATCGATCAGTCAATCAGTTTCTTCTTTTATATATATAGATTAAGCTTTTGACTGACTTCGTAGGCTTGGACAAAAAATTGGGTCGAGATATCCGAATAAACCTATCCTGTATCTATGTTAATCCAGGTTCTAAATTCAGTTGTTTCACATTTATAATCAAATCAAATCATTTATTCAAAAATTAAATAGATAAAATACAGTAAAAATCTTAGAAATAATAATATTGACAGGATTGAAAAAAAAACGGTGGTGTGTCGAACCACGCGCAATAAGCTTCCGTAATCGGTCGACTATAACTATGTAATCAGTAGTCTACAATCACCCAAATTGTAACTTAATTATCTTCAACTCTAGAACAATGCAATATATAGCTGACAAGCGTTTCGGTAGATAAAAATATTTTTCATTAGCGTTTTCTTTTAATATTATTACGTTACTTGTTTCCATCAGCAACCATCAAATAACATTTTAATAATAAGTAAGGCATCAAACAATAATTGTAAATAACTCCAATCGCACGTTTTAATGCGATCCGTCACGAACGCGCGATACCAATGTTCAATTATATTATTAAATACTTGCGACACACGTTCGTAATAATGGGCCGCTTGTGGGACAAGATTAAATACCCAATGGAGGCTTAACTTTACACCATCGGGTGGATTTATAAGCGTGAAGTCTCATTGAGGTCGGGCGATGAAATAATATCATCAAAAAGCATTTAAATATATATGGCAAGATGAACGATTTGCGCAGTAGTTAGAATTTATTTCCGTACCTAAAAAAACGTATGGCCTGCAAATGACAATGACAGTCACAATGGACATTAGATTTGTAAATGGGGAAAGTTTCTTAGATTACTGCAAAAGTCACTGCATGCCCTAAATTCATTCCATTTTCATGTTTTGTCATCTATGTTCGGATGCACGTCAAGCACAAATAGGAATTTCATAAGCCATTGGCGCTTGTATGAAGTTGGAACTCTGTCGCATATCTTACCCATGTCCTCTTGTCTCACGCTATGAGCTAAATATATAAAACCTTTATGGATTATTTATGAGTCCCATCGATATTTGATTCATATAGGAATTGTGTTTGAATTGAACTGTTCCAATTATATTTCCGTATTTAGAACCTTTCAGCAACGTAATTATGTCGGACTTTTAAATCGATACATATAAAATGCTTTGTCCTGAATAACTGACGGATCAATGCACAGCCTAAACCGCTGATCGTAGAGACCTGAAACTTGGAGGGTGTATTATTTGTATAGCATCGACATCCGATAAGAAAGGATTTTTCGAAATTCTGCCCCTAAGGGGGTGAAAATGAAGGGCAAAGTTTGTATGAAACTGTCATTTTTAATATGAATTCGTATAAACCACGCGGGCTAACCGGCCTGTGGAAAGCTGTTAGTTAAGATGGTAAATTACAATTTTTGAAAGAAAGTAAGTAGTATTTATACATAAAGCTAGATATTCCTGCGGTTTTACCCGCGTTTCAAAGGAAGTACTTCGCGCGTCCATATAAAAAGTCCCATTTTACTCGTTTTACCGTGAAAGCGTAAGAAACCAACAAACAAACTCACTTTCGAAAGCGCCCATTTTCCCTATGGGTTGTAGAGGAGTTCCTGATCAACCAGGCGTCTATAAGTCGGAAGAAGTAAAGTGCGATTGAAATTAGTTTCGTCAGCACCTCTGACCCGTCTCAGTTGCACTGTCAGTAAACAAGACAAGCAATAAACTCTTTTAACTTAGACTCTGCCAAGGCTTCTAAGCGCGATTGCCTTTCCAAGTTGAGATTGAGAAACTTAAGTACACTTAACAAGACAGTAAATAATACAAGTACGCCATTATTACTTCGGATCTTCACAAACTTGACCACCGGGCTGAAAGGGCTCTTCAAACTTATGTTGCCCTGGTCACGTCGAAGTAGGTATAGTCTATTACGGCAAGGTAACTAATATTATCCGTAGACATACTAAACACAGCCAAACCTGTGTAAATTAATATCTGTTTGTTAGCTACCCTGACACTAAAAAAAGGTCACCCATCCATAGGCCGACTGCAGATGGTGGAGCTTAACCTTACTGATCTAGGTATCAAACAATTAATATTTAAAACGAATTCCAAAAACTTAAATGGTGAAGTTTTTCGCTGTTATAATTACTGAACCGAGTTTGATAAAACTACACATAGGACACTAAAGAAAATATTATTACAATTTTCAAGTACACATAGTCGTTACGTATAATAATAAGCTAAATTCAAAATTATGAATTCATATCTGTTTCACACAGATTGTTTTATTATTACTCCGAGCTTAATTTCGAGCATTAAAGTGCTACGGAGTTAAGCTTATTAGTGTCGCTTATACCTCCTAGTTGAGCTGACTTCCTGGTTAAAGCGGTGTATATATTGGTGGAGTTTCGTCAGTGCATGCCTCGTTGGTCTATTAGTGGCATTCCTGGATGGGTTTTTGACAATTCCTGGGTCGAGCCAAAACCGCTATGTGAGTTTTCAAAATAGATTCAACCTTGGGAGCAACATTCTAATAAAATTTGTAAAAGATGACTATGAATTACACATTTATTAAATCACTAGCTTTCCGCCAGCAGTTTCGCCGGCGTGGGCTTTACGAATTCAAATTAAAATGACAGAGTTTCATACAAACATTGAACCCCCTTTTCACCCCCTTAGGAGTAGAATTTCGGAAAATCCCTTCTTATCGGATGCCTACGTAATACAAAGAACACACACTCCAAGTTTCAGGTCTCTACGATCAGCGGTTTAGGCTGTGCGTTGATCCGTCAGTCATTCAGGACAAAGCATTTTCTGTCTAGTCTAAAGTTTAATTTAAAGTCCTCGTTGGCAACAAAAAGTTATAAAAGCAAAAATTCTTTATCGTTTTAACTCAATCCCCACTTATGTTTACTAACCCCAGTTTACTCTGAAACCGAACTCTCTCGTTGTGAACACACCTTACAAGATAATAAGATAACGCTGCCTCCCGCAACCAACTTAATAATGTACTCAAAGACCGCGTTCATTCATAAATGAGTAGGATTATGGTACAAATCCTTTTTCCGATACAGATGTTTTGCAAATGAGAGTGGTATTACAGATTATAGCAACGGGATAAGTGGTCACGCTTATCTGTGAGGTCATATTATTATCCAGTTTTTATCACTCAAACTCAACATGTTTCATGAAAAGTCAAGTACTATTTTAACGGTCCAAGGGGTGGGAGGAGAAAACTAACAAAAATCTCCATAGACGCTCTTTTAAAAAACGTTTATTATCATAATTTTGTTACAGTTTTTTGAGAAAATTGTGGAGGCTTTTACTTACATTGACTTTCCAGCGAGCCTTTATAATAGACAGCTCTCAAAGTACCTACGTCCGGCTTCAACTTTCTACAAAAACTTGAGGTCCCCCACTCAAAATGGGCGTATGACTAACTGATAACTTCAATGTTTATATAGTACTTATCTTACAAGTAATTCTGAGAATGTCTCAGCATAAAAGCTATTCTATTCTATCATCTTCTATTCTCCTTATATGTACTTCTGCTTCTTTTAACTTCTGTTATCGTATCGGCTAGTTCATTAATTAACTTATGCCCTGGTAACAAGATTTGACAGAGCACTCAGAAGCAGCAATTAGATAAATAAAATGTTTGTTTTAATGACGCAATAATTAAGAAAAATAAATGTCAATTACTAGATACCGAGATTCAAAGGTTGTAAGGCCATCTTTTATATGATTGTATCAAACATACTTTCTTTCAAATTGCTGAATAAACAGTGACGTTCAAATACCAGGAACCCATAAAATACAAACAAGTAGTACATTTACTCAGTTCAAATTACACTCCAATATACATTGAGTATTGATTGATTGTACACCTGTGTGACACGTTTGATAAATTATACTTCTCTCACGAAAATTGTACTAACTGATTACATAACGATATGGAAGGTTTCCAAATAAGTTTCCTTTCAATATGATATATTTTGGGGAAGATTAGATACCTATGTTTTCGACCGTGTGGTTTATTGGCAATGTTTTCGAGTTCGTTTTCGTTGGGTGTCAAATATATAACTTATAGCCGTTGGGGATTTAAATGCGTTCCTTTTTAAGTGCTAATTTTGCCAGAACCTTGGGTTTAATAAATTGATCGGGCTGTACAAACTAGTGCCTAGCTAAAAATATTGAAAAATTATACTCACATATTTTTCTTTCGTGATTTAGTCAGTGCAATAAAATTATGAATAGCAATACGAAAACTGTTGGTAAACATAATCAAAATATTATTCATCTGTTCGTTCCACTATGTCCGTGCTGCATCTTGGCATGGTCTTGTTACCTCAAAACTAACGCATCACTTACAGTTTATGATACCAGGAACACATAAAGAGTAAGAGATATTCAGCAGCTAACCGCCATTAAATTTCCACAAGGCGTGGACAGGCGAGCTTTATTAATGGGAAGCTTAAATAATTAACAATGACTGGTTCAATGGAACGACATAGTCATGTTTGACTAAGCTCACAAAATAAAGAGAATAAAACCTAATGTATCCTACTAGGTAATATTATAAATGTGAAAGTTTGTTAGTTATATGTATGTTTGTGACAGTTTCACGCAAAAACTACTGAATGAATTTGGATGAAATTTGGTACACACATAGTTTATTACCTTCATTACAACACAGGATACTTTTTATCCGGGTAGATATATAGAAATAATTTTCATTTTTGGCTATATTATTAGCAGTTCCGTTGGGACTCGATGAAATATTGTTTTGCCAAGTTATCGAATTAGCTCGTTGGAATAAATAATGTGTCAAGGTGACTTGGCAGTTTAAAACTTGATGCTAAGCATTAACCGATGTGGTAAATTCATTTTTTTATACTTACTTCTTATAGATTCACATCACACTACTTGAGGAGTGTACAACATTAAATCCTAATCCTAATATTATAAATGCGAAAGTACATCTGTTTGTCTGCAACGCTTTCACCGTAAAATGGCTAATTCGATATGGATGAAGTTTGGTATAATGATATATTTAATACTAAGGAAGGATGCATAATATGATAGTTTTTATCTGGATGCATGAAGTGATTCCTTCGGGGTGCGGGTGCAACCAGGGGAAACAGCCAGCTCGGAAGAGTTACCGCGCCCCCGGAATACATAGGGCTGCGGAAGGAACATGGATGGGTTTTAGTCAGTAAGAGTCTGACACAACCCCCCGCCCTGGGGTTCGCCTGTGGGGGGAGACATTTGATGATTTCCCATCCGAAAAAAAATGTACGCAATTTTGTCAGTGATGTGACCCCAACTAGCACAGAACCAAAGAGGCTTAAATCACAACATTGATAAATCCGAGTTGATTGATTGACAGTCGACGCGGAAAAAGTGCGTGACATTTCGATATATTTTTTATTTTATGTGTATTTTTAGATAAAATAGAGAACTAGAGACATCGGCTTCGAATTAGGTTTAGGTTCAAATACAGTGATTTTTAGACACAGAAGAACCCACCAAAGGTTCATCGCATTATCGCATACATTCATTTTGATTTATATAAATGAAAGATAAGCTGTTTCCCGTGGTTTTGCCCGTATTATGAAAAAAAAACTACTTCGCGCGTCCATATAAAAACTATCTTAAGTCTTTCCTCAAAATTCAATCTATCACCATACCAAATTTCATCTAAATAGATTTAGCCGTTTTGCTCTGAAAGCATATTAAAGATAGAGACAGACCGACCGACCTAATTTTGGATTTACGAGAATAATAAGGTTAGTAAGGATTAATCTAAGAGTACACTTTTAATAATAATTTATAGCATCTCGGGCAAGATTCCAATTTGAAATTTATAACAGGAAAAACACCTTTTAACACAACAAAAACAGCACTTTTTCAACAAACCATTTTTCTCGACCCGAGTTCAAGACCGAAGACTGAAGTTTATATTCAAACGTATTAATGTGTTTGTTTGCTTTTGTATATCTTACAACACACTACCTTCAGTTTTATGAGCTCCTAGTATCTGAGAGCAATAGAAAGTTTTTTATTAGTTTTTCTCGAAAAACATACATGGATGATAAAGTCATGCTAGCAACTGTTTTATATTCTATCCTAAATATTACAAATACGAAAGTTTGTATGTATGTATGTTAACTCTTTCCCGCTAAAACTTCTATGAATGGAATTTTATCCGGATAAGCAAAGTATGGATGGAGGTGAAATTGCAAGAAACAGCTAGGAAAACAGATAAATAAATTGCTTCCTTATTATAATCATCATCAGCCCAAATGTTATCCCACTGTTGGGCACAGGCTTCGTCTCATACAGAGAAGGTACGAACATTGATAACCACGCATGCTCAAGGCGACTTTCTCACGATTTTTTCCTACATATTTAGTCAGTGACGTCTAAAATATAGTTAAAACTTGACTTTAGAAAGGTCTCATTGGTACTTGCCAGGTTTCATACCCGCACACTCGTACACGAGAGGCAGATACCTTAACCACTAGGCCACCACTATTATACTATATACTACTACTATTACTATATAATAATACTACTACTACTATATACTATATGATAAATAGAAAAATAATATTCAACAATTTATTGACGGAAAAAATTGTGAACATACACAGTCGAACGTAAACCTACTTTTTTTTTGATGTCATTTAAAAATGGAGAATTGCCAAATACAAAAGTTAACTGCATTTAGCAATTAGCCAATTTGATAAAATAAATCTTTAAGCAGGTTATATTTCAATGTGTGCACTTTTTGTCTCAAGGCTGGTTGCCAGATAACTAGTGGTACATTTAATTCGAAACCATATTATATTCCTAGTATTTATTCGTCTCAAATGGGAAAAACTTCATAATAAATCTATTCTACGTCATTCCAATTCACGCTAACTCTTTCAACGGGTATAAAGAGAAAAACTTCGCAAAAAAATCAGTCGAATTGGGAACCTTCTCCTTTGTTGGAAGTCGGTTTATAAAACAAATAGACTATCACATCCATATTAGTATTATACAAGCGAAAGTAACTCTGTATATCTGTTTGTCTGCCTATCAAATTTATCCCACAATCCAATAAAGTATAAAAATTATTACGTAATCATTTCAAAATGATTCCTCAGCTAACAGAACATAATAGAACGTTGTTTGAACATCATTTTCTATTGACTGAACCATTTATGTTAAACGATGTATTGCATTCGATTTCAGAACGTATTTTAAATATTACTAGGACTTTCCCGCGGTTTAACCCGCATCCAGAGGCAAACACTTTATATCCTATGTTTACTCAGCTTTTAATCTTTATACCAAATTTTATCCATATCAGTTTAGCCGTTTTCCCAAGAAACCTTAACAGGTCAGACCATCACTGATGTGCTAATACCAAGGAGGCAGAAAGTCAAGGAGTTGAAACTACTCTACTACTTTTTTTGATGACAAATAAACAACTCATTTAAAAAGTTTTACCTCTCCACGCCAGGGATAAAAGACATCTATCGATCCGTCCTTGTCTACCTATCTATCTCTTTCACCCTCAAAATCCAAATTCAGCTCAAATTAAATAGAAACCTTTACTAGCAGTTTATTAGATAGGGACCGGCGTCAATTGGATTTTCCCCACCGACACGGAATGATTTCCGTCTGCGAGGTAACGGATATAGAATGTTCAACATTTCCACCCATATCTTGCTCATAGAGTGAATATTTTGCAAACACTTCGAATTCATGATTGCCTGGTACCGTCTGATGCACCAGTTTTCTTTGAAAGATAAATTCGATTCAAATGAGAAATGAAGATGAAAGAATATTTTGGATGGATATGGATTGAAAACGATTATATTCCAAAGTACATAATCTATACTTATAATAAATCTGTAGAGAGGTCAATTCTGTACATGAAATATATTTCCAAAATAACTATCAGGGGGTGATTAGGGATCGATACTGATGCCAAAAATGCAATCAGAAAAATTTTTGTCTGTCTGTCTGTCTGTATAAACTCTATAGAAACAAAAACGACTCGACGGATTTTAACGAAACTTGGTACAATTATTTGTCATACTCCTGAGCTGGTTATAGTATACTTTTCATCATGCTACAATCAATAGGAGCAGAGCAGTGAAGGGAAATGTTGTCATTTTGTTTAAACGCGCTAATCTCAGGAACCGCTGGTCTGATTTGAAACATTATTTCAGTGTTAGATAGTCCATTTATCGAGGAAGGCTATAGGCTATATATCATTACGCTAAGACCAATAGGAGCGGAGCACCACTATTTCACGCGGACGAAGTCGCTGGCAGAAGCTAGTACATAATAAATAGAGAGTGGATTTTTGTATTATTAAGATATAAATTTTGTAATCGGGTAAAGGGAAAATGAAATTACCGGTTCCATATTCAATTATCTACTAGGGTTACGATGTTTGTCCGTCCGTTCGCCACACTTCTGTATTATTTGAACTTGTTTGTAACAGGTAGAACTTTAACTTGACAGTATTTAGAGATAATTATTCACAATTTAAACAACGTATAGACCACTGTTTTTCTTCAATTGAACCCGTTGAATATACCAGTTGAAACCGTTTGAATATATAACTACTGACATACATACGGGTATGTAGTCAAGAATAATAATAAAATTAAACGTACCGTCAAGACATTACACACGACTCACAGGGGCTGTTATATTTTCATTTCTACGCTGAATTTTCTTACCCGCTAACCCCTTACGTTTCATTGCCGTTAATATACCTTACGACATAAGACTTTTTTGCGATGGGAAATATAAAATACGAGTGTACCAAATTCCATGCAAATCAATTCGGTAGTTTTTGCGTGAAAGCGATAAACAAACTCACTTTTGCATTTACAATATACCTATAAGTAAGGATAGGATACTCTTCAGCTTCACGCAAGGTCCTCTGAAAGGCCTTGTCACGTAACAATAGGCCGTCAACTAAACGGCCACACTACGTGCCTCCCCATTTTCTTTCCTGATTAATGTCACAGTGGGTTTTTAAGACAGTTTAACGAGTTCCCGCCCGCGGATGATAGTGATTGCGTTCTTTTCATGACCAGTGTAATTACTGTGACTTCGCTGGCTTATGTGTTCATTATATTTTATAGCTATTAGATGTTCTTCCTTTTAAACATGTTTTCTATTGAAGTTTTGTGCTTAAAAGCCAGTATTTCAATTAGTCATGTTTTGGGACAATAATGTCATGACTACTGATGAAATTTAAATGATGCGTGAGACATGAAAGTACTCCTCCATATCCCTGTCATCCTGGTACTTAGAAAAGAACACACCTTTTTTTTGTAGATGGCTAACAATGTAGATAGAATATAAGTAAACTCTCAAAAAACTAAACTAAATGGATTTTGATAAAATTATAACCTGGATTAGCAGGATATGGTTGCCGCAAGAAATAGCTAGAATTTATTAGTAAAGTGTAACCTAGTGTAAACAAGGTTGTTTTTAGCAGTGACCACTATCTTTATAGATGGACCTAAGGTCATTTAAAGACAGCTAGCTATAACCAGTCATAACCATCATAACACAATTTTATTGCTGCGAGCCACACTAAAATGTTTAGTGTGTAATGTTGCATTGTATTTTATTGACACACAAGTTTTATTGGATACAAAGTTATGGGATCACTTTGAGATAAAAAGCATGAGTGGAAAACTTGGTCAAATTGTAAAATGTTAAGAATTTTCTTGAATTTCTTGGTTGTCTCGTGTAGCAGTTGTTATGGCCCCAATTTTGCGTATCAGTAAGCCGTGGGTTGCCGGTCATCTGGAAAGTAAGCTTATATTATCAATATGTTAAAAAGATGGCACGATTATTATCAGCAACAACTCCACTTATGCAAGAAAGCGTTTTGCTGATTATTCTATCGTGTTCCTTTTTGGAAAATGCAGATACCTAAAAAATAAGGTATCAGGAACTTGACGATCAACCCCTCTTTAAGAAAGAATTTTTTTGTTAGGCCTAGTCCAGTATCCTTTTTGGATGTACCAGGAGAACATCTCAGCTTAAAGGTATAATTCTGTGTTTAAAGTATATATCAATCGTCCGTTTAACGTTCTTATCATTTATTCAACGCAAGTGACCCCTGATAGCCGTGCGTTAGTTGTCGGTCCAGCCTAACGGGTCTCTAAAAACAGTCACAAATTAGGGTAATGGGCCGTAAGGAGAATTAAATTAGGGTCTTCCTTATTGGCAATCGCTGTTACACTTCGGTAGAATCACTTTCGAAAAAGTATTCGTATCAAAATGGGATGTACTCTCACTTCTTACACACTATTTGTGTTGATGACTTTAATCATTATATTCAGATACTGTAAATTATGCATTTTAAATAGAAATTTTGCTTAGTTATGACTGTATTTACGATTAAAAAATCTCTGACATTGACGTTACTATTACATTAGTGCGAAATGGCCCAGGCCGGTACTCTGATGAACTTTGCTCTACTCAATAAAGTTATTATCCGAATTCAATTGTTTTACTATTTCTGTGTTTTCACCCACGTCCCGAAGGAACTACTAAACGCATCTGGATTAAAAGTAATTTATTTATAACCGTCTCCAGGATCCAATATCCTGGTTTTACTGTGAAAGCCAAACAAACAAACTCACTTTCGCATTCACGGTGACTTTTATTTGTGATTTTTTTCGGGACCAAGACCTTCAATTATCATAAAAATCGGCCCAGACATTCTTAGGCCAAGTTTATCGACTGATGGTTTCGTAATGGGTTCGTTAAACGAAAAAGTATTATAACCAGGAAGCTAGACTTTTCGTGTTATCCACTTTTAGTCCAATCCTGGTTTGGAAATCGATTGTTTCAGGAGTAAAAATCTCAAATAATACGTTACCCATCGAAAGTTGGAAGTTTGAATTTATGGTAAACAGCTGTTTTAAGTTAATCGGACCATTATCTTGTCGGTGAACGTGGGCCTTAATTTATAAATATTGTTAAAACCCCACTTCATTTTGTATCTCAAGAAAATTAATTTTGCCCTAATTCCTTTAGAAGTGGGTCAAATATAACAATTGTCTCTAAAAATCTAAATAGTTAATTTGCACAATTAAGTATATTTAATTTCTCATATTTTTTATAATAACAAGGCATATTTTTTCATTCTAGGCATTTTAAGTCTAGAATATTGTATAAAATGAAAATGCATCGGTAATAAAAGAGTTGCAGAAGGCATACATTAAAGATGATCATAGTGGTTACCTGCGATGCACGGCTGATGCAGGTGTTGTGGATCCCATGCGGGCTATGCCCTGCGAGCGTAGTGCCCCACTTTATGCTACAGTTATTCTAGAAAAATATAAGTTATTTGCTAGCCATGACTAAAACAAATAAATACTATTTAATCCTACTAATATTACATGAAAGTTTTTCCGATAGATGAATGGATGGATGTTTGTCAATCTTTCATGCAAAACCTACAAAACGGATTTGAATAAAATTTTGTGCAGATATCCTAATCCTAACTTAAGTGACTTTGTTAATCTTTCATGATAAAACAGCTGAACTGATTTGAGTGCACGGAGATGTATTGAACCCTGGACACGGTTATAGGGCTACTTTTTACTGGATCAACACAAAGTATACTGTTTTTCCAGTTATCTGGAACCAACTCTAAGTCCACGCAGACGAAGTCGCTGTCAGACGCTAGTCAAATAAAAGAACTTCTGAATAATAACTTCATAAACTATAGTATTTACTTAGAAGTAATGGTTCTCTATTGCAACCTACCCCTTTCTAGGTAAAAAGTAGAGGGGCGATAAAATATAGCGCATATAATAATATGCGAATATGATAATATATACTCGCCCTAAAATATAGAAATCCTGACCAAACTACTTTTCCCACCCGGATAGAAATATCCTCAACCCGTTCCCAGGTTTTAACATATCTCCTTATAAAATTCCATCAAAATCAGTGCAGCTGTTTTTCCATAAAAACGTAACAAGTGACAGACAGAGTTACTCATATTATTATTAAATCTTCGTTGCACCGCTCATAGCGTGCACATGCATCTTGAATGATCACGCGACTCCAGCCCACATGGCTAGGTTCATTAATATGTATCAGATGGTGCTTATTAAGTGTCTAGATTTTTATTACGCCTTCTAGGAAAATATGATTAGTTTTTTTTCAGGAATTTAATTTGTATGAAGTAAAATAAAAAAGAACATTATTAGTGCATGTAATTATTATTCAAATTTCATTTAATTTTTGAATGTTTTTTTTTTGAAATAATGACATATTCACGCGGATTTATTTATATATTTGTAGTTAGGAGAAATAGTTTGATGTTGCTGAAAAATCTATTCACAAATTAATCTTTGAAATAAAGTCAAACGTTTATTGCAATTTATATTTCTAAATTACTTCGCGTTATTCTGACATCAAAATGGATATTCAAAAATACTTAATTACCAAAATTAAATAAAAGGCTACTACATTTTATAATCGAAGTGTACTGTAAAAAAACCTAGCTTACCTAAATAAGGTTGCTTGATTCGTTATTATTCTGCGAGTGAGATCTTATTTAAGATTCCTAGGTACGATAAATACGATCCCAATCTACCCTTAAAAACAACAATAATAACCACTATCTACCAGGCGCGCATAAAACGTAAGCGCACAGATTCAGCCAATCCTCCCAAGAGTAGTCATAAATCTTCGTAAATCGGGATTACCTAATGTAACAGTAAGCCTGAATTTATTACCCGAGATCAATTTAACCCTTTCTAAATAAATACGGTTACGTTGACACTTATTAACTCTACTGGGAGTTTGGTACTGGTTCGGGTCACACTTTTTTGGTCAACGAACTCTGCATGGAGGACTTGACAGATAAAAAGAAATTGCGATAAGGTTGCGTTTTCACCCGACAATAATCAACAAAGTTAAAAGGAAATTACATAGTTGTACCTTAGTTACATTGCTTATTGATCATCTATCTGTACATATAAAATGCTTTGTCCTGAATGACTGACGGATCAACGCACAGCTTAAACCGCTGATCGTAAAGACCTGAAACTTGGAGTGTGTGTTTTTTGTATGACGTAGGCATCCGATAAGAAAGGATCTTCGGAAATTCTATCCCTAAAGGTGTGAAAAAGGGGGCAAAGTTTGTATGAAATTCTCGCGGACACAGTTATTCCTTAGTTTTCGACCTATTTTGGCAGTGTACGTACGTAGTTATTTATCTAACTTCGATGCTATTTTTTTGTCTTATACGAGTATTTATGAATAAAGGTAATGCTGTTCTGAGCTGTTTTTTGCAACTTATATTGCAACTTATTGTTTGTAATTTCCGATTTTTTCCCACTTATCCGCTATCGTTTCGTGCAAACGAGTTCAGTAACTTAGCCGTTCGAGAGTAGAGGCTAGCATTAGCGTTGCGTGCTATGCAATATTTATTAAGTACACTGGCGAGCCAGCTGTAAAGTTAAGTAGCAGCTACCGACTTACACTCGGTGAGAGTGTAACGAAAATTGGGTTAGTTGAATGGTGAGGTACAATTTTGTGGAACAAAACAATAAAAATAACAACTAATCATTTGATAAGAAATTAATAATCCTTACCAATATCATAAATGCGAAGATAACTCAGTCTGTTATGATTTCACGGGCAAATGGCTAAACCAATTTGGATGATACTTAACATGGAGATTGCTTGAAATCTACGGAAGGATATAGGAAAGGTTTTATTTGGATGCGTGAAGTTATTCTCTAAGGACACAAGTGAAACCGCGGACAACAGCTATATTTTATGGCAAGTGGGCGGTTTGTCGCTCCCTCTACTATTTACCTACCTAGAAAGGGGTAGGGTGCAATAGAGACTATTACTTCTGAGTAAGCCAGTTTAAAAACCAAAAAATAAAATAACAAGCCTTTTTAACTATGTTTTGAAATCTATTTTCAGTCTTACCTGATACAGTTGAATACCTGTATTATTAACTGCTTTTAAGAACTTTAGTAAGTAATAATTAACACGGAAATATCATCGGTAACTTAAATACAGACTTACTAACTTAAGTTTTATTCGAAACTAGCTTTTTGCCAGCGGCTTCGCTCGCGTGGGCTCTACGAATTCGAATTTAAAATGACAAGAGTTTCATACAAACTTTGCGCCTCTTTTTCACCACTTTAGGGATAGAAATCCTATCTAATCGGATGCCTATGTCATACAAAGAACACACCCTCCAAGTTTCAAGTCTTTACGATCAGCGGTTTAGGCTGTGCGTTATCCGTCAGTCATTCAGGACAAAGAATTTTATATGTATCTAGAAGAATATTTCATACTACGTTAACATGCACCCAATTAGCAAATCGTTGTAAAATTGCCGACAAATCTGCGTATAGGCTGAAAATTGACCAATTAACCGCAGCCGCAGCGAACTAGCCTACAATAGTAATTAAATTAATTACCACACGCCAATGCACTACTGAAGGGTGCACAGAGCACTTCATATTCAAAGGAATATCTATCTTCTATCTATACTTATAATAAATCTGTAGAGAGGTCAATTCTGTACATTAAATATATTTCCAAAATAACTATCAGGGGGTGATAGGGATCGATACTGATTCCAAAAATGCAATCAGTAAAATTTTTGTCTGTCTGTCTGTCTGTCCGTCTGTCTGTCTGTCTGTCCGTCTGTCTGTCTGTCTGTCTGTCTGTCTGTATAAACTCTATAGAAACAAAAACTACTCGACGGATTTTAACGAAACTTGGTACAATTATTTTTCATACTCCTGAGATGGTTATAGTATACTTTTCATCACGCTACAATCAATAGGAGCAGAGCAGTGAAGGGAAATGTTGTCATTTTGTTTAAACGCGCTAATCTCAGGAACCGCTGGTCCGATTTAAAAAATTCTTTCAGTGTTAGATAGTCCATTTATCGAGGAAGGCTACAGGCTATATATCATCACGCTAAGATCAATAGGAGCGGAGCACCACTATTCCACGCGGACGAAGTCGCTGGCAGAAGCTAGTTCTCACTAATATCATAAATTCGAAAGTGAGTTTGTTTATTTAACTTGATAGTTAGTATTTGCAATTTACTCGCGTGCTTACGTTAATATTTACTATCCCACTGCTAGGTAAAAGGCCTCTTCTCATTCCATTACCGCCGACTTATCGTAAGCGACATTTCTACCTAAACAATGGTTTTTAGCGAAAAGTACATTTTAAACTATAACGGACTTGACTCGTCGACATTTTCTGCCAAAATACAATACAAAATGTGTCATTTCAGTTAAAATTTTGATATAAAGTTTTTTCGAACAATTTTAACTGTTACACCTAGGGTTTCCAAAATCATTATTGTATGTTAAAACTATACTTATAATAAATCTGTAGAAAGGTCAATTCTGTACATGAAATATATTTCCAAAATAACTATCAGGGGGTGATTAGAGATCGATACTTATGGCAAAAATGCAATCAGTGAAATTTTTGCCTGTCTGTCTGTATAACCGTTTTAGAAACAAAAACTACTCGACGGATTTTAACGAAACTTGGTACAATTATTTTTCATACTCCTGAGCTGGTTATAGTATACTTTTCATCACGCTACAATCAATAGGCGCAGAGCAGTGAAGGGAAATGTTGGGAAAACGGGGGAGAAGTTACTCCATTTTGTTAAACGCGCTAATCTCAGGAACCGCTGATCCGATTTGAAAAATTCTTTCAATGTTAGATAGCCCATTTATTGAGGAAGGCTATAGGCTATATATCATCACGCTAAAACCAATAGCAGCGGAGCACCACTATTCCACGCGGACGAAGTCGCGGGCAGAAGCTAGTTTCAATTTAAAAGCGCAATTATTTGCAAAAAAAACTGTCTCCTGTACAATTTGGTTTTTGTCGGTTACACTAGGTCGGCAGTAATGGCTTGATATCATACTTGCCAGGCCTTGCACATCGGTACTTGCCAGGTGCGTACTAAGATGCTGGAGTCTTTAACCACCACGACTAATTGAATGAATAATAAAGGACAAAGCCTGATAGCCTCGCTTACAAATATTACGAAATAAACCTACGTACTGATGATCCATTATAAGATTAACACACGCGTATATTTTAATTAGAATGAATTGCTTGTAAACAGCCCGACAGTCCTAAGGGACATATATTATTACACATGGTAACATCATGTAATTTGACCAGTTCAGCTCAAATTGGATTAAATGTAATTGGACTGTAAGAGACGGTTTAGGGTACGTAATGTTATAATTTTTATGATGAAAGTATGGAGATTGTGGAGTGGCCCCGATAAAATGGGTCTTCATGTAATGGATTTGAAGTTTAATTAGTAAGGAGCGTGGGGTGCAGGGGTGCGGTAGAAGCTACGGGACACAACTAGTTACTATAAGCACAGTATTACGATACTCATTCGTTGCGCTACTGTAGGGCAGTAGTGCAACGAATGTACTTACGCGGAGCAACGGCGGGGGACTCGCGGGGAGGCGGGCGGTGTCAACCGCGTCCCGCAAACACGCTTACTTTGCGGGACGGAGCGCGTGGGGCAGACGCGGTCGTGTTTTGTTGAAAACTGTTTCGCTTCATTGTTACTTTATTTCCCATACTAGCTTCTGCCCGCGACTTTTTCCGCGTGGAATAGTGGTCCTCCGCTCCTATTGGCTTTAGTGTGATGATATATAGCCTATAGCCTTTCTCAATAAATGGGCTATCTAACACTGAAAGAATTTTTCAAATCGGACCAGTAGTTCCTGAGATTAGCGCGTTCAAACAAACAAACTCTTCAGCTTTATATTATTAGTATAGATTGTAACAACCTTAGCGTATCTACTTACTCTGGCGGCGGCATCGCGCGTCATCAAAGGCGGTGCGCTACTGTAGGGAGATATCGTAATACTGTGCTATAAGTGCCAAACACATGAATCCACTTTGACTGACGTAGTTTTTAACGAAAAAAACCCCTACATTTCAAATCAATCGCCCCATATATTGCGAAATAAAGTCCTTGCAATTTCGATTAAAGCTGAAAGGTAGGGTAAAACCAATCCTTTTCGCGATAACGACTTACCTTACCGAACCAAACTCTTTAATCCAGGGAATTTAAACGCTTCACAAGCGGCTAGACCCGGCAGGCGGGCACGGCCAATTCTGCCGAAAAAATCTTCAATCAACAAAAGCTGTTTCAGTCCGTTTGTAGATCTTACGCAAAACTTTTAGGCACAGCTGCGCTTAATACAAAGCTATAAAATGTTAATTTACGACGACGGTCCATGAATTCGTAACTAATATTTATTATAAATGCGAAAGTCAGTTTGTTCGTTTGTTACGCTTTCACCGGCTGAAGCAATTCTAATAAAATTTGGTATAGAAATAGACCCTGGAGACTTTTTATCTGTAATTTAATGTTTAATCTTTTGGGATGCGGGGGATACCGCAGGACTCAGCTAGTATGAAACATAGTGTATGCATTTCGTATACAAATATTATGATCAGTGATGTGATTACTAATAGTTCTGCAATCGATAAAAAAAGTAGTGAGCGTAGGACTTCAACTGTTTAACCACAATTTAATGTAACTTATTGGGGTTCGTTCTCCATGGGTGCTATGAAAGTCTTTTACTAAGAATGCTTCGCAGTTCTATGCCATTTCAAAGCTAGCTTGATAGGAATAATGATAAAGAAAATATTTTCTAATACAATGCAAAGAAAAATTTATTGTAGTGGTTCTCCTGGTTTAGTACCAAACATTGGGGATCCAATGTTATGACAAACATTGGGCACAAATGCAATAGTATTTTAAAAATATAAGCTCAAACAGAAACCCTCCTGTCGTGCATACAACATACATTCTTAAGCACTCAAGAGACAGAACAAATTTCTAGTGTGGGACAGCGTTAATGCAAATAAAATATCGATAAACATACTTTTGACAAACGTCCGTCAGCAAGGCAGAGCTCGTGTTTAATATTTCGTGTTACGATACCTTGTGTACAACTCACGCTGACCCACGGCACGCACTTTTAACCCTAACGAGCCGTTTAATGTGCCTTGACCCTTTGTTCAACATAAATTGCCACTTGACATAGGAAGGTTATGAATATTTGAATAATGAGAGAGCTGGAGTGGCACAGGGGTGATAGACACCGTTTTGAAAACGTAAAAAAAAAAAGTATATAGATGAAAACTCAGAACGGCGCTTAAATTTGTTTCGTATAAACAGTTTTGTGACCACTCTTGGGTGGAGAAAAAACCGTCATGAGGAAGTCGCTATATCCAAGAACTGGAACCACAAATTGAAGGACGTGTTTCGACCACCAACTCGTACTGTCCCTCGTGGTGAACTACGACCTACTCTTTTCACAGCGATGGTCCCAAAACAGGCAGTCAGACAGGCGTACAAGTGTAGGCTAGCCATGTTGAAGAACCGACAACTATTAGAATTAACGTGTTCTTGAGTGGAAACCATAACTAGGCAAGTGTAGAACGGCAAGACCTCCGGCAAGACTGGGTGATGATCTGCGAAAGACTGCAAGGAGGAAAAATTTGATGCAAGCTGCTGATGTCAAGCTGAGGTCTGGGCAATAGTACACATTAGGGAAGGCCTGTGTCTAACAGCGGACTACTAAGACTAGTGGGCAAAAGGGATTCGATTCTAATTAGATAAGTGATTAAATTGACGATAGAAAGGATGTTATACTTATACAGATAGATTGTGCAACAATTGAGTATCTTTTGTTTGGTTTCCCGCTAATTACTGAAGTGTCCGGAGAACTAGGTCGCTTCCATGTTGTCTTGTGACAGTTCGCTCGTTACACGATTGTTAGTACTTGTTTTTTATAAAGGCACTGAAATCTTTTTTACTTTAAAAGGGGCAATTTAAACTTACATTTTACAGAATATTTATACTAAAATTAAACTTAATTGTAGACAATATTTCACTTACAAAGTAAGCTTCATTATCTGTGAGTCCTATTCCTATATAAGACTTTGATTTATGTGCATATAATACGGGCGATAATCCCGTGGGCAGAAACTATTAAAAATATATATATAGAATTTGTTGTGTCGAAGGGAAAAAAATGTGCAGTACCTAGTAGACTTAAAAAACCTTTTGTTTCTAAAAAAATCATACGCCTTTGTTTAACTTGCTCTTTTAATTTATAGATATATCATCTTATTTTGCAATCCATCTTTTAAACACTTGTATCATCCCTATGAGCATTTTTTTTCTCATTCTTTCTTTACTACTCTGCAATAAATACCATCACTATTTTTGGTAGAAGTACAATATTTACCAGGGCACCATAAATTCTAAAAGCATTGTTTATAGAACAACAGTCCAACGACGTAGACGCAAACACCCCTCCTAAAGATGAGGTCGTGAATACACATTTAAAGTAGAAATACTTAGCATAAAAGTACTGGCCATAGGCTCATGCATAAATGTAAACTGCGATAACATGTTAAGAACTTCACCTATACCGTCACTGATAGTGAAGTAAGGAATACCACAAATGGTCTGAAAAAGCCACACACATAGCACAAAAAGCTGGTATACCATTTGAAACCTGAGGCTGTACCACCACGTGTTTTTGCAATCACTATTCAAGATTGAGAGCGTGACACGGCTAGTAACGTCGCATAGCTCCGTCTCTTATTCATAACGAAAATAATCTTGTTTTGACACGTCATGGTAAGGCCCCAGGTTGCATCAAAATTCAATTCTTATTAATACTTTTGTGTATTTCACATTGTTTCAATAGATAATTCGAATATTTTTGTACGTTTTATTTTATTTGTGTGGAAATATAAAAGGTATGTAGGTATTTATTATTATTATAAGGTGTAGGTATTTTTACACCTAAACAAGTGCACCAAAAAATATATGGTTACTTATACGTGAAACGGAAGAACTGTCATAAAAGATCAGTCAAAATGGTGGATAAAATTAAAACATTTTATCTTTTCGTCTTAATATTTATGAGCCATGTTTACTTAATTATTATGTTTATGTATCGATAGCAAAAAAAATATTAATAGTATTGTAATTATTGATACATATAATTATTTGTAATATTCGTTAAAGTATAAATGTTAAAAAGTTAGGTGCAACCAGCTATTAGTGCAAATCGCAACACGTTATACAAAAATAATAGTTTAAAAAAACTAAAAAAACACGCTTTTATTGCTGACCGAATTCAAAAGTAGAAAATAATTTTTAATTACAGAGTTTTTAGAGTAAAAAGTGATTCAATTCAGAGTAAAAGGCGTGGAGGTAAAGTAATTAAAAATTATTTTCTACTTTTGAATTCGGTCAGCAATAAAAGCGTGTTTTTTTAGTTTTTTTTTATCGGATTATTGGATTGTCATCGGCCCTTAACACGTGTGCAAAGTTCCAAGTTGATCAGACGTCTAGAAACCAGTGAAAATTAGGTTCAAAGATTCCGTTACATACATACATACATACAACCCGAGCTAATATAAAAGCGTGTTAAAAATACTGCTAAAACAGTTGGTATTTTCATCCATTTTGACGAAAAGCGGATGCGTTTTACGACTTTGTTAGATCATAATATTATGTTTTTATGCAACCAGCTGATAGCGTCTTGTACTTGACGTAAGCTGTTAGATTCTTATCTCAATAACAACGTTGTGGATCGATCAATCTTCGAGGTTAGGAGTTTAACCTGCACTTATCGCAGTTAGCCCTTAGATCAGCGATGACTCCGATATCTACTGTATTGTGATACTTGTATATCTATGACATTTGTTTTCCCATCCATACTATCAATAATTTTATTATGCAACTAGCTTCTGCCAGCGACTTCGTCCGCGTGGAATAGTGGTGCTCCGCTCCTATTGGTCTTAGCGTGATGATATATAGCCCATAGCCTTCCTCGATAAATGGACTATCTAACACTGAAAGAATTTTTCAAATCGGACCAGCGGTTCCTGAGATTAGCGCCTTTAAACAAAATGACAACATTTCCCTTCACTGCTCTGCTCCTATTGATTGTAGCGTGATGAAAAGTATACTATAACCAGCTCAGGAGTATGACAAATAATTGTACCAAGTTTCGTTAAAATCCGTCGAGTAGTTTTTGTTTCTATAGAGTTTATACAGACAGACAGACAGATAGACAAAAATTTTACTGATTGCATTTTTGGCATCAGTATCGATCCCTAATCACCCCCTGATAGTTATTTTGGAAATATATTTCATGTACAGAATTGACCTCTCTACAGATTTATTATAAGTATATAGAAGATAGAAGATAAACGTGGACAAGCACGTATAAACAATTTTAGTAGTTTCTGAAAAATCACATCTGTGACCATGTGAAAATGTCGTTAGGGGTTTTCTTTTTACCATATTCGGTCCGGCACCCTACAAAATTTTTTAAAACTCAATAAACTGCATGCTAATAGAAATGACATTGCACCATTAAACATTGTACCAGGGCACGATAAAACACAAGAGCTTATCTATCAAACAGCTGACGTACAGAAATTGCCACGAATGGCATGTAACAACGAAAACTTTGGGCGTTCGAAGTGCCTGCATTTGTTATGAGACTTTATCGACTGTCGATATCGGTGTCCCGCGGGAAATACCGGCCAGATAATGTAATTCGTTTTAGTTTCGAAATTATGTTTATTGAAAAATTTCACGTAGTAAAGGGATTCGGTTTTCTTTTTTGTGACCTTCGTTGCAATTAGGTTAAAAAACTGTTGTATAAAAATACATTTATCTCAATTTTTTTTTTTTGTTAAAAACTAACTGGATAAAAACATAATCCAAACATTTATAATATAATTAAGATATTCAATTAATGCCATAGGAAATAGTACGAAAATCTAAATACCACAGCACAGTAGGTCCTCTCGTTGAGTATAGGGCTCCATATACATTGGTACAAAAAATATTTCACTTTGCTTAATAAAAATAGCTTCAGTTGACCTCTTTATGTTTTAAACAAAATAACAATCTTTTATGACAAAGTAAATTACTCGTATCCAGAAATAAATTGCAACCCTATCGACATAAACTATTTATATGATTGACCCCAACACTAGTGCTGCACGCCTATTGCTTGCACTCGACTTAAATTTAGCTCTGACCTATACCCTGTTTTAGACTTTGTTTCAGTCTAGACATCAAAGCTTTGGACTTCTTTTTCAGACTTTAGAGATGAACTACTTAGACCTAACTTTTGTATGAAAAATAATGATGCCATTGTCTATACATATAAAATGCTTTGTCCTGAATGACTGACGGATCAACGCAGTCTAAATCGCTGAACGTAGAGACCTGAAACTTGGAGGGTGTGTTCTTTGTATGACGTAGTCATCCGATAAGAAAGGATTTTCCGAAATTCTACCCCCAATGAGATGGAAAAGGTGGGCAAAGATTATATGAAACTTTGTAATTTTTAATTTGTTTGTATTCGTAGTCGTATAAATATTGACGTCAATTTTGGACAAAATATCCAGTTAACTTAAGGTGAAACATACGGTCTGTTCCCGGCCACTTTCCCGCTAGATGGCGTTGAAGTCAATGTTTTTAGTTTATTTGAGTTTATTGTGTAATTCGAACATATTAAGTCGTAGGAGTAGCTGTGGCGGTTCGCGGATTTTACACTTTATTGAACTGGGTCATTTCCTTGCCTCAAAATCCACCCAATTCGACAAAAAAGTTCCAAAATAACATTGTCCTTGAATATAGTATTTTTTACACACACAGACGTGGGCGAGTGCCTAGTCCTTACGTTTACGAAAATTGAGCACTAGATGGCGCTTTTTCTGTATGGGTGTAGGCACAACTACAGAACGCCACCTTCTACGATATTTATTATGTACGATGTACGATTATGTGATAAAAATAAAAGTTATATTTGTAGGCATAAACTATTTAATTGATTTATAATTTTAGGAAATAAATAATGACAAAATTATGTAAAATAAAACGCAGTTTACTTTATTATCTCACGCTATTGAAATTATTTTTCAAATCACAAGTAATTGAAGTAACACATGCCTATTCAATCAAAACTAATAACACTGATGAGTTGTAACATAACCAATTATTACAAAGACAACATAACTCGTAAGAAATTACAATTCATAAACAAGAGATAACAACAAATCTAAAACACGATTTAGTATGAAATATACAACTATGATGTAGATTCTAAACAAACTACTACAAAAATACAATTAAAACAAATCATTGGACTTGTTGATTTCCCCCTCTTCTGAGTCTTCTTGTCTTGAAACCACTGCTACACGGCTGCTGCAAAGAAAAATTACTTTATTTAGTATACTAGTTACTTTTTGATGAATATTATTTACCATTCACTTCAAAATGTTATTTACCATCCATCTCCAAAGCTGCTCAAAAATCAACTTTACTTTTCTTGCTCGAATTTCCAACTGATGATGAAAGACAATTTTTCACTAGAATAACATAATAATATATTTTAGACATTGAAATTGATAATTTATAAAGTAAATAAAAAGTAATAACCTTTGTACATACTGGTACATACCATTGAAATCTATACCTCTCCCATTTTTTTGAACATGTCTCAATGTTTTCTAGCAGAATAGTTTTCAAAAAAGTCTAAATCATTTTGTCATCATATTGCGGATACATTCATTATCTTGAAAAACTACTATCACAGTCAAAGGTGCCTGAACCTGAAATAGTTTTTGATTATAGTAAGAAAAAAGACACTAAAATAAATTATAATGTGGAGATCCACTGATCTTGAGATAACTAAACAAATTTGAATTGTTCATATAATATTATACCTTGTAAAGTGCACTGCTATAGTTTTTTACTACATGATTCATGCATTATTGCACTTTCTATTTCAAGTTTGCAAACGCAGAGGAGTCTCCGTCTCCAATAAAACTCAAATAACGACGTTGATGTAATTCTTCAGTCTTTTGAAAGGGCTTCCACAATACTTTCTGATTCCATAACTGTAGACGGTCCAGTGAATTTTTTGCAGCAATTATGTGCTTTCATATCCATGTTTCTCCTCTCATAATATTGACATGTATAACAATATTTGTTTTTAACACCAAGAAATAGATACTTCCTACTATCTTTACCAATAATGCAGGCCTAGAAATGAAAAACGACACTTGTAAATATTGCACAAAATAAGAAATAACACACAAAATAATATAAAGAACCTTTTTTAGATTAACCTACCATACCAGATGATAAATCAAAGTCATACCCGATCTTTTCAACCATCCTCCATCTACATATAAGTACAGTAAACAAATGGAACACCGTCTGAAGACACATGACCTTTTTGAATAGCAATTGATCTTTCTTGTTCACTAGCAGTTTTAATTTCCTATATCAAATGTTCAAACCACACACTGCCCAAGATTTTTACAACACGTCGAAATTTATTAGTTGACAGTGTTGGAACATCCTTATGACTTGTTATGTGTGCTGCTTCAGTATACTAGACCTACCAGAATTGACAGTTGCCCAAACAAATGCAGTGTTTATTTTATCAATGCTCTCCGTACAATGCCTCCAAGCTTTATGACTTATCGCACATACTGCACGTGAAAATTAATTCACTTCGAAACCCATCAGGTCTTTCACTAACAAATTCAATTTGCGAAGATTCACACATATTTCGATGTCTTTTCAAAAGGAATGCTCACTCAATTACATGCTTCAAGTCCAAAATGCGATACCCAGATGTCTTAGATAAACATTTATTTGGAGCAGTTTCGACAATCAATTTGAAATGAATCAGTTTCAGTATCAGCTTGCGGCCAATGAATCTCAAAAGAACAACAAAAGCGCATGTTACTTTTAAACACTCAATATTTGAATAAAATTTAATAGTATTGTAATTCACAACCATGTAATGAAAGTGATCGCAGATCACAAGAGAATACAATACAATACTGCACAATACTACTGCAGGTCATCTTCATCTGTGGTCATCTGAATTCTGATCTGCTGAGAGATAACAGATCATAGATAATACAATAATTCTTATTTGAATTTTAGGTTTCGTTCGAAAATTAAAAAGTCTACAACAAAATGTAACAGTAAAATTTTAGTTATCTTTTACATCAATGTTGTCTTTATATTCCTGGTAGACGACGCATAAGAAAAAAAAACTGTATTATAAACAATAAACTACAATAACTATAAAAATAATTATACGTTTATTTGATTGAACCTTCGTTCGGAAGCCTGTGTTGCTCGAAGGATTGAACGCACCAGACAAATTTTAGGACGCGACCTTGAGCTTCTTGGTACTACAAAATAAAACAAAATAATAATAATGTGCGTCTGTCTGAAACTTTTTGCAAAATTCGTAAAAAGTGTTTTTTACGTAACCCGGCAAAACCATATTTTGAAAATGTTTATTAATTTTCTTTTGTGACTAGGTACCTACTTTGGTAGCTTACCGATTTATAATAATTTTATCCAAAAAAATAAAAATACATTAAAATAACATGAAACACTGACTTAGTACTCAACACCGACTCATACGGCATAGGTAATTAGTATTGTGACGAGATTTCAGCAAATCACGGGCCAACTTAATTAATTACTATATCTACCATAAATTACAATATATTCTATTAAATTGAAATCAAAAACATACTAGAAATATTCCAATTTGAATCAATGAAAATGCATAACATACAAAATATAACACGCAAGAAATTCCGCGCGCAAATCCTATCGCGGGACAATTGAGAATTACTTCAGAATGTATTTTATAACAGTCAAACAAGTGATAGAAGTTTGGCAACGCTGTTTCTTCGTCAATGTTTGAAGGTCAGGTCCAAGTTTGCAAGAGTGGCAGCGTCGCTTATATTACCTACCTACGCAAAATGGTTTATGTTGCCAGACAACAATAATTATGATGTAATAAAATAAAATTGTAAAATTTGTCAACTAGGGTCTACAGTTTTATGTTATTTTATTGTTTTTTTTGTTTATGAATTGCAGAAAAGGAAATAAATAAATATTGTACATAAGAAATTGATTCATCATCTGTCGCCATCTAGCGTGCTAATGTCTAAACTACGCTTTTGGTTTGCTTGTCTATTCTATCCTATTCTATTTTTGTTTATGGCAAAAGACACTCACACTAATAAACAAAATGTCAATTTTTGCGTGAATTTTACTATTATTTATCTTAGTAAATAATGTAAGTTATTCTCTAAAAAGTTGATAGGCGTACACATTTCATTGTAGAAAGTGATGAAATTATTAGTTTGAAACAAATAGTGGCTGTGTTTAGGATAAAGCTCAATCCCAAAATGTATGGACGGACTATCGGAACATCCACCTTAAGTAGTTTTTTTTTTTTTTCATTTTGTGAGTTAAAACCATAGAGAAAAAACTGTGCTTAACGCGGTCTGCGAACTGCGCCAAGCATAGCTTAACCTTTGATCTAATTGCTTTGAAACTATCCACGAGCTCCTCAATGATAAAAAAACTTTTTACAAAAAATTAAAACCGACTTCCAAAAAAAAACTGAAAAGTAAAAAAATAATTTTTATTTAAACGCTTTACGACCAAAACATCGCTTTCGAAGTCGGTGTCTTGTAAGTTACTATTGTTCGTATTTCGCCACCGACTTCGAAAGCGATGTTTTGGTCGTAAAGCGTTTAAATAAAAATTATTTTTTTACTTTTCAGTTTTTTTTTTGGAAGTCGGTTTTAATTTTTTGTAAAATGTTTTTTTATTTTTCGCTTTTCAGTGTCTCGGTCTTGCTATCTTAACAAAATAAACACACCACTTTTTTAGGTTGTAATAAGCGTGAATAATCAAATCATCTAAGTATTTGGCATATCAGCAAGTAGAGATAAATCGTTATTTTTGATATATTTATAAAACGGCTGAACCGGTAGTGATAAAATTTAAATGGGACCACACGGGAAGCACCAGCTTTCAAATAAAAAAAGAACCATGAAAATCGGTTCACCCAGTCGCAAGTTATGAGGTAACAAACATAAAAAAAAAACAAACAAAAAAATACAGTCGAATTGATAACCTCCTCCTTTTTTTGAAGTCGGTTAAAAAAACATTAACTAGTTAAATTCTTACTTATATTATAAATTCGAAAGTTTGGTGAAATGTGGTACGACACACATTGTTTATAACCTAAATTAATACTTCTTAATCCTGGTTTGTGGATATATTTAGTACGCAACCACGTAGACGAGGTCACAGGCAGAAGCCTGTCAGATATATCCTGTAGAAAATGACTTTGTATGGACGCGCTCCCTCCTCTCTTGACGTAAACAAATGAAGGGAACCGCTCTGAAAGTCCTAAACATAAAATCAGATTTCAACGATCACTTCACTCGATAGGATCTTTTAATCATGGGCACTCAGAGACGGTTGTTGAAATGCTTTTAGGGTTCCGTGGTCGACAAGAAACACTTATAGTTCCGCCATGTTCGTCTGTTTGTCTGTCCACGACATAGCTCAGAAGTTTTTAATAATAGCTCGCTGAAATTTGGTATAGATATGCGTATTGATCACGCCGATAAAGTGGTTGAATATATTAATTTAATAATTGTAAAATACTTTTTTAGTGTACCTCCCGTACATGTAAAGTGTGGATGAACTTATATTTTGATAACGTCGCTCGGCAGTGAAAACCTCGTAAAGCCAAATTCATGGTTTTTTATTTTATTTATTTTTTTGGAGAGAAAACCTCCGTCAAGCACGATTAGAAAAAGCATAATAATATGTTCATTTAATTTGTGCTTTACGAGGTTTTCACTGCCGAGCGATGATAAGGAGATAGCTTAGACCCTGGGAAAGGACATAGTTTATTATCTCAAAATGCGGGGAAATAAAAAATACTTAGTATTATACATGAAAAAGTAACTCTGTCTGTCTGTCTATTACGCTGTCACCATGAAATACGTAAAACACGTTACGTTAGTATGGAGATTGCTTGAATTCTGGTGAGGAACAAGGGTACGTTTATCCAGGTGTGTGAAATGGTTCCCTCAGGTGAGAGTTACCGCGGCTCTGGAACGCTAAGGCCGAAGGAAGGAATATGTATGGCTTTTAGTCAGTAAGAGTCTGACAACCCTCCCGCTCCACTCACAGCGGGAGGAGGAAGAGGCATTTGATGATGTCATTCCTTAAAAAAAGATGAATTAATCTGGTAGATAATGGTCCAGAAAAGGAAAGACGTCAATATCAATAAAAGTCTTAGAAGTATACGGGTACTAGGAGGACATAATTAGTAGGTGGTATAAGTCGTGTCGCAATCCATCCCTTCAGACGCTACGGAAAAGTTCCCATTTATAAGATACTAGCTGCCCCGCGCGACTTCGTTCGCGTGGTATGCAACTCCTACCCAACTCCTACCCAACTCCTACCCAACTCCTACCCAACTCCTACCCAACTCCTACCCAACTCCTACCCAACTCCTACCCAACTCCTACCCAACTCCTACCCAACTCCTACCCAACTCCTACCCAACTCCTACCCAACTCCTACCCAACTCCTACCCAACTCCTACCCAACTCCTACCCAACTCCTACCCAACTCCTACCCAACTCCTACCCAACTCCTACCCAACTCCTACCCAACTCCTACCCAACTCCTACCCAACTCCTACCCAACTCCTACCCAATTTTTTTTTTTTTTTTTTATCCTATGTCCTTTTCCTGGTTCCAAGCTGCCTCCCCACCAATTTTCAGCCAAATCGGTTCAGCCGTTCTCGAGTTATAAGTGGTGTAACTAACACGACTTTCTTTTATATATATAGAAGTTAGGTTCCGGGATTTGTAGAATAAAAAAGTTTCCAAGGTTGTTTTTTCTTTGAGATTTTGTGGATAATACTATTACCGAAGATTTCAATTTCTGTCGTATTATTACTAATGCTTTAAGAACATAATTATTATTGCCAAACTCAATGTTATGTGGTTTTCTCATTGTACACACACTTTTAGTAGATTACTCGTTTTAGTGCAATAGTCAACGCCACGCCTCAAAACACTGTGGCGAAATTATAGCGGACGCAGGTTCAAGTCCCGCTTACGTGAAAAAAATTTTTTTTTCTTCATATTTTTGGGTTAAAAAATGTCGAATCAAAAAAGTGAATTCACGGTAAAACGGCTGAACCAATTTGGATAAAATTCGGAGAGCATGCGGCTTTCACGTGCGTAAAGTTAGTAGTTCCCTTAGGACGTGGGTGAAAACAACTAGTCAATATAACTACAGTTCACCAGAGCTGAAGTTATTAGCACTCCGGTAGCACAAACTCGCAACTATCGTTAGCCTGTGATAAACTAGAGAGCAACAGCGACCGGCGCTATTACCGGACGGTGGCCACTTACGCGCTAATGGCTCTGTACACAATGGACACGGATGGCCCACGATGGAACAGATCGGTTTACTCAATATTTTATGAACTTCCTATGTAGTGTATTTTTTTTGTCATTCACAGCTGTCGCAAATGCGACAGCTGTGAATGGGGTTCGCTTCCCGGGTCGGGTCGAAAACACTGGATCTTGTTAGGTGAAATAAACCTGCAATCTCAAAAGCGTTAGGAAAATGCCCCTAAACAACTAAACTGACGAAATTTGATTGTTTCTTTCAGGAAAACCAGATATATGACCTAAGCTTTATACTATTCAATATGTTCAGGATTTACGCTGATTGAACATTATTCTTGAGAAATAAATCGTTACACCCGGAAGCCGAAAATTTCTAAAGCTACTAAGAATGCGCAAATCATCTAAAAGAAATTGTTCTCACGGTCATTAGGCTTTCATTAGCCGACGGACGACCATTTTCTTCGTGAATCAGCGGAATTATTTTCGGTGAATGAATTCTTTTAAAACTCCAAGCCGAAATGCTATGAGGAATTCGCTCCATCACCACCAGTCTACAATTAATGGTGATGTTAACATCTTGAACAAGCCTGATTAATAACATTCTAAAGATTGTGATTTCTACCAATTATAAATCTACACATAGAAGACAATACAGACAGAAGGCCGGAGTTTAAAGCAGTGACACAATGGGCTGGTTTTGACCAGGAAAGCATAGCACAAAAGAGATTTGAAAAGGACTACCAATGATGAATTTATACTTGCGTTTCATGGCATCATTCATCGAGTCCTGCACGTAACGTGCTTATTTTCGAAACGAATAGATTTCTATGTAAATCCAGAATATGATCTATCTGTGTGGCAAATTTCACCGAAATCCGTGTAGTCATTTTTGCTAGTACGAGTAACTAATGTCCATCCATACTCACATACTGTCGCATCTTTAATATTATACTATGTTGTAAAAGTGAATTAACTATAGTCAACTGTCTTTCAGAATGTCTGTGTATATTATTTCAATATACGCTCAAATAATTTTGCTCTAAAGTAAATAAACATAATTTTCTTTGACATTCTTTGAGCAAGGTCAAATAATATTTTCGCGTCCATCTACTTCCTGCCACCAGGATAGCATAAAAGCGCGGAGTCGTTAGCATACAAATGAGTGTAATCTGTGTTTCGTTACAGGAACCGCATAGAGAGAACTGCGTCCAAACGATGGCGGGGTTCAGTACGCAGAGTTGTGTCGGCGGCTGTTTGTAAGTTATCTTATTTTATAATAATAGATACCTACATACAATTAATATACAGTTTAATTAAATCATAATATTATCAGCGCAGTTCAATGTTTTTTTTGGGACTTTATAAGTAAGACTGTAAGTCTGACACTCCCTCCCGCCCCCACCCACGGCAGGAGGAGTCATTTGATGATTTCCCATTCGAAAAAAAACTCTTACCACAAAGTACGTTCAGAAACTTCGTTCTAAAAAGTTAGCAAAACAGATTCAGCATCGTCACCGTCTAAGCTACTTATTATACGACGCACATCGCATCGCCGTCCGGTGAACGAAATCGGTAATCGGAAGAAGGTTGTATTATAGCATCCTTGAATGGGGCGGGCGTGACTTGAACACGAGAGCAAAACACGCAAATACAAATAAACTGAGCTTTGAAAGTAAATAAAATCGTCAGCGTCTAAAAAATCTATCTATACATATAAAACACTTTGTCCTGAATGACTGACGGATCAACGCACAGCCTAAACCGCTGATCGTAGAGACCTGAAACTTGGAGGGTGTGTTCTTTGAATGACGAAGGCATCCGATAAGAAAGGGTTATCCGAAATTCTATTCCTAAGGGGGTGAAAATGGGGAGCAAAGTTTGTATGAAATTCTGTCATTTTTTAATTTGATTTCGTATAGCCCACGTGAGCCAAGCCGCGGGCAGAAAGCTAGTTTGTTTATATAGCACGTTTATGTAGCTCATGGCTAAGTAACAGCCAAACGGATCGATCGATGAAACTTTAAGCTACTCTTGGCACGGTCCATCCGTGGATGGGTGACCATCTAGGTCATACCGAGACTCATTCGTACCTAAGAAAACACATTAAGCTGTTCGTCACGGCTATCATTTGTAGAGCTTTGACTATCGTTGTAGTAGTCAAAAGTCAGAAAGTCTGACAACCAATCTTACCAAGGGGTTCGTGTTACCCGGCGGTAACTGAGTTGTGGAGGCATAGGCAGTTGATCCATGTAAAACACTCGTACTCGTACTTACTAGATGCATCAGGTTACACTAGAAGGAGACCCCAACGTAACAGGGAAAAGGCTAGGCAGATTATGACGATGTTCATATACCACAAGCTCTTTCCCGCGGTTTTAAATACAACAACAAACCATAAAAGTCAGCCAAGCCGAATAATAAAATAATCAATCGCCATCCATATACGGGAATTTATTTGTTTATTACTAAATATAAATAAATCAATTTTATTTTATTTTTATTTTTATTTATTTTTATTTTTTGTTTATTTATTTACCTCAGGCATCAATGGCCCATATTAAAAAATACAATAATACTATACAAATTTTAGCATCAACTATAATAATTGATGTGTAGTAAGTTTTGTCATACAAACAAATGAATAGCTCTAACAAAACAAAACTGTACCAAACTATTGGTTGTACCCATTTGCTAGTGTTTCATTTCGAAATCGAAACCCAGTGTAGCATGTTTTCCTAGTACAGCGAGTCCAGTGCGCTTCCGTACCACCTGCTGTTTTGTGACGTGGCGTTACAAAAACATGGCCTTATCTGTAATTAATTGGTTTAAAATAAAATAATAAAAAACGTTTTTACAAGAATAAGGGCCCTCGCCCACGGCGACTTTTTGTAGCGATGCTGTCGCGCGTCCGCATCGATACAGTCGCGAAGCGGTCGCTAGCTGTGTGCCCTCGCCCACGGGCTCAGCTTCAGTCGCGATGCAAACGCAATACTGTCGCGCGTCTGTCTCGCTGCAAACGCGATTCAGTAAGGGAGCATTCAAGTATTACGTAACGCATTTTTTTAAGATTTTAGAAATGTAACGCACGGTAACCTTTTTCTGTACCCCCCTCCCCCTCCTTAAACGTTACGTAACATTTAAGTGACCATTGAAGTCACAATTATGTTGAACAAAGTATACCTTTGTTATTGTATTAATTGCGTTTGCAGTAGTAATAAACAAAATAAAAGATTTTTAAGTTATATGTTTTTATTTAGTCATAAATCAAATAAGTGTAGGTACGTAAAAACACAATTCAATTGTAATTACTGCTACTCTATCCACGGGTTTGCCAGCCACTCAGACTCTTTCATTGGTATTTGGAGAGCAGACGAAGAGAGTTCCGGTATTGTTAAAACACTTGCATCAACTTCGTATTTGAGCCAATCGGCATCCTCAGATAATGCCTCACTATGGCGCACAATGCAGAGCAGCTAATTTGCCGTTCTTCTTCGAGGGATTCCCCGTAAAACATAAACGAAAAGGGTTGCCGATTTGGAAGATTCTAATTCCCTAGTTTTTTTATTAAAATAAAAAAAATGTTACGTAACGCGTTGTTTAAATACCTTTTCTCCCGCCCTTGTAACGTTTTACAAGACCCTCCCCTCAAATTGCGTTACGTAATACTTGAATGCTCCCTAACAGCACAAAAATACCTACGATCGCTACAGTTGCAAGATGGACTCCGTTGAGGTAACATTAGTCACGTTGTCTTTGGTGCTGCTTTTACGTAAGCAGCCGAAGCGTAGGCAATGATCCGTTCTTCACCCAATGTCGTCCAACACGGTCGCGCGTTTGCATCGATACAGTCGCGATGCAGTAGCGCGTTGCAAACGCGACTAACACGCGTTAGTAGCGATACTGACGCGCGTTTACCAAACGCGCGACAGCATCGCTACAAAAAGTCGTCGTGGGCGAGGGGCCTAAAATACAATCGACTTCCAAAACACTGAAAGGAGCAAAAGTACATTTTAAACGCTAGTGGACCACATTGCCATAGAAGTCGGTGTCTCGTTAGTTACTGTTGTATCTTGCCACCGACTTCTAGACCGATGTAGTCCACTAGCGTATAAAATAAAATTTATTTTTCTCTTTCAGTGTTTTTGGAATCTGTCGTATTTTTGAGAATCTCCTCCTTTTTGAAGTCGGATAAAAACCATATTTATTTTATTCACTTGCCACATTCATAATTATAAAAAAAATGAACAATATGTCTACACTAATATTATAAAGAGGAAAACTTTGTTTGTTTGTTTGTTTGTAATGAATAGGCTCAAAAACTACTGGACCGATTTAAAAAAATCTTTTACCATTCGAAAGCTACATTATCCACGAGTAACATAGGCTAAATTTTATTTTGGAAAAAAAAATAGGATAGAATACGGAACCGTAAGATATTTTGCGTACGCTACTAATCTTAGGAACTACTGGTTCGATTTGAAAATTCTTTCAGTATTAGATAGCCTATTTATTGAAGAAGGCTATAGGCTATATTTCATCACGCTAAAACCAATAGGAGCGGAGCACCACTATTCCACGCGGACGAAGTCGCGGGCAGAAGCTAGTTACTAATAAAAGGCTAGCTATTCCTGCGAACAAAGACAGCTGCATGTAATCGATCCGAGTCGTTTTAATAACCCAAGCCAAAGTTGCATTGTTTTTGGAACGCAACAAACTAGTAATTTCAAAATTTAATCACATCACATTCTCTGATCTACATAAAACACCAGATTTGCTCAAAAACGGACAGAGGTCGACAATCTGCATCCGCAAACGACTGTCCCGAAATTCCGAATGATAATATAAACAGTCTTAATATTCTGCTTTTTGCATTCCTGCTTTCCTAGTCCGTCCGTTACTGAATTTCAATTTTAATTTTGCAATTCAAATTAGATTTGTATGTATACTTTATTTGTATGGAAGAACATTAATTTATCAGACGTCTTAAAAGCTGAAAACTGCATGAAACGTTCCCTTTGACATTGGTAGTATTCATTAATCTTAATGTATTTGCCAAGCTCTAAAATCTCTTTGAGGAGTGCATCTAATTCGAGAAACATGAGTCTTCGAGATTATAACTGTATTTTTTTGCAAGAGTAAAAATAATAGAGAGACAGAGTCAGCAACCGTTGTGTGACTTAAGTATAAGTATATACTTTGAAAATGCCTAGGAATCAAAACTTGACAGTAGGAAACCTATAGTGTCTTAAAATAAGTAATTTATGCCTTGACTTTTCCTACCAATATAAGTAGGTCGGCTTCCAGTCTTACCAGATGCAGCTGAGTGCCACTTTTTTACATGGAGCGACTGCCTATCTGACCTCCACAACCCTGTTACCGCAAACACGATACCTCTTGATAACACTGATTGTGAGACTTTCTGGCCTCTGACTACCCCGTAACGAATGTCAAAGATCCACAAATGACAGCTGGGACCAACGGCTTAACGATCACGACTTATAGAAGGTCACCCATCCATGGACCGCCCACCAAGCGCAGCTTTTCCTTAACTTTTTATAAATAAGTAAAATACAAATTTTGCCCTTTTTCAGATAACCTATCCTGCTTCACCCACGGCTGCAGCACGGGTTGGGTGTCTGGAGTACTAGGAAATGAGGCATTAACAGGAGGTGCCTGGTTGGCCGCACTGCCATGTCTGGTCGCTTTGCCAGCGGCGCCGTTCTTCGCGGTGCTAGCCGATGCGAGGGGACGTAAAGCTGGAGCATTTTGTATCTGCGCTAGTTTTATTGTGAGTACAGAATGAACTTACTAAAATGGATTTGTTTTGAATATTCACGCTTTATGATTGAAATGAAATTATGATCCCAATATAATGAGCTGCTGCTAAAGCTTAAAAAAAATATGTCAGTAAACACCGCTCTATTATTTTATGATATAAAATTGCGACTTTTTGGTACTAGACATGGTCCCTTAAAAATCACACAAATGAAGGATCCACTTTTCCAGATAAGCTGGTCGTTAGCAGCATGGTGTGGTCCTCGAGGCGTATGGGCTGCCAGGGTAGCAGCGGGAGCAGGAGGTGCAGGAGCCTTAGCGTTAGCTCCACTATACTGTGCAGAGATAGCACCAAGGACCAGAGGGTTAGCTGCCATGCCAGCATTGGCTTGCAGGTATGAACGAAATGATTAATCACCTAAAAAAAAAATTTGATCACAATCTTTTGCATTTACAAAAATTACTAACGTTTCTTGCAGCTGTGGCATCCTGTTCGCGTACACGGCAGGCGGCATTCTGTCTGCGCACGCGCTGTCACTATCAATGGCTGTGCCACCAGCTTTGCTCCTGGTATCACTCATCTGGTTACCGGAGACACCTTCGTTCCTCATTAGTGTTGGGAGGATACAGGTAGGCTTAAGTTACTTTGCTCGCTACTAGAAGATCTTAGATTACGTGAAGGTTAGCATGGTGAATACTGACTAAGTTTTCATATTAATTAAGAACCAGTCACTAGTTGGTGCACTAAGGAGAATAATTTTATTACTGACCTAAGGAATATATACGGTATATTCTTAACCATCATCATCTGCCTAGCCTTTTCCCAACTACGTTGGGATCGGCTTTTAGCCTTACTAAGTGCAGCTGAGTACCAGTGTTTTACATGGAGCAACTCCAACTTCCACAACCTAGTTACCTTAAATACAGATTATCTGACTTTGAAGTTTCTGACTACCCGGAACGACTGTCAATCTATAGATGACAATTGGAATTAACAGCTTAACGTGCTTAAAAAAATGTTAATAATCTTCCATATTTTCCAGGATGCCGCCAAAATAATGTGCTGGTTCGATGGTTCTGACTTCCGAGAGGACCTAACAGACGTGATAGAACAGCAAGAGGTGAAGATCAGGACGTCAGACTGCTACGGGAGACGCGAGCCCATCCGTCGGCAGGACTCTGACACCTTCCAGCCGATGCTGAAGAGGAGTAGTGGACTGGACTCCAATTCTGATAAGAAGCGGGAACAGTCCGCTTGCAGAGAGTTGTGTAAGTTACAATATTATAAATTCGAGGAACAAGAGACTAATCATGTTAATAATTCTGACTCCTGTTAGATAGGAAAGGAAACTATAGTTTTCCTTACTACTCCAACCTTTTCTGTTTTGTTTAATTTACGTTGTGGGTTCCACAATAATTTTAACATTTTTGGGAGTTTTGGAGGACTAGTTGAGCTTCATCGCCACGAAGATTTTCTGGAGGTTGATTCTAGGAGTAGTTGGGAATGGGATGTTGAAGTGGGTTTGTCCCGAAACAACGGTGCCAGCCCTGGGGCCACAATAGAAACGAAAACTAACATAATATATGATTTCTTATTTTAAAATTTGTACATACCATCAACTATACGACTATACCAAATTCATTGTCACTGACCAAAGATTAACGGTTTTGATTCATGCACTGTTCAGAACGATTTTCAAGAGTCCTCGTTTCCTACCTCCTCAGTTCGTCACCGGCGCTCACGTCGAGCGTTGTTCTCCTGCCTGGTGGTGCTCAGCGCTGCTGCGGGCAGCGGCGCCGGCGCTGTCAACAGCTTTGCAGCGGCTGTGCTCCGCCACTCTACACATAGCGTCCCGCATCTCAACCTGACCGCTTATAACTACACTATGTATAACGGGTGAGTTTGACAAAACCTTCAAAGATTAGTGAGAGAAGGATTCGGACAAGAATATTTTCTTGCTGAAAATCCATTAAAACTCTCTTTGGTATGGAGGGATAAGAAAAAGGAAATATTTATTAAAGTTTTTCTGTAATATATTTACATGGGCCGTCACTAAGAGTAATTGATTAAAACTTTTGAATGAAATTGATTTTAATACGTATTATCTCCAGTACTGCTCCTCGCTCACTATTCGAGCCATCAGAAGCAGGTTCCATACTATGCGGTGCCGCGCTGGTCCTTGGAGCCGCAGTTGCTACTGTTTCCGTAGACAAACTTGGCAGAAAGGTGAGGATATTCATCTCCAAAAGGTTTAAGATCTCAGGAAACGGCTCTAGTATCAAGACTAAGGTAACTTACTTTCTGTTTGTAGATGCTGCTGCTCTGGTCCTGTTCAGGTATAACTTGTTGCCTCGCAATTCTAGGGGCTTACTGCGACCCTAACCTTCGTCTGCATTCCTGGTACTCTCACCGCTTTTGGCCTTACAAACGTACGCACAATCTCAAGGAGAAGGGTCTGCAACTGACAGACAACCTCACAGATAATATACATCTGGAATGGAAGAATTATACTAACGATATTACCAGGTACAGGGTATCTTTAGAAAATGACAGTATTCCTGGAGAATGGAGAGTTCAGAATGTGTCAAATGAGGAAGATATGCATTTGTCAGAAGAGAATCTATGGGCGCCTGTGGCTCTGATGTCACTTGTCCTGTTTTTGTATAATATTGGATTGGGATCCGTGCCTTATGTACTTATATCTGAATTGTTTACCATCAATGTGAGTATTGTTATGATTTTAATTAGAGTTAAGGGGACTTTAAACACCTAATTAGCGTTTCGTCCTTTTGTATGCTCTTAAACTTGTGGGATTAACGGTCTACCAGTAATATAGTCATTGCTTTTACCATATATAATAAATAACTGACGGATCTAATAATCACCAGATATATTCATTTTACCTCCATTTTTTCCTTTTGTGTCTCTCTTGTACAGTCTTATTTTTTAACACGCTTTTATATTAGCTCGGGTTGTATGTATGTATGTATGTATGTATGTATGTATGTAACGGAATCTTTGAACCTAATTTTCACTGGTTTCTAGACGTCTGATCAACTTGGAACTTTGCACACGTGTTAAGGGCCGATGACAATGCAATAATCCGATAAAAAAAAACACGCTTTTATTGCTGACCGAACTAAAAAATGGAAAATAAATAATAGTTTAAAAAAACTAAAAAAACACGCTTTTATTGCTGACCGAACTAAAAAGTAGAAAATAATTTTTAAATAATTCAATTCAGAGTTAAAAGCATGGGGTGTTTGATATTTATGAGAGGCGAGTCATGAAAATATAGGAAAATGCACCCCACGCTTTTTACTCTGAATTGAATTATTTAAAAATTATTTTCTACTTTTTAGTTCGGTCAGCAATAAAAGCGTGTTTTTTTAAAACTATTATTTTTTGCACTATGATTCAATATTTTATCTATCTGTCATACTTATTTTATTTTGTTGTCCCCGCAGGTAAGAAGCCTCGCATCCAGTCTCCTTATATCATGGACGTGGCTCAGCAGTTTCTTCCTTCTTCGATACTACGGTACCATTGCCATCTCAGTAGGGCTCCACGGCACCTACTACATATGCGCCTCCATCACGTTGCTGGGCTCCTTGTACATATTCTTCATAATACCCGAAACCAAAGGGAAGGCCCAAGAACAAATCGATGAAGACCTAGATGGACCACTATTGGTGCTCAACCGAAGACGAAAGGATCGTGATCAGCGATGACAGAGGTTGCCGAATGTTTTTACAGTGATCTCATTGTTATAAACTGCTGTCGTTCGTGATGCCCTGGTAGGGGTTAGACTTTGCCAAAAGATCGATGCTCGCTCAAGATTGATTGAAGCGATTGTTAAACATATCGAGTTATGAGTGTTCTGGGTTACAAAGACATTATCAGATTAGATATTGGATCGGCACCTCCTCGCCTCACAGCAAGCATTACCGGGGTAGTACAGCATCTCCTCAGTGCCACCGCGATTATTTCGTTCCTTTTTCGCTGACTTTCGCCATAAAAGCACCCCACATTGATATGGGGTGGGTCCACTTGTTTGTGAAAGAAACACAAAGGACATAAAATCGTGGTGGCATGGCCATTTTTTTCCTACGTACCGATCCCATTATGATACTCCCTAAGTTTTCAAACAATGGTGAAGATAATATTTTCAATAATACGGGATAGCAGAAAGGTGAAATAATATGTTGAACTTTTAGCGTAGGTATATTCATGTAGGTTTTGTGGAAATACAATAGGCTATCGGGCAGGTGTATGATTTGTTAAAAGTGATTCACGAAAATATAAGGAGAGGTTTTTGGTAAAATTGTTTGGCGTTGGCGTCGGTTTGAAGTTGACGTCGGCGTCAGTTTTAGCGTCGGAGTCAGTTTCGCCATCCGCGTCAACGTCGGAGTTAACATCGGCATCCGCGTCAAAGTTGGCATTATTGAGGATTTTTATTTTATTAGGATTATTATTTTATTTATTCACGTCAAAGTTGGCAACATTGAAAATGGCGGATCCACCGGCCAGGCGGGCCAGTGATTGTCTCTATTAAAAGTTAAATTCTTTAACAGTTATAGAAAAATATATTAGTCCAGTAGCCTATTGCTGAAGGTATCAAAGTTACTATAGAAATAGAAATAAGTGAAAGTGACTAATAGTTGGCGCCAAAATTAGGCATCATCTCTTCACTACGTAACGTACTTTTTGAAGAAGCGTCAATTGAAGATGTTTTCATTTCTAGAAGGTTCAAGTGTTTTTTTTTAAGTTGTATTTTTTGTCTCGACTTCATTGTTCTACTGGTCCACCTGCGATAAAGTTTACATTAATGTTAATGTCTAAGGTCATTTATTTAAAAAATAATACAATAAACAGCGTCTTCATTAACGTGTTAATTAAAGCGTTGAAAGACAGGTAAAGGAGAATTATATTTCAATATGTATAAATAATAATTATGATCATCATCACCTTTCTGTTCCACTTTATAGGTACATAGGTAATTTTCAAGCCCCAAAATGATCAATACTAGACACGCGGTCATTTAAAATATATTGTGATAGATAGATAGATGTATATGAATAATTGAATGTAAATGCACCAATCATATTGAAGTACTAGGCGATCATAATAAGGATAGGGGTGCCACATTGATGCATTACCATGTTCCGTGTGAACCACGATAATCATGGCTAATTTAAACCGTTTCAAAATGGCTTTCCTATACTTATTTTGATCAGCAAAGTACATAAGTACTTTTTTGTGCTGGCAACTAAGTGTTATGTGTTCTGATGCTATGTTAGATGTACATAGAGTGGAGATAAAAGTTGTTTTTATTATGAATGCAAGCAATTTTCAGCTCATAATAAGATATAACTGTTTTTATAGGAGCTAAAGTCGTGTGTACCAAATTAGCTCTCACAAAGTCAATATTTTTTTAAATAACGTGTGATAATATTTTTCGATTAGTCTGTTTGTGATAATGATTGTACATCGTTATTGAGTAAGGTATTTGATGGAAAAGGAAAATAGTTCTACGTATCTATATTTTTTAATTGTTGCGTTTTATTTTTCTTTATTGTACACATAAACATTTTTTTGTTATTATTATGTAATTTCTAATTACTCACTCAATAACGACGTATAGTTGTAATTATTAAAAAAATATAATTATTATACCAAAGATTTTATCAAAAAATACATAGTTTCAGTGGATATTAAAATAATGTACTAATTAAATATTTATCGACGAATCATTCGTTGTTTTAGTTGGGCAATTTTATTTATTGTCTCATACCTACACCTACTATAAAAATACTATACTTAGGTACTTAATTACCATTTTAATATAATGATTGATAAATTTATTTGTCATCTGTGTAGTTAAGACTATAAAAATAATTATCCCACAGGCCATATACGCTAGGGTATAATTGCACAGTAACTGTGCAGGAGAACTCAAGTTTAATAAGCATAGAAACTAGGTTTTTTTTTCGGATGCGAAATCATCAAATGACTCCTCCCGTCATGGGTCGAAAGGGTCAGACTCTTACTGACAAAAACCCACCCAAGTTCCTTCCTCAGCCCTTTGTATTCCGGGGCGCGGCATCTCTTTCGAACGTCCCGCAGCCCCGGCAGGAAGAACCTGTGCGTATCAGTTCAACCTTGCAATTATACCCTAGCGTGTTTGGCCCCACTAAAAAACAATTACTACTTCATTTAATATCACTCATAATTGTACCTAATTAATACATCTAGGCCGGTTAGTACCACTGTTATACAGCAATGCTCACGAAATACATGATCTGCCTAGCCTTTTTCCATTTTTGTTGGGGTCGGTTTCCAGTCTACCCGGATGCAGCTGAATACTCAGGAAATAAAATTGTTCCCTCGTGAGTAGCAGTGTTCTACATGGAGTAACTGCCTATCTGACCTCCATAACCCAGTTACCGGGTAACACGATACCCCTTGGTAAGACTGGTTATCTCATTCTGGCTTCTGACTACCCGTACAGACTGTCAAAGATCTACGAATGACAGCCGGGTTCAACGGCTTAACGTGCTTTCCGAGGCACAGAGGAGTCTCGGTATGACACATAGAGATCCACGGACAGACCGCGCCAAATGCAACTTAACCTTTGGTTGATCGAACCATGCGGCTGTTTCTTAACCCGAATATCCTCAATGTGCGTCTACTATTGATAGAAATACAAAAAAAAACAGAATGACGTTTTAATATATTATGCAGTAATTGCATTTCGCGAGCAGTGGTACCGGCTGGCCTTGTTACTTAATTACACCAATATTCAGTGTGCCCAACTATGTTAAAAATTGTTCAATATGCACAAAAAATATTGTACAGACGGTACATAAAATATACATAATATTTATAGCTCAAAATAGTAAATTTAGATCGAAGTTCAAAAGTTGAACATGATTTTTAGCCAAATTTATCGAAATATAAAAAAAAATATTTGTGGAATTGAATGTTGATATT